>CM040244.1:110289968-110421110 GCA_022545495.1 Chrysanthemum lavandulifolium
GGAAACCACTGAAAAGATCGTTCAAATTCGTGATCGACTTAGAGCGCGGTCGACAGAGAAAAGTTATGCGGATGTTAGGCGCAAGGATTTGGAATTTCGGAGGGTGACAAAGTTATGTTGAAAGTATCGCCTTGGAAAGGCGTGGTGCGTTTTAGGCGTGGGAAGTTAAACCCGAGATACATTGGACCATTCAAGATTTTGAGCCGAGTTGGTCCGGTAGCTTATCGTCTTGATCTTCCACGAGAACTTAGTCATGTGCACAACACGTTTCATGTTTCAAACTTGAAGAAGTGTCTTTCGGACGAATCACTCATTATTCCATTGGATGAAGTTCAACTCGACGACAAACTCAATTTTGTGGAAGAACACAGTAGAAATCATGGACCGTGAGGTCAGCGGTTAAAGCAGTCGTATTCGATTGTGAAAGTTCGTTGGAATTCTCGGCGAGGTCTGAGTTTACTTGGGAGCAGGGAAGACGGATCGACGCAAGTATCCTCATCTTTCGCCGACACCGTTAGACTAACAACGATTGAATTCAGGGACTGAATTCCTTTTTGATGGGTGAATGTGACAACCCGTACTTCGGTCATTTCTCGACGTTCATGTCTCATTATTTCAACATTTTTAGTAAACTTGGTTTACTTGTTTCAAATCGCGTAACCTTGGAGGTTTAGCGGCGAATTCATGATCATGACATCACGTACATTTCATATGGACTATGATTAGTCTACATTTCATTGACATCATGTGCATCTCATTAGTTCATTCACGACATTTCATTTCACCCTTCAGCGTAATTTTATTTAATAATCTTTATCGCGTGAGTTTTATTTTAACATTTAACCCGTTACTTTCAAAAATGATCCCGAGGTATTTTTAAACTTACATTTAGTTCATAAAAACTATATTTTTAGTTTTCCTAGTGTTTCAAATTTATTTGGTATATTACTCGTTAAAGTTTAATTATTACGTCGTTTTCTTAAAAATTTGACGCTAATTATTTTATCGCTCAATTTTTACAAGGAAAGTATTTTTACAATTTTTATCATCTCATTACATCCTATTTTGACCTAATAAAATTTACTTGTACCAAAATTCTACCATTTACTTTTACATTCATTTAACACATTTTCTTTACAATTTATACAAGTCTTACAAATAATACACAAGTTAAAGATATAAAAAAAAAAAAAATTGAGACAACCCTCCCCCAAAAACCGGCCAAGGGGAGGGTGTGTAATAAATTGTGTATGGTTTATGTTTTTAATCATTCAACCAAGCTACAAAAAGTCTTGTATCTCAATTATTTCTCATACATCTCATATTTCACTAAGTGTAAAAAAATATTTTTCTCTCCTTTCTTGGGTCTCCATAACCGGCCAAGCATCAAGAACAACCAAGGGATCAAAGTTTTGCAAATCAAGTGTGTTTATCAACCTAGATTATATCCTTTTTATGGTTTTGAAATAAAAACCAAGGATATTTAAGTTAATCCTTGTTACCTACACCTCTTCATTTTCACTAGTAAGCATATTCTTATCATTTCAAGTTTCCTTGTCATTTCATATGTTTCTTATCATTTTGGAGCTTATATGCATGTTATGTGATTTATACCATTTATTTCATGATTTGTTGAGTTTTATATACTTATGGTCATCCTATAATTATTCCCATGGTAATCTTTGGTCTTGATGGTGATTAGGAACCCATGACACCCTAAGAAGGTGTATGGTAGGATTAGATTAGTTTTGGAGTTGATTTGAAGGGATTAGAATAGGTTTTGTCCGAGAAAAACTATTTTCGATAACTATATTTCGTTCTGTCCTTAATCCGGATTTCTGGAAAACCAACAGTTGATACGACATTTTGGCCTTGATATTTAGAAAATATACTTTAAAAGCGAATCCGTGGCCTTTTGAGCGGATAAAAGCGGAGTTATAACGAAGCCGTGGTGAATTTTTAAAGTTTGACGACAAGCGTACATTTTCAGAAAATTTCAGCAAGCGGTTTTACATATTTCGGGTCAAAACAGGCCTTAAGCTTCACAAATTATTTCGACTTCTCAAAAATATATTAGTATACTTGATCGAAGCTAAGGACATATTTTACGTGAAAGCAGTTTAAAGCGACAAATATATGCGTTTTATAAAGTTGCCGTAAATATTATTTTACGAAAAACTATATTATTTCGTCACAAGTATTTCATTAGGCTGTAAAGGCTATGTTTGCGGCGATTTTAACCATGATGTGAAACTTTTAGAGCGAAATGTCTTCTAGTAAAATCAAGTTCATCGGCCATATTTTCAAAACAAAAAGCCGTTTGTCAAGCGGAGTTATAGTGATTTAATTACGGATGTTCAAACATTGGCGAAACTCATTTTACGCACACAATTAACAAAAATCACTATCTTTAGCCCTTAATATCTTTATGATCGAGACCCTTTGGGCGAAAACTCTGAACTGAAACTTTTAGATGTCGATACAAACTTTCCAAAACCGTCGAGTTCGTTCTCTAACGATCGGCGTACACCGTTCTGACTAGTTTTCGAAGCCATTTTGTTAATTTCATGATTTTCCGATGACATTGTTTTGCGACGAAAAGTGGAAATGTCACCAAAAATCATTATAAAACCATTATAGGATGACATTTTGGCGTAAAAACATGTAAAGTCATTTTGAAGGGTCAAGGCGTCAAAAGAGTATTTTTCGACGACGAGTAATATTTTCAAAACCAGTAAATGGTATAAATAACATCGTAGTGCATGCATAGCATTACATTGCAACTCATGACATATCATATCATTCGTAATAGGTCCCGGTTGACGCATAACATTAAACCTCGGTGTACTCACTTTGCCGTTATTCGGTTTATCCAAGTGAGTTTTCATAGCCCGTTTACATGCTTTCGATTATTTTCAAACCGGGGAGAATACATTGCACTACATTTTTTTTTATACGATACCAAGTATGTTAAATTCATTACATTGCTTAAGTTACCACATTTGCCAATTTGAAAGTCCCATTACTTGAACATGAACCGTTAATCTTTGAGCGAGGATGAGTGGATAGATCTATCGGTGGCGCCTCCATCCGGGTTGGTGAATCCCAACCGAACAAGCGGATGCATTTCATTTGATTACATTACGGGTTGTCATGCAAACACTCTGCGAGGGCATACATTATTGAGCAGTCTAGTTTCGGGGTCATGGGCTTAGAGCAATTGTAACATTATTTTTACGTGGTTGGATTGTCATGCATGGTCTATACTTGTGTAGTCGTATAAAACATTTACATAAACCTATGATTTCTCACCAACATTATTGTTGGCGTTTTAGCAATGTATTTTCGAGTGGCGAGGCATTCGCATCATGACATGGTTTAGGGACCTATATTTTGAGTCATGGCGTCGACTTACATTATGTACATTATGGTACTTTATTTCAAAACATCGTTTGGATTTGTAACATGGATGTATTTTGCAAACTTTGTAAACCTTTTGGGACCGATGTTGTACTACGATTGTTTTATGAAATATCCAACGATGTGTTTTAAAGCGACACTTTAGGTCGTTCAATATAAGCTGTGATGTGGTGCTATGACGATTGATCCCGAGAATTCCATTCATTGCGCAAAGCCGATAAATTGGGGTGTGGCGGACTGCATCGACATCCACGAGACTTTCCACTTCACTTGAACCATTGGATCTTCACAATTCATCGAACCATCCATTTGGAGTTTGGCGCCAAAAAGTCTTAGAGTTTCTTGATTAATGCAATTTGGGATATTGTGAAGGTGGAGGGTTGGTATACAGGCGGGAAGGCAGTGTAAAGGTTGTAGAAGCAAGTGGTGAGAAACCACTCGGTTTCAGTTTTAGCGCGAATGGGAGTAAGGGATGAGCAGTGGCGGGTTTTGACTTTTGACCGAGTTTAATAATAACGAGAGGGTCCAAATGGGTTTGGTAGGGTTCAAAAGCAGATGTGGGTGGCTCAAGGGTCTAGGGGTCAAGGGTCAAGGTGGGTTGGGCTTGTGTTTTGGGATTGGGCTTGGATAATTAAAGGGTGTCCGTCCGTTGCTTATTAATCAAGGACCAATTTTGCAATTTTACGAAAATTGAAGGAATGACGCCATTATTCCAAAGTTCACACAAGGACCAATCTTGCCATTCTTTAATAGTACAAGGACCACATTTGATAATTTTCACTTTTTATAAATCCAAGGACTATTTATGACACTTTTCAAACTTTAGGGACCTTTTACGCCATTTGACCAAAGATTCATTCAAGGACCATTTTGACAACTTAGAATATTTGGGGCCTTGAATGATATTTTCTTTATTTTGATTTACGAGGTTTGTTTTGACAACTTTTGAAACTTGGGGACTAAAGCGCCAATTTTGCAAACTTGATCGTTTTCATCGATTTTGATATTTTGCATTTAAAACACATAAAACACTTATTTGTGATATTTTCATCATTTGATGCATTTAAAGTGTTTTGGATGTTTTGCAGTTTAAATGGTACAAAAATGATGAGTATTTGCACACTCATCACCTTTTCTGCAGCTTCTTTTTGCAATTCTTCCTCTGCCCATTCTGCTGAAATCTTTCTTGCTACCTCTTCATTCAATCATTTAATCTCTTTCTTCTTCTTGGGTACTTCCACCAAGATTCATTTGCCTTTGTCTTTTGGATCAATCTTTGGAACTGAGTGAGTTGGGGATGGTGGAGCACTTCCTTCTCTAATAGTGACTCCTTTTTCTTTAGTTTTGGTTCTTCTTGATTTGGTCTTCTTTCTCGGATACAACACGGTGGCTTCTTGTAGGTTGGAGAGATAGGGATGATTTCTTGAGGATCGAAGTCCTAAAGCTGCATGTGTGTCTCTATTTTCTTCATCACTATCTTCGCGAGGGTGGTAGTGATGATGGTGGCCTCTGTTGTTGTAACTTGTTGTAGTTCGGTGACTACTTGAAGGATTGAAGATAGTCTTGATTGCGAGAACACCAAGAGTACTAACTATAGTACTATCGATTACTAACTACAATACTATAAGTACTAAGCGGGATAGTCTTGATAGTGCGTGTAGAATCTTGAGTACTTCTTACGCATGTGGTGTGGTGAACTTCTTCTTCTTCATCAAGGAAAGGGCTTTGAAAAGATGAACCACCTTGCCTTGACCAAATTCTCTTCTACTACGTATGTCGAACTCCTCCCTGTTTGGAAGAATTCTTTGTTGAAGTGCTAGAGACTCGAACTTGGCCTTCCTTTTGATTGAAGTGGTAACTAGAGAAGCTTCGTAGTAGGCTTGGATAGAAGGTGAACACGATGTGCTAGCCTTTTCATCTTTAATAGCATCTGGTATGAACTTTGGCGTGACTTTCTTGTGTTCATCGGGGCAATCTCGATGTGTTAATCTTGCGGCGAGAGAAACCTGTACAATTCCGTCATGTCAGTTAGTGTCAAGTTGCCCTCACCACTTCCATTGTGTTACACGGTGAGAGAGGTGGGTCACTGGGCATTTGAGATGCACTCCTAGGCTGTTGCAGCCCTATCAAATAAGCACTTATATTAACTAAGAAATGGACAGATCCAAAAGCCTGTTGCAGCCCTATCAAATAAGCTACAAAGTGAAAAAATGAACTTGGAACTTTAAGATGGCTAGGTTAGCTACACAAAAAGCTAAAATTCACAAGCTATGGTTCAATGATTAGCTTTTTAAGAGCTTGTGAAAATGACCATAAAACTGTGCACAGGGCACTATTTTGAAAGAGGGCTTGAACCAAGCTAAGAATTAAGCTATTAAATAAGCTAACTAGAAAATATAAAAATACGATGATGAAGATGAGCAACTAGATTTTAATAACCCAGCTCAAATCTTGAAAGCTAATAATAAGTCCTATAGAAAATAATCTAGTTTATTCAAAAACGACCAAACTGAAATTTTGACTTTTTATAAAAACCAAATAAGTTGACTAAAATGAACTTTAAATCAATACTACTTACTGATTATGTAATATTAAGCTAAAATGAGATGGAATTAAGCTAAGTTAACAAGTTTTAAGCTACTGTGGTGATTTTGATAAGCTATATCCTAACAATTAAGTACTAAGGTGAGATTCAAGAAAATTTTGACTTTCTCTTTAACAAGGACTGACTTTTATGGTTGAACTGAGATATTTAAACCAAGTGTGACATGTAACAAGCAAAAACACTATCTTGAACTCCTTATCACAGTTAAACAAGTAAAACAAACAAGCCTTTATAAAAGCTGTTAAGAAGCTTTAAACACTAAAACAAACTTTTAAGCCAATAAAGCTATAGATTAAGTTGTACTAACTATATTTAGACAGATTTAAGTCAAAATTAACACACTTAACACAGATAAACTATGAATTGCAAAATTTTGAAAATTGCTTACAAGATGAGTCCAAACACATGCCGAGAACCAAAAGCCAAGGACCTGACCTATAGCTTCCCAAGAAGCTCTAAACCCAAGGGCAATCCTGTATTCACCCTGCTCCAGCTGTGATCATCATTTCCTTTGATTTTTTATTTTTAACTATTTTTTTGGTATTTTTGGTATTTTTTCTTTTTGTATCTAGAACTGATTTTTAAGGTTTCTAATAGCTTTATTAAGCTATCTAGGAGCTTATATGATCTTACTCAGTCCATAAAAACAACTAACAACAACATTAGAACATTTTGAGATTTTGAACTTGAAAATGCATAAACTGAAAATAGAACTTAAAACTTTAATTGATGTTCACAAAGCTTTATTGTACTGAAAACTTGAAATCTGAGCTTGAAAGCTAAAACATACTGTAATTTAAAATTAAGCTAAAGCGAGATAAAACTAAAATAAATTACACTAGATATCTCACTACATTGCTTCTCCTCTCATCTTTATAGATTTTTGAGACTCATCGACATCCACGAGACTTTCCACTTCACTTGAACCATTGGATCTTCACAATTCATCGAGAACCATCCATTTGGAGTTTTGGCGCCAAAAGTCTTAAGCGAGTTTCTTGATTAATGCAATTTGGGATATTGTGAAGGTGGAGGGTTGGTATACTAGCGGGAAGGCAGTGTAAAGGTTGTAGAAGCAAGTGGTGAGAAACCACTCAGTTTCGGTTTTGGGCGAATGGGAGGTAAGGGATGAGCAGTGTGGGTTTTGACTTTTTGACCGAGTTTAATAATAGCAGAGGGTCAAAATGGGTTTTGGTAGGGTTCAAAACAGATGTGGACTGGCTCAAGGGTCTAGGGATCAAGGGTCAAGGCTGGGTTGGGCTTGTGTTTTGGGATTGGGCTTGGATAATTAAAAGGGTGTCCGTTTAGTTGCTTATTAATACAAGGACCAATTTTGCAATTTTCTGAAAATTGAAGGACTGAAACTGACATTATTCCAAAGTTCACACAAGGACCAATCTTGCCATTCTTTAATAGTACAAGGACCACATTTGATAATTTTCACTTTTTTATAAATCCAAGGACTATTTATGACACTTTTCAAACTTTAGGGACCTTTTACGCCATTTGACCAAAGATTCATTCAAGGACCATTTTGACAACTTAGAATATTTCGGGGACCTTGAATGATATTTTCTTTATTTTGATTTACGGGATTGTTTTGACAACTTTTGAAACTTGGGGACTAAAGCGCCAATTTTGCAAGCTTGATCGTTTTCATCGATTTTGATATTTTGCATTTAAAACACATAAAACACTTATTTGTGATATTTTCATCATTTGATGCATTTACGAGTGTTTTTAGATGTTTTTGCGGTTTAAATAGTACAAAATTATGAGTATTTGCACACTCATCACCTTTTATGACTTCTTTTGCAATTCTTCCTCGCCCATTCTCTTGAAATCTTTCTTGCTACCTCTTCATTCAATCATTTAATCTCTTTCTTCTTCTTGGGTACTTCCACCAAGATTCATTTGCCTTTGTCTTTTGGATCAATCTTTGGAACTGAGTGAGTTGGGGATGGTGGAGCACTTCCTTCTCTAATAGTGACTCCTTTTTCTTTAGTTTTGGTTGCTGCTGATTTGGTCTTCTTTCTCAGATACAACACAGGTGGCTTCTTGTAGGTTGGAGAGATAGGGACTGATTTCTTCAGGCTCTGAAGTCCTAAAACTGCATGTGTCTCTATTTTCTTCATCACTATCTTCATGAGGAGTGGTAGTGATGATGGTGGCCTCTGTTGTTGTAACTTGTTGTAGTTCAGCAGCTACTTGAAGGATTGAAGATAGTACTGATTGCAGAACACCAAGAGTACTAACTATAGTACTATCAGTACTAACTACAATACTATAAGTACTAAGCGGGATAGTCTTGATAGTGCGTGTAGAATCTTGAGTACTTCGCATGTGTGGTGTGGTGAACTTCTTCTTCTTCATCAAGGAAAGGGCTTTGAAAAGATGAACCACCTTGCCACTGACCAAATTCTCTTCTACTCTGTATGTCAGAACTCCTCCCCTGTTTGGAAGAATTCTTTGTTGAAGTGCTAGAGACTCTGAACTTGGCCTTCCTTTTGATTGAAGTGGTAACTAGAGAAGCTTCTGTAGTAGGCTTGGATAGAAGGTGAACCTGATGTGCTAGCCTTTTCATCTTTAATAGCATCCTGGTATGAACTTTGGCGTGACTTTCTTGTGTTCATCCAGGGCAATCTCCAGTGTGTTAATCTTGCGGCAGAGAAACCTGTACAATTCCGTCATGTCAGTTAGTGTCAAGTTGCCCTCACCACTTCCAGCTGTGTTACCTGGTGAGAGAGGTGGGTCACTGGGCATTTGAGATGCACTCCTAGGCCTAGCCTGAGCAGATACACCCCCCCCTTTTAGCTTTTGCCTGGGTCTACCCTGTGATTTCTCACTAGTTGTTGGCATGGATTGGGTCTTATTGATGTTACCACTTTCCTCACACAGCATCTAAGCCTGTTTGAGTAGTGGCAGCCCTAACCACTCTATCTCCTCCAGCACCAAAGATAGGCTCATCTGCTCCAAGGATAGGAGGAGAATGGGTCTGAGGATTCCCACTGTCCTCTCTGGAGTGCTTACTTGTTGATGAGTGTGGTTGATTGGAAGATTGTTCATGATCTGTGGGTGTGTCTTGGGAGCCACCTGTGCTTGATGGTCCTGCACCCTCTGGAATAAGCATATTTGGAAATAATGGCACTACAACCCCACTGTATCCTACCACAACCCTTAACATATTAGAAAACACTTTGGCTGTGAGGACTTTTGATGGATAAATATTTTTGTGAGGTTGCAAGTTTTGTCTCTGAAGATCTAAAACATTTGTATAAACACAGGATACATCGAAACTTGGTTTTGCTAAGCGCATTTTAAGCATACCCTCAAATATATAATTTGAAAAATTGAACACCACTACATTGCAAGGAAGATCAATGTTGTGGCTATGCTTGTGGGAAAAGTATCCCAACCAGTCCTTTTGTGACTCAAGCAATGTAAGAGGGTATGAATTAGAAACTTCCATTGTGGGGAAAACTGACTTTTGTGAAAGTTGATAGTATTGTCATGTCTATACCCCATCAATGTGAGTT
The DNA here is from genome assembly GCA_022545495.1 of Chrysanthemum lavandulifolium. Lineage (NCBI taxonomy): Eukaryota > Viridiplantae > Streptophyta > Magnoliopsida > Asterales > Asteraceae > Chrysanthemum > Chrysanthemum lavandulifolium. Next base: position 110,299,530 of record CM040244.1, read on the forward strand.
GTTCAATTATTTCAGTGACTGGCAAAGTGGTAATACCTTCAGCATCTCTAAGATGAAGATGTTCTCTTAGAGATGCCTCAGTAATAACAATTTGAGTGCCATCCACTGTACCAATTAGCTGTTGTACCCCTTCCTCAGTTGTTGAGGTAATAGAAGTTTGCCAAAACTTCCTGACAGGGGTACATAAGATTGTCAGGTTTAAAAGTAAAGCAAACCTGATGCTGCTTCGGTTTAGAAAGGCTACAATCTCTGTAAATTCATCATGACCGTCTGGCAATTCCAAGCATGCCACCATGTTGTGTTTGTCGACAAAATCAAGAGGAGCCATGAATGAATAGATTTAGGGTTAGAAAAGTGGGATTAAGTCGCAAAAGCCTTTATTGTTCTGTGGTGAAAGCAATTAGAAAGTTATGCAATTTATAGAGATTTGGAGAATATTGGTTGAACCGCCTTATAAAAATTTATGGTAATAAGTGAAGAGAAACCAATTAGGTAACCCTTTTATAAGGAAGCAGTGGTGAACAACTCTACTTGCAAAAGTAATCATTAATGGACTTTTGGAATAAGTACTAACGGCTAGTTCATCGATTACTAACTATCGGTACTAACTTATAACCATCAGTACTAACTTTTACCCATCATTATTATCTTAGATTTTGGAAATTATAATACTGAAACCCCAATTTGGAAGGGATTAAGTGTGGTGACAGACACTTAATCAAGGTCGGCCTCATATGGCCTCTGGTTTGGTGAAAACCAATGGTTTTAGTGCATAGCACTGCCTATGATGGATAGTCCCATTAAAAGGGCCTTCCTAATATGGTTTCCAGCTCATGGTAGGTGTTGCCTCCAACACAAGTGTTGGATTCATGGTTGCTCGCTGTTCTCTAAGCCAGATGCCCTTAGGCTAGTCACACTATATGTAAACAGATAGAATGGCAAAGAGTGGGTTAGTGCAGAATGATCTAACCAACTAAAACCATCAATTCATGTTCATTGTAATCACAGGATGCCGCATATTGCTTAGGCATCACACATTCCATCGTTACAACAAGTTCCATCAGGTGGTGGCTTCAGAATGAGCATAAGTAAGAGAACCACATGTGCTGAAACACCTAGTCACTAAACCATCTCCATACTGCTTGTGTTATACCTGAAAAGTTAGTCCAAAACCAAGAAAACACAATCCAAGACATTTTCTTGCCAATCCGTATTAACATAACACAATCAGTATTAACAGGATAACAATCAGTACTAATCACCAGCTTACAAAACTTTACAAAATTGAGAGAGATAAGATATATTATGGATGAAGCATTCCAATACTTGTGACCAAGTACTGAAACCTTCTCAAATCAAAAGGTTTAGTTAAAAGATCTGCAACATTAAACTCAGTATCAATCCTTTCAACCTGAATGAGTTTCTTTTCATTACAGTCTCTTATAAAATGGTGTCTTATCTCTATATGCTTAGTTTTAGAGTGAAAAACTGGATTTTTGATAATGCAAATAGTATTTTTGTTATCAATAAAAATGACAGTGCCCATGAAATTATACACATAATCAAGCATATGATTCTGAATCCAAAGAACTTGACCACATCAACTTGCAGCAACTATATACTCAGCCTCTGTTGTAGAGTTTGCCACAATGCTCTGTTTCTTGCACTGCCATGAAATCAACCTATCACCAAGAAACTGACATCTTCCTGTGGTTGATTTCCTATCAATACTTGCCCCAGAATAATCACTGTCAGAGTAAGCTACCAGATCAAAGGGAGAGTCCTTAGGATACCAAAGGCCTAGTTGAGCATGGCATTTCAGATATCTAAAGATTCTTTTAACAGCATGCAAGTGAGAAAGCTTTGGAGAGACTTGAAATCTTTCACATGCACACACTGCAAACATAATATTTGGTCTGGAGGCAGTCAAATACATCAATGATCCAATCATGGACATGTAGAGATGCTGATCAAAATCTTCACCATCAGCATCTGGAAGTAGTGGCTTATCGTGCTCCATAGGAGTGCTAGCAATTTTTGTATTTTCATAGCCAAACTTCACCAAAATCTCCTTGACATACTTATCCTGACTAATAAATATGCCATCATCTTACGCTTGACTGTAGCCCAAGAAAGAAGGTGAGTTCTCCCATAAAACTCATCGAAACACATCATGCATTAACTTCTCAAACTCTCTACATAGATCCTGCTTGGTTGAACCAAAAATAATGTCATCCACATATATCTGTACCAACAGGATATCAGTCTTCACATTCTTGATGAATAGAGTCTGATCAATATTCCCTCTTCTGAAGCCATTGCCCAAAAGATACTTGGCTAAAGTTTCATACCAAGCTCTTGGGGCCTGATGCAGACCATAGAGTGCCTTCTGAACTTTGTACACTTTGTCTGGAAAGGTTGGATCTTCAAAACTAGGAGGTTGACAGACATACACCTCCTCCTCAATCTTCCCATAGAGAAAAGCACTCTTCACATCCATCTAGTATACTGTGAAGTCTTTATATGATGCATAGGCCAAGAAAAGTCTGATAGCCTCAATCCTTGCCACTGGAGCAAAGACTTCTTCATAATCAATCCCTTCATGTTGTGTATACCCCTGAGCTACCAGTCTAGCTACCAGTCTACCCATTTAGTGCCAATAGCTCTTTTGCCATCAGGAAGATCCACCAGAACCCATACATCTTGAAGTTTAAACTGGAGAAGTTCTTCCTGCATTGCTTCTACCCAGGACTCATCTTCAAGAGCTTTGTAGACCTTCTTTGGTTCTGCTTGGGAAACAAAACAGGCAAAGAGACATGTTTGAGAGGCACCATGATTTCTTTCTTCATAGATGGCACTGAAGAATCAGTATGCTGAAATTTAGTTCTTGTAGTTCTTTCAACATTAACATCCCCAATAACATTCTCCAAAGGATGATCCTGATTGATTCTTCTGTGTGGTGTAGCAGGAACATCATATGATGAAGCTATATTAGTCATATCAATCTCATCAGCTTCACCAAAAGGATCAGGAACCCTGTATTGACTGATGAAATGGAATGAGGACCATCAGTACTAACAATTGGCTCATCAGTACTAACTTGTGGCTTATCAGTATTAACCACAGTTGTACTAAACACTTGAGGTTCGACCACTGGTTCATATGTATTGGTTGCATCTCCTTCAGCATTAGATTCATGGGTCTTTGGAGACTGATCATCAGCTTTGTTTGCCTCCTCTGAAGAAGTGCTTCCACCTGAGTTGTCATTCTAAATGGGCAATAGAATGCAATCATCATCCTCATCAGAATCTGCATCTGGACCTTGCTTTTCTCCTGCAATCATGTTAGAATCCACGAAGCAGTACATAGTTCATAGATTACATTAGCATATCAATATCAAAAGCCAAGTTGGTCCTTGCCCTCTATACTAGGTTTGTCCTCAAGAAACTCTATATGCGATTCTCCTATATCCTACGGTTCTAGAATTATAAACCCTAAAGGCTTTACTATTCAATGAGTAGCCAACGGATATCCACTATCGATTTTCCATCAAACTTATCTAAATGGTCAATGGTATTGAGAATAGAGACATGACACCCAAAGGTTTAAGAAAGTCTAGTGTGGGCTTTCTACCTAAAAGCGACTCATAGGGTCTTGCCATGAGGCTTTACAATCGATGCCACATTACGAACATAACAAGCGATATTAAGCGCCTCATTAAAAAGTTGTGGGTAACTTGGAATCTGCTAACATAGTCCTAGCAGCCTCAATCAATGTCCTATTTCTCCTTTCAGCAACCCCATTTTGCTGAGGAGTTCTAGCTACATTGTATTCTCTTTTAATACCCTTAAGTTGACAGAAATCATTCATCACTTGGTTTTTAAACTCTGTCCCATTATCACACCTAATGATTTTAACTTTCTTATCAGCTAGGTTTTCTACTGCAGCTATGTAAGACTTAAGGATCTCGCTGGTCTCATCCTTAGTATTCAAAAATAAAACCCAAGTAAATCTGCTAAAATCATCAGTCACAACCAAACAATACTTCTTAAAATTCAGGCTGCTAACATTAGTGGGGCCAAACAAGTCCATTTGCAGCATATGAAGTGGTTGGGTGACAGAGTTAAAAACCTTAGGCTTACAAGAGGCTCTATGCTGCTTCCCTTTGAGGCAAGCACTACAGGTCTGTTTATTTTCAAATCTTTTGAAGGTAAACCTCTTACAAGGTTGTTTTTAGCTAAAAGATTGATAAACTTAAAGTTCATGACCTAGCCTTCTATGCCATAACATAGATTCATCCAAAGAATGTAGCAACTAAACATGTAAGATTGTTTTGGGCACTATGTTTTCATATTGACCTTTGTCTGATTGCTTTTCTAGGAAACTTAATTAGAACACGATCATCACTAGGCAACTTAAAGTTAGGAGATAAAACCAAGCAATCGATGTCGTGAATAGAACAAAATTCCTCTTGTCACACATTTGTGACACATCGAACGAGTTGTATTTGAGTTCTTTCACATAGTACACATCTTCAAAGTCCATATTACCGGTCTTGATTGTGCCTTTACCATTAATTCTTCCACCAATTCCTCCTCCAATTGAAACATATCCTCCATTCAAATCAGTGAAGTCTGAAAGATACGATAGATTTCTAGTCATGTGCCTGGAACACCCACTGTCTGAATAGCCAAGATCATCATTATTGTTGGAATGTCCCTGCCCATAAAATAAGGAAATTAGTTCCTGATGCAGGTTTTACTAATGAGGTCTTAATATTTATAGTGTCTCGCTATACCTATGGTCTACCCAAATGCACTAACGGGCAGTGTACCGGGTCGTGTGTAGTGTAGTAAATGGTAAAGCCGAGGTCGTCCCAAGAGCTATGTATGTCGGATAATTACTAAGTCTAATTGTCACCGAATATAAATGGTTTGATATGGTTTTAATTATTTAAACTACGAATGCATAATATAAAAGCAATTAAATGGTAGAAAGGAAATCAATAGAGGAATAGTGGTGCTAACCTAGTCAATCCTCCTAACTAGTTATGTCTACGTCTACCTACTTCCAATTACTTGGTGGGGTCAAATTCGAGAGGACAACATTTGGGCAATTCACCCTAACCTATCGGCAAAGATGCCACCATAGGAGAAATCAGCGCACCGTCATAAGTCTGTTGTTCACGGTCCCTAAGCCGAGTCATTAAGTACCGCTACATGCTAGATTCTAAATAGTGAGTGCCCGGCCGTTAGGAACTTAGACACTACACCCCAATTCTTAAGTTCATCCAAGCGATAGGTGATCGGTTGGTCAAATCGCACAAGTAGAAAGGGTCTTGATTGGTCATATCTTACCCTTCCGTCTCGATCCGCTCACCTAGGGTCGGTTGGTCATATCTCCTAGGCAATTGGCCTCTACCGCCATTCAAAACTACCGAACCAGGGGTGACTACCAAAGAACTATGCATGCATACACTTAGAAATAATTGTGCGGAAGTAAAGGTAAGCGTAAACAAAACAATTAAGGAATCATAACTAGGCTAGCACCAAAGGGTGCTTAGCAGCTCATATTAATCATGCACATCAATTCAATATTCAAAGGTACGAAATACATGAATTGAAAGTAAAAGAAATAATAAGCGCTAAAGCTTATCGTAATGGTGTGACTTCTCCCTTGGAAGCTTGACTACATATGCTTCCCTATACCTTCCTTGATTGTTTTCCCATGTTCTCGAGTATTGTATGTGGAATGGAATGAATAGAAATCTTTGGAATTCATGGGTATTTATAGGCAGTGCGGGTTACGGCGTAACCAAAAGATGAGTTCGCCGTAACCTCCGTAAATGCACTAGATCGCTAGTTCTGGCGTAACCTTATAAGTGGTTATGCCGTAGTCTTCAATAATCACGGTTACGTCGCAAGTGATGCGATGTTCTGGCGTAAGTATCTGCGGCGTGGAACCTCTTTTGACCTAATGAAGTTACATTCGTAATCTTTGGAAGGAGTTACGCCGTAACCTCTTGATGAGTTGGACTTGGGTTACACAATAGTTATGGCGTAATGTGAGAGGCGAGTTACGCGTAACCTCTTCAAAATAGGCATCTTGTGATAAATCCTTAGTAATGTTTCCATTTCGCGTCTCTTTAGCTCCAATGCTCGCAATTTACACGAAAGTGTAAAACAATGGAAAACAAGCGTAAATCCATATAAATGATATAAATAACGAGCATTAACGGAAATTGACACTTAATAATCAAGACTATTTGATGTTATCAAATATCCCCACTTGAACTCTACTTGCCCTCAAGTAGACCTTATTAGATAGATTCCTAAAAGATATCTCCAAAACACGGAAAATATGAGTTTACAAATCCCTTATGCTAGAATAAAACAAAGCGAACACCGCGAAAGGGAACAAACACTCAAATCTCTCAACTATTCTAAGTGTCAATTTCGGGTGATCACTCAATTGCAGTCATAGCATGTATTATATCATAACCTTGGCGGTTACACAAATCTCCACCTTTGGAGTTAAAGGCTAAACAATTCTCGAAGGCAATATGGGTAGACACGACAAAGGTTAAGGGTGACTCGTCATTACTAACATGTCACGGCGAAGTGGACAAAATCAATGATACATGACCAAATCCATGGCCAAGACACCAAAGATTGCTCATTGCATCACCTAGACATGCTTCATGATTAAAGGGTAGGATAAGACATTGTGTAACACCCCCAAATTCGGTATACGCAGCGGAATTAAGGTTGGGGTATTACTTCATGGAGCACAGTCATAATAATAGATAAGCGGCTCAAAGAGGCGTTTTAGATAAAAAGTTATCATTCATTTATTTAAATCGAGTTTTACATAATAAAGGTCCCAAAGGAAATACGGAAATACATAGTTTTATTCTTGTGAATGATAACAAAATGGGCGCCCTTTATATAAGAAAGTCCATTGCCACTCCATGCCGGATCGTGCTCTAGTTTCCTAAGATAAAACATGCTAAAATTCAACACAAAGGTTGAGTGAATCCATAGTGTTTGAATAATAATCGAGTTGAACACAAGATGGCGATAATAAAATCGGTAATATTGCGATGCAGTATATTCGATGAGTTGCGACATTTGTATCATTGCAACATAGTGTATATTGCCTTAAGTCTCATGAAGCATGAAACCTTAACACGAGCGCGTCATAATAATGGCGTAAGTTACAAACATTATAGTGATGATGTGAGCAACAATGCCCTCGGTAGGAGTTTGCCATTCTCTAGTATTCTCGAATAACGTGCATTTGGTTACCTATCCGGCTAACACAAATGGGCGTCAGCGCCAATAGATCTATTCACGATATTCGCGTTCACTCGCAAGTGATTAATGGTTCATGATATGAGGGACTTTTAGTGGCAGCATGGGTACTTAGGCAATATCAATCGGGATAGCATCTGAGAAAAATACTTGTGTTCTGTTTTTGTAGCATGTATCTCCCACGAGTTTAGAAAACAAATATGTAAAAGTGGGACTATGAACTCACCTCGGTGTTATTGTAGTCCGGATGGAAAACAAATTAGATAATATGAACAAAGCTGCTCCGACTCTCGACTGATTTAGTATATCATGTATTTAGTATTAGTATTCAAGTTTATCTGACGTGAAATGTTCTATGGATAACATGAAGTCTCTACAAAATTTAATATACTTATCATACTTATTATTATGACTTAATAATAAGTTTTATCAATACCAATGTTGTTAAATATCTTATGTTTCCAAAATGTTATAATTTATAATTTTAAATATTCTGATTTTACTCTTGTACTTTCAAAATGACACTTTAAACCCTCAACTATGGATTATTGACAAAATCAGCACTTATATAGTTAACTTCACGAAATTACATTTTAGTCCAAGAAAACTTTATTTTACAAAATTACAATTTTATGCTTAAAATTTTATAAGAGAAATTTACTAGTTTTGGCCTAAATGGATAAAAGTACGGGTGAATAAAAGCGTGGCCTTAATAGGTTTTTACTACGTTCTTGATCCTTTCAAGAGTTTGTCTAGTGGTCTTTCTAATGGTTCAAACTAGAGGTCTTAAGCTCTTATGGTTTGGTCGCAATGATATTCCAAAGTAGGAGGTTTATGTGCCTTTTGTTGTTTTTGGGCGATAACGGGGCTAAAAGAGGGCAGATTTTACATGAGGCAAGCTAGTGTTCCTACATCTCATTTGACCCTTTAAATACTATGCTGTAAGACCTTCTAAATGGTATAAGTCTCATGTCCTAGTTCTCTTTGATTAGAAAGATACAAGTCCACGAACATGGCTACTTGGCCACGACGCGTTTTATGAAAATTTCGGTTTTAAACCATACCTTTTGCATGCGACCTTGTGAAATATTGTTTTACCCATTTCCAATGTTTCCAATACAGTTCCTACTCAAATTTATCTAAAATCCCATGTTTTCCCATATATTTGTTGTAAAAAGCTTTTTAGCATTTATGACTTTTGCCAAAAAGGATGGCTGTTTTTAAAGATAACGACTAGGCTTTTTAACCAGGTCATGGGGGCGTTTTGTAGTATCCCAGGTGGTGCTTACAATGGTACCTTGCTTGACCCTAATGTCTCTAACATGAAGTAGATAAATGAGGGGCAAGTAGGGGGTAAGGCCTATTTTGGCGCTAATTTCAGTAGGGGAAAAGTAAAACATGCAATTTGTTTAGTATAAACCTATAGGGTGTTGGTAATTAGATTAGATGTTTATTTTACTTGTTAAATGGACTCCTAACATGTTCTAACATTTAAGTAAAACGCATTACCAATAGGTGTTTCTCTATGGGAGCATACGATTCTGAAAGGTTACATAAATTTATAAAAAGTATTTTTGGCCTTGTTTTCCACATGACACAAGTCTATAGTTACTTATATGCTTTATTGAATGTTTAAAATGACTAAAGAAAAGAGTGTGAGTGTACTTACAATTAATATGATGCTTAACCACAAGAAAAATCCTCCTAGAGTCGCTATTTTCCTCAAGTACTTCACTTTTCCTTTAGCTTTTGTTTACCCTTTTTCCTTCACTTCTTAAGATAAATATTCAGGATGTTTGTAACTATATGAGAGGTTATATGGGGTGTAGGATATGTGTGTAGTATGGTATCATGTGTGTATTTACATGAGACTCAAGGGAAGAGGCATATGGGGCGTACATATATATATATATAGGAGGGAGGTGCATGAATTTTCAAGGTGTTAAGTCACCTTGTCTTGCAAGAGAGAGACAAGGTGATGTGTAGCTAACCCAAATGGAGGATGCATGTGGTGAAGCTAAAGATGGCGTGGGGTGGCTTATTTTACAACCATGAACTATGCCCCTAATGTTTGACCATGGTAAGTCTTCAAAGTAAAAAGGGTGATGTATAAAATTCATGTACAAGTAATTTGGTTTATGGCTAGGGTTTATACATGTAATACTTAGTAACTATATGGTAACTAGATTAGTTCATTTCTAACTATGGTAAATAAGGGGGCGTAGGCTTTAGTGGGTAGTACTTAGGGTTTTCATTGTTGTACATAAGATGTAAATGGTATAAGTATCTAGTTAGGTTGCTAATTTATTTAGACAAATACTTGTTTAAGTAATGTAAATAAATAATGGTAAAGGCTTAAGTTTGGTGCTTTAATATTTGTACATTAGCATTGTTTAGTTGTACTTACTAAAAATAAAATACATTTTTAAGACTTGTGCTTGAAAGGGTTGTACAATGTGCTTAAAATTAAGTATACTAAGGTTTATAATGAAGTTTTAAGTTAATTGAATACCTTTATGCATCAATGACTTGTACATTGGTTTAATAAACTTGTACCTTGGAAATTGGTAAAGGTTTCATTTATATCTTTAATTTTAGTTTGTGATTTTATTTACATAAAATCATAAGATTTGCATATTAGGGATTTTAAGCGGGAAATGCCCTAGAGTTAGGGTTTTATGCTTTAAACTTGTACATTAAGTTTAATGGTTCGTACATTAGGGTTTATGACGTAGTATTGAAATTGTTATAAAACTTTAAGAAAACCCTAATTTACTTAGTGACATTTTATTGGAAATGACGCTAATGATATAAGGATACTTTATACCAAACATTACGTATCTTGTGTGAGGACACAACTGACATGGGTGACCATGTCGAGAAGTTTCAAGCATGACACTTTGTGAGACTTCCATTGTCACTTAAGAGTGTGTATAACAAAGGCATTGACTATGCAAGAGAAGCGGTTTATGTGTCGGCATATTATCTATTTGTAGAAATCAAATAATAAAAAAAAAATTATGCGTGAAAATGAATTATTATTAGTATAAAGGTGGATTTTTACCGGTGGTTACAGTCTCCCCTCCTTAAATGGAATCTCGTCCTCGAGATTCACTCGGTTGTTGGTTATGGTGTGGGAAAAGTGTGGATACCCATGGAGCGTTGATTAGAAGGATGTGTTTGAATAGTTTTCTAGTTACGAAGTTTTGCTTTTGAAAGATTGTTTTAGGAAATCTGTAAAGACGACTGTTTCCTTCATGACACGATTCTTCCTAAATTAGACATAGGTGATCAGGCTATGTATAATCGAGGAAAAATGATGTGATGCTTGATTCAGTCAAAGTAGTATCATATTTCTCAAAAGTTTTAGATGGTGTTCAACGTTTTGCTTTTATAAAATGGCATCCTAAACAACTTTTCAAAGTAGCAAGAAAGATTGGTTCGCCTAGCGGTAGTAAATAGTTGGTAGAGTGACATATTATCAATTTTATGGGGTGATAACGGAATAGTTCGAATAAAGTTTATAGATTAGATTATAGAATACGTGGAAGAAACTTAGGGTATGGTAATAGTATAGGGAAGTCGGATGAGTTTAAGTAAGAAAGCAAAAGTAATATAAAGCTTTTATCACCTACAACATCAACAATACTTTAGCTAAATGTCGATTGAGAGAAAATGTACCCGTGACCACATTCTGGTTGTGCTGAGTGTTTGCATCTCCTAGCACGTAAGCTCTTGCACGGGCCGGGTTGTTCTGGTTGCCATTCTGTTTGGGACATCGATTTTTGTAATGTCCTTTCTCACCACATCTGTGGCATATCACTTCTACATGCTGCAAATTAGCACCTGAGGCCCTACAGTCTCTGGTTTTGTGGCCGGTTTTGTGGCACTTTCCGCACTTAACAAAGCATGGCGCATTGTGATGCATCTTGCATTGGTTGCATAAGGGCAGACTTCCAGCATATCCATTGCCTCCAGCAGGTGCGGCTACATAAACTTTGGCAGTTTCCTGCCCTCGGTTCTGTTGGTAATGATGGTTGTTGTTTTGATTGTTGTTGTTGTAGTAGGTGTTATTGTTGGGGTAGTTGTTGTGATGGTGGGTGGTCCTTTTGTCATCAAGCTTCCTTTTGTGATCATTCTTGATGAGTGTCTAAATACTCATCATTTTATACCATTTAGATCGCAAAATCATCGAAAACACTCGAAACACATCAAAATGATCAAAATATCACAAATCGTGTTTTATGTGTTTTAAATGCAAAATATCAAAATCGGATGAAAACGATCAAATTTGCAAAATTGCGCTTTAGTCCCCAAGTTTCAAAATTTGTCAAAATCGGTCCTCGGTATATCTAAATCAAAGAAAAAGTCATTTAAGGTCCATGGGATTCTAAAGTTGTCAAAACAAACCTTTGAAATGTAAAATTGCAAAATTACAACTTTGGTCCTCAAGTTTTAAAAATGTCAAAATGGTCCTTGGAATTTTGAAATTAGCAAGTCTAGTCCTTGTACTTTTGAGATTGTCTCTATTAGTCCCTTGGATCAACTTTATGAAAATATGGCGGTTTGGTCCTCAAGTTTGAGAATTACACAAAAGGTCCCTATGTACTAAACTAAGCCTTAAACCATTTTGACCCTTACCCAATTCTGGACCCCCTGCCACAACCCATTTTGAACCCCCCTATTATTAAACACTGCCCCAGTCAACCCATTGGTCAAACCACCCACTTGGCGCCCAAATACAAGAAATACTGTAGCCTTCCCTCTCCACAGCTGAATCCCCAAAACCATGACTGGTTTTCCACTCTTTTCAACCCCCCTCCTCACCTATCCATCCCTTATGTCCCCTCCACCTCCACATGTACCCAAAAAACCATTAATATCTTTAACCTGCTCAAATCTACTCTAGACTTTTTGGCGCCAAAATGATCAAATGGTCAAAAATGTCCCAAGACATCCAATGGTCCAGAATATTGGTGGGATCTATTCAGTGGACTAGTGGGAAGCTAGTGGAGCTATAAAAGAGAAGTGATAAGCAGTTTCAAGAGTAGTAGCTAGTTTTTAATATCTCTAAAATGTCGTTTTTTAGTTAAAAGTTTTAATTTTAGTTCAAATGTTGTAATTTAAGTTACTTTGTATAACATTCAAGTTAAGTTATCATTGTGGATGCTTTTGAGCATAATTCTCAAGTTTTTATAAAAGTTCTAAGTTCTATATCTACTGTTGAGATTTTCAGTTTCAAAATCCTTTGTCCAGGTTATTGGTTGTTTGTTTTAAGCTTAAAGAGTTTAGTCAAGATCTTTATAAGCTTTTTATAAGCTTACCTTGCATTTTCAAGTAAAATTAGTTCAGGGTCAACAAAAGTCAACATGAAGCTCAAATGGGAATGGGAAATGAAAATGGATGTTGCAGTGGTTATAATGGGTTGGATTAAGTTTAAATAGACTAGGTTGGATTTGGTGTTGGCCTGCAATAGCTGGAACTCATGTAAGTGAGTTTCTCAGTTTTCAACTTTCAAGTCAAATTGCAGTTTTAGCTTATCTGTTTATCTGTGGTCTCAACTGTTCTTCATGTGTTTAGACAGTTGTATTATGATTATATAGACCCAATTTGATCAATAGTACCATCTGGTTTAGTGTTTTTCTCAAGTTAAATAGCTTATCAGATTGTTAAAGGGGTGTTTGGATTTGATAGTTTAGCTGTACTTGAGGTTTGCTCATTTGTTAAAGCTTATTGTTTTATGCTTGTATAGCTTATTTGTACTCAGTCTAGTCTTTATTTTAAACCTTAGAACAACAAAAGTCAAAATTCCACTTTAAATACCTTAGAAGCCCACTGTTGGGATTTTAAGGATTCATATTCTTGTTTTGTGTTTAGAATACTTAGATCTAGCTTGCAGTAGTCTTAATACATCATATAACATCATAATCATCTCATAATTTAGGATCAAACTTCACAATAGTCAACTTTTCAGTTTCTTCAAAAAGTCAAAAAGTTGTAAAATTCAGTTTTGAGCCAGAATGGAAAGATTTTTAATGGACTCATTTCTTGGTCAAATCAAGTGATACTTGTTGTTTTTAAAAGCCATACTGGTCTATTTCCTTATATCTATTTTATTAGAATTTTGTGATTTTTGTATAAGCTAAAAAATGCTTCTCCATAAGCTCCTAGATGCCCTGTGCAGGGGTCTGTTGCCTGCACAGGTTTGTGCAGGTTTTGCAGACCTTGCACAGGACTCCCTTGAGCTCCTATGAGTCTGATTTTTGGTTTAAATGTTCTTAGCTAGGTTGTCTTGAAGTTCCAATTTCTGTTTTTCCATATCAGCTTATTTTGTAGCTTGTGCAATAGCTCAAAGTTGGCCCCTATTCACTGTTTTAGCTTATTAGTTCAAGTAATCAAATCATTGAATCTTGCTTATCAGAGTGTTTAGCTTGTTGTTTGTTGTTGTATTTTGAGTATTTTAGCTTATCATAGCTTAAGTATCAGTTTGATACATTTTGGTGTGGTTTTAGCTTATCAAAGTGCTTATTTATAAGCACTTCCCACATCAGTTGCTTATTCCTCTTAACAACCTCCTGTTTTTCTATTTTTCTTAGCTTCTTAATATTATTTTAAGCATTTCCTGAATTTTTCAGATTTTTCTAAGTTGTTTTGCTATTTTTCTGAATTTAAATTAGTTTTTAATCCTTTTTAATTAGCTTTAAATACAAATAATTAAGAAAAGTCTCAAAAATAATTTTCATTTTCTTAAGTTTAGATAAATGTAAAAGCTTAAAAGTATTTTTCCTATTTTTCCCTTTTATTTGGTATTTTTAATAATTTAAATTAGTTTTAAATAGTTTTAAATTAATAATAAATACATAAAAAGTCTAAAAAATATATTTTCTGTTTTAAAATTAGTTTTATCATATTTTAGATTTTTCCAAGTTATAATTTCATTTTTCTAGGTTAATTTTGTATTTTCTTCTATTTTAGTGCATTTTAAATACTTAATAAATAGTTTTTAATTAATAATAATTAAATAAATAGTTGTAAAAATAATTTTCCTTTTCTATAAATTTTCTTATATAATTAGGGTTGTAAAAATGTATTTTTCATATTTTTAGGATCTATATTGTATAAGTTTCACGTTTTTATTTGTACGTTTACGTTATTTTTATTTAAACGTAAGTTTTAAGTTTTAGGTTTTAAACGTTCATCACTTTAAATATAGTGATAGCGTTTATTTAATATCTTTTAACTTTTTAATCTCTTTTAATTTGCATTTAAGTCGCTTTTGTTTATAACCTTTTTCAGTAGTGTAATTATTCAATCCTAATCCTTTCTGATCGCTATCATTAGTGATCAATCTATCGTCTGATCAAGTGTTGTACACACCATTGAGTCTCCGTGGGACATAACGACCCGGGAATCCCCTGTATTCTCTGATCTTAATTGCATTCGTGCTTGAGCAGTTTTAAGTCTGTTACGGTTAGCCATTCACAAGTGGTTAACTTGTGTGATTAGACTTGACTGTTTAGCATAGATCAATTACCTCCTTGGGTGAAACCACGCTTGACTTCCCGATCCATTAATGTCTAAGCAATAGAAATTGCTTCCTCTAGTGACTGTGGTTTTGATGAGGTGACATTACCCTCGACATCGCGGGTTAGCCTTCATGTACTTCTCCAATGTCTTCTCGAGATCGTGCACTACACTGGGCATAGCATTGCCGCCTCGAAACCTCCGGTTGTAGGTCTTGAGATCGAGTTCCTTTCACCACCACGGTGAAACTCATCTTCCAACTTCTTAATCTCGGTGCGAGGACAATACTTCTTTAGCATCATCTTGAAGTCACCCAGTGATTTGATAGGTCGCTTCAACACCCATAGTTTGGCGTAAACATTCCACCAAGATAGGGCATCATCCAATAGAGTTCCTCAGAGCAAAAGTGACCTTGCGTCATCGAACAACCGCTTCTCATGAATACCGTCTCTATTCGCTCAAACCAATGAGCCAACTCGGTTGCTCCTTCATTCCTTTGAAAAGGTTGGCTTACTGCTCATGAAATCTTTGTAAGTACACATGCGAGATATATCGCCTCGCTTTCTCCGTTAGGCTCGCTAGTGCTCCCAGGCGGGCCATGGTTGCCGCTTGTCTCTCGAGTCTTGAATGACACCGTCTCGCAACTAGTTTTTGGATATCAGCTTGAGACATGGCGGGTGCCGGTGTTTCTGTTTCGGTAGTATTTCTTGTTCGAGCCATAATTCTATTAATGCCACAAGAAATATATTTTTAGAATGACCATGTTATGTTATCATAACCAATAACAAGGTATACGCATTAAAATCATAATAATATAAGAATCATATGATCATATCATGCTCGAATACTATCACACGGTAAAGTGCAATCGATATCATAACACAGCGTAATATCAAAACCATATATAGTCATAAACAACTCGCAAATTTTGTCATATAACAAAATATTACAAGTGTCATATTTATGCCATATGCCGTGGCTAGGATATCATACCAGAAACTGTTAGATAAGGACCTACTCTAATGGCTACCAAGGGCTTCTTCGCGACGACTCTCCAGCTCTATGATCATGCTGAGAAGGACTTGTATATACTCCCGTATCGGGCCCGGATATATACCACTATCGCCTCAAACGTGGTAATCCTAGTAAGCCATCACTAAGCCATCACTTTGCATCATCATTGCTTCCGACATCATCACGCCATTGTCATATAGTAGCGGTATGTGTTGACTGGTTCGCCCGTGATGTTCCTCCAGATTATCTGCCCTCTCACGAGTCTCCTGCATTCCGGTGCTCAAAATATCTATCTCCTGCTGCATAGTTGCTTTCTTAGAAACTAACTCCTCCATTGAATCCTCAAGTGACTTGATGCGCTCTAAAGGTAACTCATCTAGATGGCCTAAGGTAGTATTAATCTGCTCCTCATGTCTTTCCAAGCGTGCCAATAGTGTGAGAATGGCGGGCGGTCTGTCCCTTGCTGCTTGCGAACTTTCTCCAATCTCGAATATCCGTGGTGGCGTAGGGATATCTGGAGTAGGTGATTGTAAGCCATTGTCCCTAGCAATGATGGTCCTAGCCTCCTCTCCGAGTTCATATGGCTGTGACGGGGGAGTAAAGTCTGTAGCTGAAGGTGGAGGTGGTGTAGTTGAAGGTGGTACATACATAGGTAACATGTATGGGTGTGGAGGTGGTGGTGAGTGTACGGGAAGTGTTGTCTTAGATGGCTCTTCTAAAGGATCAAACTCCATATCTTCCATAGCGTTGGGTCTGTCGGAGAATGAACTAACGTATCCGTGGAAGGAATGGTCTCTTCGGACTCAGTATCAGATAAGATAATAATATAAGGGATATGGGAAGACATAACTCTGTAACAACCCGGTAATTATGAATATCTCTTTATATATATAAATAATTAGTATAAACATGCATAAACAGTGTCTGAACGGTGTAGCGACACGGAGGACTTTATTTAAGTGTGAAAAAGAGTTATAGTTTCGGTTTTGTATTCCGTTCTCTATAACTATGGCTCGATACCAATCAGAACACCCCAAAATTCGGTATCTGCAATGAAATTAAGGTTGGGGTATTACTTCATGGAGCACATTCATAATAATAGATAAACGGCTCAAAAGAGACGTTTTAGATAAAACAGTTATCATTCATTTATTTAAATCAGAGTTTTACATAATAAAGGTCCCAAAGGAAATACGGAAATACATAGTTTTATTCTTGTGAATGATAAAAAAAATGGACGCCCTTAATATAAGAAAGTCCATTGCCACTCCGTGCCAGATCGTGCTCTAGTTTCCTGAGATAAAACATGTTAAAAAGTCAACACAAAGGTTGAGTGAATCCATAGTGTTTGAATAATAATCATTGAACACAAGATAGGCGATAATAAAATCAAGAATATTCAAAGACAAGATATTCATGAGTTGCAAGATTTGTATCATTGCAACATAGTGTATATTGCCTTAAGTCTCATGAAAGGCAAACCTTAACACTAACGCCATGATAATGACGTAAGTTACAAACATCATAGTGATGATGTGAGCAACAATGCCCTCCGGAGGAGTTTGCCATTCTCTAGTATTCTCAATAACGCGCATTTGGTTACCTATCCGGCTAACACAAATGGGCGCAACCGCCAATAGATCTATTCACGATATTCGCTTTCACTCGCAAGTGATTAATGGTTCATGATATGAGGGACTTTCAGTGGCAACATTAGGTACTTAGGCAATATCAATCAGGATAGCATACAGAAAAATACTTGTGTTCGGTTTTTGTAGCATGTATTTCCCCACGAGTTTAGAAAACAAATATGTAAAAGTGGGACTATGAACTCACCTCGGTGTTATTGTAGTATGGATGGAAAACAAATTAGATAATATGAACAAACTGCTCCGACTCTCGACCTGATTTAGTATATCATGTATTTAGTATTCAGATTCAAGTTTATGCGACGGAAATGTTCTATGGATAACATGAAGTCTCTACAAAATTTAATATACTTATCATACTTATTATCATGACTTAATAATAAGTTTTATCAATACCAAAGTTGTTAAATATCTTATGTTCCCAAAATGTTATAATTTACAATTTTAAATATTTACGCTTTTACCCTTGTACTTTCAAAATGACACTTTAAACCCTCAACTATGGATTATTGACAAAATCAGCACTTATATAGTTAACTTCATAGAAACTACATTTTAGTCCAAGAAAACTTTATTTTACAAAATTACAATTTTATGCTTAAAATTTTATAAGAGAAATTTACTAGTTTTTGGCCTAAATGGACAAAAGTACGGGGTGAATAAAAGCGTGGCCTTAATAGGTTTTTACTATGTTCTTGATCCTTTCAAGAGTTTGTCCAGTGGTCTTTCTAATGGTTCAAAATAGAGGTCTTAAGCTCTTACGGTTTGGTCGCAATGATATTCCAAAGTAGGGGGTTTATGTGCCTTTTGTTGTTTTTGGGCGATAACGGGGCTAAAAGAGGCGATTTTACGAGGCAAGCTAGTGTTCCAACATCTCATTTGACCCTTTAAACACTATGTTGTAAGTCCTTCTAAATGGTATAAGTCTCATGTCCTAGTTCTCTTTGATTAGAAAGATACAAGTCCATGAACATTGCTACTTAGCCACAATGCGTTTTATGAAAATTTCGCTTTTAAACCATACCTTTGCATGCGACCTTGTGAAATATTGTTTTACCCATTTCCAATGTTTCCAATACAGTTCCTACTCAAATTTAACAAAATCCCATGTTTTCCCATATATTTGTTGTAAAAGCTTTTAGCATTTATGACTTTTGCCCAAAATGATGGTTGTTTTAAAGATAACGACTAGGCTTTTTAACCGGGTTATGGGGGCGTTTTGTAGTATCCCAGGTGGTGCTTACTATGGTACCTTGCTTGACCCTAATGTCTCTAACATGAAGTAGATAAATGAGAGGCAAGTAGGGGTAAGGCCTGTTTTGGCGCTAATTTCAGTAGGGGAAAAGTAAAACATGCGATTTGTTTAGTATAAACCTATAGGGTGTTGGTAATTAGATTAGATGTTTATTTTACTTGTTAAATGGACTCCTAACATGTTCTAACATTTAAGTAAAACGATTACCAATAGGTGTTTGTCTATGGAACATACGATTACACAAAGGTTACTGAAATTTATAAAAGTATTTTTGGCCTTGTTTTTCCACATGACACAAGTCTATAGTTACTTATATGCTTTATTGAATGTTTAAAATGACTAAAGAAAAGAGTGTGAGTGTACTTACAATTAATACGATGCTTAACCACAAGAAAAATCCTCCCTAGAGTCGCTATTTTCCTCAAGTACTTCACTTTTCCTTAAGCTTTTGTTTACCCTTTTTCCTTCACTTCTTAAGATAAATATTCAGGATGTTTGTAACTATATGAGAGGTTATATAGGGCGTAGGATATGTGTGTAGTATGGTATCATGTGTGTGTTTACATGAGACTCAAGGGAAGAGGCATATGGGGCGTACATATATATATATAGGAGGGAGGTGCATGAATTTTCAAGGTGTTAAGTCACCTTGTCTTGCAAGAGAGGAGACAAGGTGATGTGTAGCTAACCCAAATGGAGGATGCATGTGGGGAAGCTAAAGATGGCGTGGGGTGGCTTATTTTACAACCATGAACTATGCCCCTAATGTTTGACCATGGTAAGTCTTCAAAGTAAAAAGGTTGATGTGTAAAATTCATGTACAAGTAATTTGGTTTATGGCTAGGGTTTATACATGTAATACTTAGTAACTATATGGTAACTAGATTAGTTCATTTCTAACTATGGTAAATAAGGGTGGACGTAGGCTTTAGTGGGTAGTACTTAGGGTTTTCATTGTTGTACATAAGATGTAAATGGTATAAGTATCTAGTTAGGTTGCTAATTTATTTAGACAAATACTTGTTTAAGTAATGTGAATAAATAATGGTAAAGGCTTAAGTTTGGTGCTTTAATATTTGTATATTAGCATTGTTTAGTTGTACTTACTAAAAATAAAATACATTTTTAAGACTTGTGCTTGAAAGGGTTGTACAATGTGCTTAAAATTAAGTATACTAAGGTTTATAATGAAGTTTTAAGTTAATTGAATACCTCTATGCATCAATGACTTGTACATTTGTTTAATAAACTTGTACCTTGGAAATTGGTAAAGGTTTCATTTATATATTTAATTTTAGTTTGTGATTTTATTTACATAAAATCATAAGATTTGCATATTAGGGATTTTAACCGGGAAATGCCCTAGAGTTAGGGTTTTATGCTTTAAACTTGTACATTAAGTTTAATGGTTCGTACATTAGGGTTTATGACGTAGTATCGAAATTGTTATAAAACTTTAAGAAAACCCTAATTTACTTAGTGACATTTTATTGGAAATGATGCTAATGATATAAGGATACTTTATACCAAACATTTCGTATCTTGTGTGAGGACACAACTGACATGGGTGACCATGTCGAGAAGTTTCAAGCATGACACTGTTGTGAGACTTCCATTGTCACTTAAGAGTGTGTATAACAAAGGCATTGACTATGCAAAAGAGCAGTTTGTGTGTACGGCATATTATCTATTTGTAGAAATCAAATAATTAAAAAAAAATTACGCAGAAAATGAATTATTATTAGTATAAAGGTGGATTTTTACCGGTGGTTACACATGGGATGTATAATTGGTGTAAAATGAAAACAAGCAGGTAGTCTATATCTATAACTAAGTCATTACCACTTACCGTCCGCCCAAAGTTCAAGTTTAAAAGTCTAGAGACCGGATCATGAAATGCAAGGTAGATGTTTCATTAGAGGACGTCGTGATGGTCACACTACCTTTTCTTCTTCAGTGGGTATTACTCCAACTTCAATCTTCAAATGTGACTGAGGTGGCATCCTCGATACTAAACAATAAAGCTCATACTATAGTGCTTATAACATTGCACTTTACAAAATCATAACTGAATCAACTATTTTTTTTTTCGAACATACATGATAACATAACATCCCCCACTTGAGATGAATGGGAATTCGGAGGGTCTTCAATGATCTTCATAATTGTTGTCGATGAAAGCGTGATTTCCAAACCTTTCCACTCGAACATTGAACTTAGGCAAATGATGATTCCCAATTACAAATAAAGACTACAAGGTAGGCTAAGGTGTAAGGGTGTAATGAAACAATATATTGGGGTGACAAAATGAAAGGAATGGCTCAGAAGGGTGTATCTAGGGGTATCTTGCACTAAAGGGAGTGCAACAAAAGGGTTTCACATGGGGTCGAAAAGTCGAGGTGACTAATCGATAGACTCACAATGGTAGGCTGTTTGGGTGATAATCCTATAATAACGCCTTCTAAAACCGAAAAGTCCAAATACATCGAGCTAACTCAACATACCTCGCCTATGGTCTCGAAATGATGCAAAGGCCAAGTTCTAAAGTTTACAAGCTACCAAGACACTCATAATTTGGTGGATTTGGGGTAAAATATAGGAAACGGATAAGGCTAATCTCACCATGTAATATCAAGGGTTGTATGTGCTCGGATAAGGTCTAATCTAGTTAGGTTCGGAAAAACATGTCAAAATATAGAAAATGGCATAATTTTTCAAAATAAACTAGAAAAATGAGGTCGAAATAAAGTTCAAGATATAATTCTACTCCCGTCCCCCCACTTGAATTGTACAAAGTCCCTTTTGTACTAGGCATTAAAATAAAGGTGAAGAGAAAGGTAGAATTAGAGCGAGAACTTCCCCAAATTTGCTCCAAAAAGAAGAAGGCCTACGAGAAAGGATCGTGCCTTCGTTAAAGCGCCATGAGCAAACTTCAATCCTCGAAATCACAATACCGACAAGCATAATTCTCAAAAGAAAAAATAAAATGAAAATAAACCTAACTCACTTTCATAGGAATCACGGTTACATTTAGCGAATGCAACAAGTTTTAAACCACTTGGTGTCCCAAGTGGACGAGTGAAGTCTCGTGAGGGTTTACAGGAACATACCCACAAAGTTCATTTAAAACTAATACAAGGTTACCGTGTTTAAAAATAAAGAATTAAAGCAGAGGAGAGTTACGTCGTAACTCCAATAAGAGAGTTACACAGAACTTGCAAAACCCGAATGAGTGAGAAGCGAATGGTTACGGCGTAACCACCGAGATGGTATTACGCCGTAGTTGGTAATGCGTCAAGAATCCTGCCGCTAAAATGTTGATTATGGCGTAACCATCGAGATGAGTTACGCCGTAACTCGTTCGAGATCGAATCGCATCGAGAATTACTTCATTGTCTCCTCGCAAAATGTTAGAAAACACAAAACCCAACAGAAAGGAAATAAAACAAAAGAAAGGGATAATTCGGGTTCTCTCCCGAAAGAGCACTTTTCTTTATTTCGAGTCTTTAAGTTAGACTCACAGCCGCGGGGCTACCAGTGTTTGTCCGTCATCTCGTGGACTGGGCAATCTCCATGTTGAAGCCAGCTGATCAAATTCTCATCGCATTTGTATCCTTCTCCAAGTTCTAAACACCCTAAGTAGAAATTTTTGATTTTTTGGTAGGGGTGATCAAAACCTTTGGCCTTATCTTCTTCACTAATACCAAGCAACGGTCTAGCATAACTCAACTGTCTTTTAGTCCAATTTTTAAAGTTTTTGACAGTCCTTGGCATTTTGAAAATAGTTTTATCATCGCCAATCTTTAGCCAAACCAGTCCTTCCTTCTCGTTTTTATCAAGCCCAGATATTTCTTTAAAGGGTTTTCCGAAAATCACCCTAGTCAGTCCTTCTGCCACGAATTCGCTAACATCATCCAAAACCACAAAGTCGACTAGAAACGAGTGTGTTCCTACAAAAACTCGTATATTTGTTGCTATCCCGAGGAAGTTGTTTCCTTTGTAATCAAGCTCCTTTTCCATAACCTGGTTGTAGCATTCCTTAGAGATAATATTGACTGGGGAATATGTGTCGATAAATGGGTGAAAGTCAATGAACCCAATTTTGCATGAGATCTTGAGATAGTGGGATTCCTATGATGGATGCTTGCCCCATTTCATAAAACCGCAGTTGGTCCGATTGCAAGAAAGTTTTTCGAGTTGTCTTGCCAATGGGTCATTTTGACATCACTAGAGGTCTTCAAGACTTAATCCTAAGTTATCTTCTTCCTCAAAATTCACGAAAACATCAAAATCCTTCCCGAGTCAACCTCTCCGTGATCCGGGGTTGCTAAGAAACTTTCGAGGCTTCACCAAAATCCTCCACTGGTCAATTGCACACACCTTCTCCGAGGTGGACAAATGTTCATTAGGTCCGAATGTGGCGATCTCTCCATTTGCTTCCGTAGTTAATTTCCGGCAAAGACATCCACTTTAGTGTGAGCGAGAGCAAGCATGGGTCTTCCTAGAATGACAGGTATCCTGTTGTCTTCAGGGATATCTAGAATCGCAAAATCTACTGGAAAAAGGAATCTCTTTATCTTCACTAATACATTTTCAATAATTCCTAATGGTGATTGCATAGATCGATCGGCCATTTCAATTTTCATCTTAGCCGGTTTTAAGTCGCCAATTCCATTCGCAAAAACATCGAACGAGGCATTATACTAATACTAGCTCCAAGATCTGCCAAGGCGTTACACATGTTTAGGCTCCCGATATAGCAAGGGAGAGTAAAGCATCCTGGATCTTTTTCCTTTTATGGTAGTTCGTTCCTCAAAACAGCTGAGCATCTTTCGTTGAGGAGAATAGTCTCATCATAACTAATTTCCGCGTAGTATCATGACGATTAGTATCATTAGAGGGTTCACCAAACAAAGTTTGGCCCAAAAGTGATTGTTTCTCCATCTTGATCCGTCACTTAACCTTATCTCGAAAATGTCAAAGGTTCATCGAGGATAGTTTCTACCGTGTGGACAATTTCTTCCTCCTGAGCTACTAGGTAATCAGAGATGGCTTCTGAACATGAACTAACACTTTTCTCTAATCTTTTTATCCTATCTTTGTGACCTTTAATAGAAGAGACTGTATTATTCACGAATGCTCTCATCATCTTTTCAATCCTATCGTCGTGCTCTCTTGATTCCTTGATGTGGTCGAGAATCTTTTTCTCAATATTGGTTTCGGAATCGGTCTCAAATACACTATTAACTTTTTCATTCCTACATGCTTCATCTTCTCTTTCCAACCTCCATTTTTCGAAACTTTCCCAGTAATTGTATTCTTGTTTTGTTATAGTCTTCATTACTTTATGATCGAAGTTATCTCTCGGTCCATATCCAAGATCCATGTGCCACTTATAGCAATGTTCAAAATCCACCGAATACATTCCAAGGCCCGATCAGAGTCATGCTAGGAATGGGTCTTGGTGAATCAAGGAGTTCTCGAGTTTGCGCATTAATCCCCGAAAGAAAACGATACGATCGATGTTTGTTTAAATCATGAGTCGGGCATCGGAGAGAAGTTCATTAAATCTTTTCCATGCTTGGTACAACGTTTCTTCTCCAACTGCACGAATTGATAAATTTTCCCGAAGCCTAGCCATTTTGAAGGAGGGCAAAATTGTGGACGAACTCCTTTCTTAGTTTCCCATACTTCTTTACTCTTGCTAGGAAGTTTGTTATACCATCTTTTGTTGCTCAAAGTGAGAGTCATAGGAAATATTCTTGTAGTGATCGAATAACTTGGAGTACCCCGACGCTGAAAAGAGAGGATAAGTGGAGAACTTCATCTACGTGATCTGAACGCCCTCATCTTCGCCTCCGTAAAACTTAAGCTCATGTAACTCTCGAATAATATGATCCGGGATGGAGTATTTTGGTAGGATAATCCTTAGTGAAGCTTTGTTGGTAGTCATCGTTTGGTCGATCCAACATCGCTCCATAGTGAGGTCGTTGATATTATATTCATTGATGACCTCTCGGTTCTGCGTCCGACCGATCGATTCATAAAATGAGAAGATGTTGTGAATCGAACCGAGAATAGATCCTCTTTTCCGAAATTGCTTCTCCGGGTCAATAAATGGGGTAGCTGTGAAGGGCCTAGAGTCATGAGTCTTGTATCCCGACATTTATCAAAGAGAAAATTAAAACAAACTTAATATAAAATCCTAAAATAGCTCCCCGCAGAATGCTCCAAAAACTTGATGCGTGTTTTACTAACTGTGTCTTAATATTTATAGTGTCTCGCTATACCTATGGTCTACCCTAATGCACTAACAGGCAAATGTACCGGTCGTGTGTAGTGTAGTAAATGGTAAAGCCGAGGTCGTCCCAAGAGCTATGTGTGTGGATAATTACTAAGTCTAATTGTCACGTAATATAAATGGTTTGATATGGTTTTAATTAATTAAACTACGAATGCGAATATAAAAGCAATTAAATGGTAGAAAGGAAATCAATAGAGGAATAGTGGTGCTAACCTAGTCAATCCTCCTAACTAGTTATATCTACGTCTACCTACTTCCAATTACTTCAGTGAGGTCAAATTCGAGAGGACAACATTTGGTCAATTCGCCTAACCTATCAAAGAAAGATGCCACCACAGAGAAATCGTGCACACCGTCATAAGTCATGTTGTTCCCGGTCCCTAAGCCAAGTCATTAAGTACCGCTACATGCTAGATTCTAAATAGTGAGTGCCCGTCGTTAGGAACTTAGACACTACACCCCCAATTCTTAAGTTCATCCAAACGATAGGTGATCGGTTGGTCAAATCGCACAAGTAGAAACGGTCGTCGGTTGGTCATATCTTACCCTTCCCGTCTCATTCCGCTCACCTAAGGTCGGTTGGTCATATCTCCTAGGCAATTGGCCTCACCGCCATTCAAAACTACCGAACCGGGGTGACTACCAAAGAACTATGCATGCATACACTTAGAAATAATTGTACGGAAGTAAAGGTAAACGTAAACAAAACAATTAAGGAATCATAACTAGGCTAGCACCAAAGAGTGCTTAGCCACTCATATTAATCATGCACATCAATTCAATATTCAAAGGTACGAAATACATGAATTGAAAGTAAAAGAAATAATAAACGTTAAAACTTATCGTAATGGTGTGACTTCTCCCTTGGAAACAAC
Organism: Chrysanthemum lavandulifolium; assembly: GCA_022545495.1. Lineage (NCBI taxonomy): Eukaryota > Viridiplantae > Streptophyta > Magnoliopsida > Asterales > Asteraceae > Chrysanthemum > Chrysanthemum lavandulifolium. The sequence continues at coordinate 110,325,464 of CM040244.1, forward strand.
TCCGTATGCTTCCCTAGAGCTTCCTTGATTATTTTCCCACGTTCTCAGAGTATTGTGTGTGGAATGGAATGAATAGAAATGTTGGAATTCGTAGGTATTTATAGGCCAGGTCTGGGTTACGGCGTAACCAAAAGATGAGTTACGCCGTAACCTCCGTAAATCACTAGATCTGCTAGTTATGGCATAACCTTATAAGTGGTTACGCCATAGTCTTCAATAATCCTGGTTACGTCAAAAGTGATGCAGTAGTTACGGCGTAAGTATCCGCGGCGTGGAACCTCTTTTGACCTAATGGAGTTACGTCGTAGTCTTTGGAAGGAGTTACGCCGTAACCTCTTGATGAGTTGGACTTCGGGGTTACGCAATAGTTATGGCGTAATGTGAGAGACGGGTTACGCCGTAACCTCTTCAAAATAGGCATACTGTGATAAATCCTTAGTAATGTTTCCATTTCCGCGTCTCTTTAGCTCCAATGCTCGCAATTTACCTAAAAGTGTAAAACAATGGAAAACAAGCGTAAATCCATATAAATTATATAAATAACGAGCATTAACGTGGGAAATTGACACTTAATAATCAGGACTATTTGATGTTATCAGTCCCTTTTGAGGACCCAAGCCATTACTGACTTAGATCTGCCTCGTGCATCAATGTAATCATATTTCTTGAGAGTAATTGATGCACTGTTGGGTTGAGTGGTCTTTCTCACCCAACAAGATGAGGGCTTAACAACATTGCCCTTGTTTCCCTTTGCAGCATTCATTTTAGAGCCAACTGGTTTCATTTTAGGCTTAAAAGTATTAACTATTGGCCTATCAGTATTAAGTTTTGGCTCATAAGTATTAACCTTTTTCTTGTAAAACTTGATTTGTTCATCATAAGAGTTAAAGGTTTGTGCTGATTTAAAGGACCTTGGTGAAGTAGAAGATGACTTTGAAAAATTTCTTTTAGGTCTTTCACCAAATACTCTGGGTTGTGGTCTAGCAGTATTAACTGGCCTTGTATTATTCAAAGGTTTAATGCCAGTTTTGAGAAGAACTGCTCTTGGGGTCATGATAGGTTGAGGTCTCATAGGATGTCTGCAATGAGCCTGCAGATGAGAGAAGCTACCACACTGATAAGATTTTAAAATGTACCTTTTTGAGAGGTCGTTTAAGCCTTTAATTGATCACTTTTGTATCCGTTATTACTTAATATCGTTCCTTTTTACTTTTTGGGTCTCTTGAATGCAAATTGCTGGAATGACACTTATTCGGACGAAAAGGCGTGAATATATGAAGAAAATGGCCAAAATCAATAATCGAGACACTCAACCTGCTGAAACTGAAGGGGACGGCGTCAGGTTATACTTGTGACACCGTCGGAACAAGTTTTGTGACGATCTAAGAGCCAAATTGCTTATTTTCAAGTGGACGGCATCGGGTTTTAAAAAGTAGGGCCGTAAGACCTAGATTTGACGACATAAGGTGACGCCGGCCAATGATAACGTGGCCTAGATGAAACCCTAAGCGAAACGCGGCGACCGGCGGCCACAAATTAAAGAGTGACGCCGTCATATTATAAGCTTATATATAGAATCGAATTTTTAGTTTAGAGTGTAGTTTTGTGGAGTAAAACCTAAACCGAACCAAGGTCGTCTTGTATAGTATTTTAGGGTTCCATACCCTATCTTACATCAAGATAAGTGTTTTACTTCATTAATTTAATTATGTCTTCAATTGATTGTGTGTATGCTTGCATGTTCCCCATGTCCGGCTAATTTACTTGTGTGTTTGCTTAGGTAATATGAAACTTAGTTATTGAATATTGATTGGTTGTTTCTTATCTTAGTTGTGATTGACCTAGTATTGTGATAGGTCATTCGTTGTATTGTTAATGCTTGATTAATCTTTGTTGAACCTTAGTTTATAATCACCTAGAGTGATTGTAGGCTAAACATCCAAAGAATACCTTAGTGTTAAGTTTATAAATCCTAGAGATTTTGTAGTCATTAACCATTGGTAGCTTCAAAGAGTTAGGGATAAACGCATACCCTATGACCTTAGAGACACAACGCGATTAAGAATAAGGACGTGACAATTCAACCATCAATAGGAGATAACTAGGGAGTAATAAAGCCTAAGCAAATACATTTTTAATCATCATACGAGCACACAACAATAAACATAGACTACATTCACCTTAGCTTAGATAATTAGATAAGTAGAGTAATCGGTAGAAATACCAACCCCAATCAAACCCGAGATTGTACCTTTCCATTTCCTAAAAAATATAAAGATAAAAATAATCTCCTCAACCCCAACTTTAGCATAGTAACTTCTCACTAGCATTCCTATTCCCTAGAGAACGATATCAATTCACGTGGCTTACCCTAATACTACACTACAACGATTAGGTTCACCGCCTAGGGTGTTGAAAACTTGCTCAACAAAAGGAAGTTCTTTTGACCCCGATAACGCCACACGCCTCGCTCGAGTCAAAGGAACTTACTTTTCTTCGAGCAAGTTTTATAACACCCAGGCAAAGGAACCTAATCCTTGTAGTGTAGTATTAGGGTAAGCCACGGTATTGATATCGCTCTCTAGGGAATAGGAATGCTAGTAAGAAGTTACTACGCTAAGGTTGGGGTTGAGGAAGATTATTTTTATCTTTATGTTTTTAGAAAATGGAAAGGTACGAATCTCGGGTTTGATTGGGGTTGGTATTTCACCGATTACTCTACTTGTCTACTTATCTAATCTAAGGTGTATGTAGTCTATGTCTAATTATTGTGTGCTCGATGATAGTTTAAAGATGTGTTCACTTAGGTTTTATTACTCCTTAATTATCTCCTATTGATGGTTGAATTGTCACGCCCTTATTCTTAATCACGCCAGCGCCTAAAGTCGTAGGGTATGCGTTTATCCCTAACTCTTTGAAACTACCAAAGGGTCTCGTCTACAAAACCTCTAGGAATTATAAACTCTAACTCTAAGGTACTCTTTGGATAGTTTAGCCTACAAATACTCTAGGTGTTATAGCCTAAGGTTCACAAAGATTAATCAAGCATTAACTACACAACGAATGACCTATCGCATTACTAGATCATTAACAATTAAGATAAGAGACAACCAATCAATATTCAATAATTAAGTTTCATATTCCCTAAGCAAACACACAAATAAATTAGCCGGACATGGAGAACATGCAAGCATACACACAAATAATTGAAGACATAATTGAATTAATGAAGTAAAACACTTATCTTGTGGTAAGATAGGGTTTGGAACCCTAAAATACTATACAAGATAGCCTTGGTTCGGTTTAGGTTTTTTACTCAAAAAGACTACACACAAATACTAAAAAATTTCGGATTCTATATATAAGATTACAATCGTGATGGCGTCACCTTATGATTTGTGATGCCGTCGGGTCGCCGTCATTAGGGTTTCGTCTTGGCCACGTTAGTCTTGCGACGGCGTCACCTTGTGCTTGTGACGCCGTCCCTTCGATCTCGGCGCCGTCGGATCAAATCTAGGCCGTCCGAGTTGCGACGGCCTACTCTTTTAAAGCCCGAGACCGTCACTTGAAAATAAGCAATTTGGCTATTGTGTTGTCACGAAGTGCTCCGGCGTCAGAATTAACACCGACGCCGTCCCCTTGTATTTCAAAGAATTGAGTGTCTCGATTCTCGACTTTGGTCTTTTTTCAGATATCCGCGCCTTTTCATCCAAATAAGTGCCATTCCAGCAATTTGCCTTAAAGAGACCTAAAAGTGAAAAGGAACGATATTAAGTAATAACGGATACAAAAGTGATCAAATAAGGGCTTAAACGACCCTCAAAAGGTACATTTTAAAACCTTATCAAATATCCCTACACTTGGTATTTGCTTGTCCTCAAGCAAATGTGCTTTAGCCAATTAATTTATAAGTTAGGGGTCATGAAGCATTGGTTTAGAACCATCCACAACACATATAAGCCCCATAAAAGTCATAACAAGCACGAAATTACATACTAGCACCTCACATGGGGTGTTTGGGTACTCACATCTCTCGGTGTATATGAAATATAACAAGTTGGAAATGGAAGATAAACACTCATTAACCGGTCCTAGTACATAGATTACCATAGGCTTGAGAATAGATCAAACCTCCATCGCTTTACGTAAGCACCTAGGAAAGACTATCAAAGAGGTCTTTAAAGGGTTGTAATGTTAGGCGACGGTAGGAAACAAAGGGTTTGGTGGGATAGGCTATTTAGTGGTGGCAAGTCATAAATCTCTATGTTACAAGCATACGAAGAATGGCGTTGCTAAGCCAAGACTCGACACTCTAAACTCTAGGTAACTGAAACAAACAAACATAAATTTAAATATAGATGTAGGATGGTAGTCAGTATGTTGTATTTTTTTTTTTTTTTTTTTTTTTTTTTTTTTTTTCTTTTTCTATTTTTTTCAATTTTTTTTCTTTTTTTCATACACTTTTACTCTACCATCCTCTATGGTAACATCAAAATGATAGGGATTTATAGGCACATCCCTACACTTGAGTTTTTATTACTCTAACACTAATTTGACCCGAATTGAAAAGATCAAAACACTTGGGGTACGTTATTACACAAATAAGGGAATTTAACGTTCCCTTCCAGTCATTTCATAAACTTTAACTTTTTCCATGAGTCCCAATCATCCCAAAACTGTATACAAAGGATATGACTCGACTTAGCAACTTATTCGAGCAACTAAATAATTGAACTAAGGGTTTGGGTGATAACAATAATGCACTAAAAGTGAGTGCATACAAGGTAGGCTAAGGCGATTTGGGTGTACATTTGGGGTGGGGTGTAAACAATGCTCTTCATTGATATTCGAAAACCAAACATCACGAGAACCGCTAAAAGGATAGGCTCGAGGGGTTAACTAGGGGTATCGTGTACTAAAGATGAGTACAACGCAAAGGTGTGGGGAATTACTCAACCGATGTGGAAGAAGTAATTATATTACGGGTATCAAACAAGGGTTATCCTAATGCCTCTTATCATTTAGTTATTCCTAACTACACAAGTGTAGTCTTACTAGCGATCTCGGATGCATCACAAAACAAGTTCTAGAATCTAATATACTACCGGTTCACACTCTAAGCATTAAAGATGAATGCTTTAATTCCTACTAATCTAAGGGTGATCCTCACATTTTGGGTGGAATTTAGGTGGTAAAGGGTTTTGTGCTAGTCATGCAACTTCCTATCCGTGAGACGCTTTTGTTAAGACTAACGGCCAACTCCTATATGTCATGAAAATTTTAAATTTGGTGCCAAAATTACCCTAACCGACATTTTCTCATGGTTTATTACACAAATACAATTGGACAAAGCAAATAATCAAGGATAAGCATAGTTTCAAAGTTTCCGTTTTATTTCCTCCCTACACTTAAACCGAACATTGTCCCCAATGTTCCCGAAAGTAACAAAGTTATGATAATAGAATGTAATGAAAATGAAAGAAACTAATACTCCACGATTAGCTCGGTAGGATCCGTGTAAAGTGGTGGTTAAATTCTTTCCAAGAAAATGTATGCGTGAAAAGCTCCTTCCAATCTTTTGTTTCTTCTTCTTGATAAATAAAACTCAGCAAACTTGAAGAAAACAAACGAAACCTTCGTAAAATCGGCGGTAATAATATATATACGACTCTATTAAACTAGGATATAATGCTTGTGGAATGGATGTTTACATAATTTCAGTAAAATTAAGACCGAAAATTCCAAAATTTATAAGTAGCTCGTAAAACGAGAAAAAGTAATCTGTTGTTTTACTCCTTCCCGATGCCGTCAGTTGCGATCTCGACGCCGTCAGTTATCCCGACAAAAAGCGGCTGCGATTTTACGGAAAAATTCGAAAATTTACATCTTTAGAATCTGGAAAAATTTCTGCAAAACATCCATTATGACTCGATACAAGCATTTGACTCGAACAAACACACATATATATATATATATCTTTTAATTTATTGCAATTCTCATGTTTACGTTTCTTTTGAAAACGTGTGTAATCCTTCCTACACTTATCCTTTATGTAAAATACCTTTATATGCAATTAAGACGAGGTTAAAGCATTTTTACAAATTTAAACATGAGAATAAGCAATCAATAAAAGATATACGACACTAACAAGCAAAAAATTAAGCATGGGTTGCCTCCCACGAAGCGCTTTTCTTTATTTATGAGTCTTGTAGCTAGACTCGTAGTCGTGCCCTTACGTTGTCTCGTTTTGCATTCTCAATGAGAATTCTATCATGTTGACAAAATTTTCATCGACTCTATACCTAGGCCCTGTGGTCAAGCAATCCTTATAATAAAGCCTCCTTCTTTCCCACATAAATTTATAACCTTTTCAACATCGTCCTTGCTTTTGTCCTCAAAAGCTTTGATGTTGTCTCGCTCAAAATGGGTAGATGGCCATATTCATTTGTTTTCCAAGGCATCCTATAAGTGATCTCATCGGTTCCTTCCTTAAACCTAACTGTTCCATCATACTTGTTATGGCTCATCTTAGATGTTTCAACAAACGGTTTTCCTAGCACTACTTGGGATAAGCTATAGTCAATGACGCATCCAATATCTTCTAGGACCACAAAATCAACTAGGTAGGTGAAATTTCCTATAAAGACATGTACATCCTTGACTCTTCCCACAAAGTTGCAAACTCTACCTGGATACTTAGGGTCTCTCCTAATATTAAGTCGCTCATTATAATGTCATTGTAGACAGCAGATGACATCACATTAATGGGAGATTCCGTATCTATGTAAGCATGGTCGACACTCCTATACCCGATCATACAAGGGATTTTTAGGTTCCAAGGATTTCCTCTCCTAATCTTTGGGCATATCCTAATGATGGGTGATTGGAGGTTATCGATTATGTAATGATGGTAGGCAACCTCTTCCTTAGTGGGGTAAAGATTAAAATAAGCATTATCCTCCTCATTCACATTTGTCCTATGCAATCCTTTATGCTCATTGATTTTACTAATATGAGCTCGAAGTAGGTTGGCAAAGGCTGGATCAAGCGGTATGTATTTGTTTGGTGGTAAAGTGTTGTTTGGTGGTTTATCACCTTCCATGATGAAAAGTGATAGGATTACGAACAAAGGTCACGAAGAAGGGGGATAGACTATAAGAAAGCTAAAAATGAGATAAAATTTACTTGATAGGAATGAAGAAAAGAAACCTAAACGAGGTGGACTACTAACTAGCTATTCTATTCCCCGGCAGCGGCGCCAAAAACTTGATAACGCTACACGCATCGTTTGGGGTCAAAGGAACTTCATTTTCTTCGAGCAAGTTTTATAACACCCTAGGCAGTGAACCTAATCGTTGTAGTGTAGTATTAGGGTAAGCCACGGGTATTGATATCGTTCTCTAGGGGAATAGGAATGCTAGTAAGAAGTTACCACGCTAAGGTTGGGGGTTGAGGAAGATTATTTTTTATCTTTTTATATTTTTTTAGAAAATGGAAAGGTACGAATCTCGGGGTTTGGATTTGGGGGTTGGTATTTCTACCGATTACTCTACTTGTCTACTTATCTAATCTAAGGTGTATGTAGTCTATGTCTAATTATAGTGTGTTCGTATGATAGTTTAAAGATGTGTTCACTTAGGTTTTATTACTCCTTAATTATCTCCTATTGATGGTTGAATTGTCACGTCCTTATTCTTAATCGCGTTGTGCGTCTAAAGTCGTAGGGTATGCGTTTATCCCTAACTCTTTGAAACTACCAAAGGGTCTCGTCTACAAAATCTCTAGGAATTATAAACTCTAAATCTAAGGTACTCTTTGGATAGTTTAGCCTACAACTACTCTAGGTGTTATAGCCTAAGGTTCACAAAGATTAATCAAGCATTAACTACACAACGAATGACCTATCGCATTACTAGATCATTAACAATTAAGATAAGAGACAACCAATCAATATTCAATAATTAAGTTTCATATTCCCTACGCAAACACACAAATAAATTAGCCGGACATGGAGAACATGCAAGCATACACACAAATAATGGAAGACATAATTGAATTAATGAAGTAAAACACTTATCTTGTGGTAAGATAGGGTTTGGAACCTTAAAATATTGTACAAGACAGCCTTGGTTCGGTTTAGGTTTTTTTACTCCAAAAGACTACACACAAATACTGAAAAATTCGGATTCTATATATAAGATTACAATCGCGACGGCGTCACCTTATGATTTGTGACGCCGTCGGGTCGCCGTCATTAGGGTTTCGTCTTGGCCACGTTAGTCTTGCGACGGCATCACCTTATGCTTGTGACGCCGTCCCCTTGGTCTCGACACCGTCCGGATCAAATCTAGGCCGTCGAGTTGCGACGGCCTACTCTTTTAAAGCCCCGACACCGTCACTTGAAAATAAGCAATTTGGCTACTGTCCGTCACAGAAGTGCTCCGACGGCGCATAATTAACACATGACGCCGCCCCTTGTATTTTAAAGACTTGAATGTCTCGATTCTTGACTTTGGCCTTTTCTTCAGATATCCGCGCTTTTCATTCAAATAAGTGCCATTCCAAAGAATTTGCCTTAAAGAGACCTAAAAGTGAAAAGGAACGATATTAAGTAATAACGGATACAAAAGTGATAAAATAAGGGCTTAAACGACCCCTCAAAAAGGTACATTTTAAAACCTTATCAGACCCCGAACGCGCTGTGTAAGCGTATCAAGTTTTTGGCGCCGCTGCCGGGGAATAAAATAGCTAGTTAGATTTTCACCTCGTTTAGGTTCCCTTGCTTGATTCCTATCAAGTAAGCTTTTTTTTCTCATTTTTAGCTTCCTTGTAGTCTATCCCCCTTCTTTATGTTTGTGTTCGTAAAACCCTATTCATTTGTCGCTATGGCAAGTGAAGTTGCATTTGAATCATTAACAAATGAGGAACAATTGAATTTCACAGATTGGATTGCTTTTTATTGATCTAATAAATTTGTGAGTGATCATAGAGATATCCAAAAGGAGACGGGTGTAAGGTTGGATGGATTTGATAAAATTTTGTGCTTGTGTGGCTTCTATTCAACGATCATTTTTAGAATCAACTCCTTTTAGTGAGACCCTTTGGAAATTTTTTGAGAAAAGCCTCCTAAGCATAAACCATCAGTTGTCACAACTTGAGGAAATGGATAAGGAGGATTTATCCAACCTTAGGCATCATGATCAAAAAGACATAGTTTTTAAGAACATGGAACCTAAACCCGAACAAGATTGTGAGATGGTTATAGTTGAACTACCTAGTTGCATGTGTGGGATAGATTTCACCAAAACATATGACACGCGTGAGGAATCCTTTAGGCAAATAGAACATAGTGATCAAGTTTTTGAGAATGATTCTTATGAATCGGACCAAGAATTTGAAATGGCTAAAGAAGGATTTGAGATACTTAGGAGTGTATTTGGGTTAGATCATACTAAAACACATGATGAACATTTAGGAGATCTAGATATAATGGAGAATGAGGTGGAAAATCCAAGCCCACAAGCCCTACCACCACTTATCGAACACACATTGCCTATAACTTACCCGAAAGAAGTAGAAGAGACTATAGGAACCCCGATTGATATAGAACCTTAGGACCAAACGCCACTAGAGAATGTAGGTTTAGATGCTTGTTGTCATGACCTCTCTCTTAGTCCTAGGGAAGTTCCTAATTTTGATGAACCGGAGCCTCAACCAAAAACCTTACCCAATTTTCCGTCTTTAGATGTGAATCTTGGAATTGAATTAGGCCCCAATCTACACATCAAAATAAATAGTCCGGGTAGTTGCTTGATAAAGGTGGTAGACTCTAGGCTATGTAGAGTGGAAGCTAATATAGGAGTAACCCATGACCTTACACACTTATATCACCCATTCATGGTTGATAACAAGAAACATTATGGGTTTAAACCGGTTTATTAGGTCAAGATGGATCCTTAACTAAGAATCTTTTGAAGTTGATAGAAGATGATCCATTTTAGGAGAGAGATTTGATTCACCCACTACACCCATAAAATTAGGTAAGCTTAGAATGAATGGAGCACACCCTTCGAGCATATAAATCACCCATTACCCTCTCCCACGTAGCAAATTTCCACCCTAAGGGTGTGTATCGCTACTATCACCCGCACTTAAGCTTAAGTGTAGGAAAACTTCCCTTTCTCCGCTAAATAAGGGTAGAGTCAAGCTCGTGACTCGAACAAAAACAAGCGCTTCTTGGGAGGCAACCCATGTGTATTTGTGTTTCATTTGTATTTGTGTGTCATATATCTTTTCATTATTGTATGTTCTCATGTTTGAATTTTTGAAAATGCTTTATTTTGTCTTTAACCTCGTCTTAATTACATATAAAGGTATTTTACAAAAGGGATAAGTGTAGGGAAGATTACACACATTTTTAAAAGAACGTGAACATGAGAATTACGATTATTTAAAAGATATATATGTGTGAGTCAAATGCTTGTATCTAGTCATAATGGATATTTTCCATGAGTTTTCCAGATTCTAAAGATATAAATTTTCCGAAAATCGCAGACGCTTTTTGTCATGATAACTGACTGCATCAGATCGCAAACTCGACGTCGGGAGGAGCGTAAACAACTTATCTTACTTTTCTCATTTTCGTGCTACTTATAAATTTTGGAATTTTCTAGGTCTTAATTTTCCGGAAAATCGCAAACATCCATTCCACAAGCATTATATCTTATTTAAGTCTAGAATTACATCTTGTTGTGATTTTTCTTGTTCGGTTTGATGCTTTGGGTTGTCTGCTTTTCTTAAAGTGTGCGTGTTTTATATATCAAGAAGATGAAACATAAGATTGGATGGAGCTTTTCACGCATACATTCTTCTTGGAAAGAATTTAACCACTACTTCACACACGGATCCTACCGAGCTAATCAGGGGAGTATTAGTTTCTTTCGTTTTTAATTACCTTCCATTATCATTAATTTGATACTTTCGGGAAACATTGGGGATAATGTTCAGGTTAAGTGTAGGGAGGGAAAATAAAACGGGAACTTTAAAACTATGCTTATCCTTGATTATTTGCCTTGTCCAATTTCATTTGTGTAATAAATCATGAGAAATATCGGTTAGGGTAATTTTGGCACAAAATTTAAAATTTTTCATGACATGTAGGAGTGGGCCATTAGTCTTAATAAAGCGTCTCATGGATAGGAAGTTATATGACTAGCACAAAACCCTTTACCACTTAAATTCCACCCAAAATGTGAGGATCGCCTTAGATTTGTAGGAATTAAAGCATTCCACTTTAATGCTTCAAGTGTGAACCGGTAGTATAATAGATTCTAGAACTTGTTTTGTGATGCCATCTGAGATCGCTAGTGAGACTACACTTGTATAGTTAGGAATAACTAAATAATAAGAGGCATTAGGATAACGCTTGTTTGATACTGTGACAACCCGTACTTTCAGGTCATTTCTCGACACCGTTCATGTCTCATTATTTCAACATTTTTAGTAAACTTGGTTTACTTGTTTCAAATTCGCGTAACCTTGGAGGTTTAGCGGCGAATTCATGATCATGACATCACGTACATTTTATATGGACTACGATTAGTCTACATTTCATTGACATCATATGCATCTCATTAGTACATTCACGACATTTCATTTCACCTTCAACGCGTAATTTTATATTTAATAATCTTTATCGCGTGAGTTATTATTTTAAATATTTAACCCGTTACTTTCAAAATGATCCCGAGGTATTTTTAAACTTACATTTAGTTCATAAAACTATATTTTAGTTTTCCTAGTGTTTCAAATTTATTTGGTAAATAAATCGTTAAAATTTAATTATTACGACGTTTTCTTAAAATTTTACGATAATTATTTTATCACCCAAATTTCACAAGGAATGTATTTTTACAATTTTATTATATCATTACAATCTATTTTGAACTATTAAAACTTACTTGTACCAAAATTTCCAATTTCCTATACTTGTACATTTTCTTACACTTTTATTACACTTTCTCACAAATTATACACAAATTATATACAAGTTACATTTTATAAAAAAAATATATATATTGAGGACAAGAAGCCCTAAAATCCGCCCCTAGAGGGTGTTATTAATTTTGGTGTGGTCTTGGTTGTTAATAAGTTTACACTACCTAAAAAGTCTTCACTTAACTCATTCACTTTACCAAATATTCACATAGTTAGAAAAATTTTCTCTTCCTTGTTTCCTTGCTTCTTCAACCGGTCACACAAGAGGATCACAAAGGGATCAAAATTTTTATCAAGATCAAGTGTTATTTACAATCTAGTTATATCCTTTATATGGTTTTGAAATAAAAACCAAGGATATTTAAGTTAATCCTTGTTACCTACACCTCTTCATTATCACTTGTAAGCATGTTTTTATCATTTTCATGTTTCCTTGTCATTTTCATATGTTTCTTTTCATTTTTGGAGCTTATATGCATGATATGTGATTTATACCATTTATTTCATGATTTTAGAAGTTATATATATACATATTGGTCATCCTATAATTATTCCCATGGTATTCTTTGGTCTTGATGGTGATTAGGAACCCATGACACCCTAAGAAGGTGTATGGTAGGAGTAGATTAGTTTCGGAGTTGATTTGAAGGGATTAGAATAGGTTTTGTCCGAGAAAACTATTTTCGATAACTATATATTTACGTTCTGTCCTTAATTGAATTTCTGGAAAACCTACTGTTGGTACGACATTTTGGCCTTGATATTTAGAAAATATACTTTAAAACGAATCCGTGGCCTTTTGAGCGGATAAAAGCGGACTTATAACGAAGCCGTGGTGAATTTTTAAAGTTTGACGACTAAACGTAACTTTTCAGAAAATTCAGCATGCAGTTTTACATTGTTCGGGTCAAAAACGAGCCTTAAGCTTCACAAATTATTTCGACTTATCAAAAATATATTAGTTTACTTGATACGAAGCTAAGGACATATTATCGTGAAAGCGGTTTGAAACGACAAATATATGCGTTTTATAAAGTTGCCGTAAATATTATTTTCGAAAACTATATTATTTTTACGTTACAAGTATTTCACTAGTTGTAACGTCCATGTTTTGTTTGTTTTTAACAAGGTTGTGAAACTTTTAGAACGAAATGTCTTCTAGTAAAATCAAGTTCACCGGCCATATTTTTCAAAACAAAAAGCCGTTTGTCAAGCGGAGTCATAGTAAATTAATTACGGATGTTCAAACTTGGCCGAAACTCATTTTCTGCACACAACTAGCAAAAATCACTATCTTTAGCCCTTAATATCTTTATGATCGAGACCTTTTGGACGAAAACTCTGAATGAAACTTTTAGATATCGATACAAACTTTCCAAAACCGTCGAGTTCGTTCTCTAACGATCGGCGTACACCGCTTTTACGACTACTTTTCCGAAGCCATTTTGTTAATTTCATGAAAATTCCGACGACATTGTTTTGAGACGAAAAGTGATAATTTCACCAAAATCATTATAAAACCATTGTAGGATGACATTTTGGCGTAAATACTTGAAAAGTGATTTTGATTGGTCAAGGCGTCAAGCGAGTATTTTTCGACGACAAGTAATATTTTCAAAACTCATAAATGGTATAAATGACATACGTAGTGCATGCATATCATAACATTACATTGCAACTCATTACATGTCATATCCTTCACAATAGGTCAAGATTAACGTATCACATTACATCTCGGTGTACTCACTTTTGTCTTCGCATCATTCCACCAAGTGAGTTTTCATAGCCCCCGCTTACTTGTTTTCATAAATGTTTTGGGGAGATACATGCTCAATTATTTTCATAACTATCATGATTATTTGAAACTACATGTTTAATCGAATCGAATGCTTAGTCATGCGTAGTGTGATTTTGCCACACTTAGAACTTCCATATCATATTCATTGAACTAATGGTCTTGGTATATTCATTGAGCTAACGGACTTGGATAATATTGATCTAACGGACTTGGATAATGTTGAGCTAACGGTCTTGGTATAACATTGGGCTAACGGACTTGGTATATTCATGTACTTGGTACAATCATGGACTAACGGTCTTGGAGCGATTTGATCAACACTCATACTTGTTATATCAAGTAACTATTGATACATTAAGTTAGGCACTATTTTGTGAATTCATTTGACGATGTGGGCTTGAACATACACTATTACACTTTGGCAATGGGTTGTGAATACACGGGTTGCAAGTTTTGTATGGGCGAACTTGGGCCGAGTGGATTCTGATGCCTTTCTTTGCATAAACGATTTTGAAGGGCTTTACATTTCAATTCAAACTCTATGAACTCACTCAACCTTTGTGTTGACACTTTTAGCATGTTTTATCTCGGTATCTAAGGTATTCACTTCATGGCATGCATTTGGACACATCATGGAGTCGCGATGACGACGCGTCTCACTTGGGTTTACATACTTTAAAACATCGTTTGAATTGTACAAACTTATTTCCGCACAAGTTAATTTACATTTGGGACCTACTTTGTAAACTCGATTATTTTATTAAATCAAGCGATGTATTTTCTAAACGACACTTTAGGTCGTTCAATATAACTGTGATTGTGATGCTATGATGATCGATCCCGTGAATTCCATTCACGCAAAGCAGTAATTTGGGGTGTGACAGTTGGCATCGAGCTTGATTATAGAGAACTAGGTTGCATCATTGACCCTAGACTATAACTACATTATCATAGCATCTCATCATTTCATCACAAGTGCATGTTCACTTTACATGCGGTTTTACGTACATTTTCGAGTTATTCACTTTCATTTCACATCGATTGTCACATGGATGCCCTTAAATGCCCATTCCATTATTCTTTCTTCATACTCTAATGTGGAGAATTCCTTGTCATTCCCTATCACAATTTCCACATCAATCGACTTGTCACCGATAACGTCGAATGCCGAGATAAACTTTTAAATAGGCGAAGTCGCTCTCACTCCTTTGTTTCACCACTAACATGTCGAGTTACACTTTATTCACACATTAAGTCTCTAAACCATCATACATTGAAGCACTTACAACACCTCATAACCTATCTTTTCGAAACCGTCGATCATTTTGAAAAATAACCTCAAACTCATCGTTTCTTATCACATTTCTTTGAAGCGCTTATTATTAACATCGGATTTTGCTACGTCTCACATTTCCTCTTGTTTTGAAGAAGATATGGCACAAGAAAGCTACGTTGAAATGACCCAAGCGGCTATTCGAAGTTAGTGAATGATAGCATTGCTAATGCTCTAAGAGTTGAAAGGAAGCGGTGGCTGCTGCTGCTGCCGAGGGCATGATCTTCTTTAGAGC
This sequence comes from Chrysanthemum lavandulifolium, assembly GCA_022545495.1. Lineage (NCBI taxonomy): Eukaryota > Viridiplantae > Streptophyta > Magnoliopsida > Asterales > Asteraceae > Chrysanthemum > Chrysanthemum lavandulifolium. The sequence continues at coordinate 110,340,827 of CM040244.1, forward strand.
CGCTAGGCTAGCTCTCGCTCTTGGAAATGCCGGAGGATCGGAGTTAAGAAATGTTCGTACAAGGATTTCAAAAGTGGTGAGCCCCGAAATTTAGAGGTACCGAGGAGCTACAAACAATGGTTCGATGGTTTGAAAAATTGGAATCGATGTTTTGCTATGTAGCTGTCCGGATGATAGTAAAGTTAAATTTACTACGAGCACATTACTCGATGGAGCATTATCGTGGTGGAATTCTTATGCTCAACCGATTGGGATGGAGAATGCTTTCAAGCTTACTTGGGAGCAATTTAAGGGTTTGGTGACTAAGAAGTTTTGTCCACGTCACGGAAATCAAAAAGTTGGAGACGGAGTTCTATGAATTAGTAACCATTGGGTACGATATTGACACTTACATTCGGAGATTCCAAGAATTGGGTGTGTTATGCCCGTCCATGGTTTCGATAATGAGAAGTTGCTAGAGGCTTTCATCGGGGACTTCGAAATTATTCAAAGCGATGTGACTTCTTGACCCAAACGATTGAGGAAGCTATTCGATTGACTCAAAAGCTCATGGCCCGGTAGTGAAGAGAGGCAAGTACCCCAACACCAACCAAAACAACAACAACCCCAACAACCGCACCAACCACAACAATAACCAAAACAACAACAACAACGGCGATAACCAAATCAACCACAACAAAAGAAAATGGGAAAGCGACCAAGGAGATTATAACAACAACAACCAAAACCGCAACACTAACCATCATCAACAACGAAAAGAGGGCAAGAAAGCGCAATGGTATATGTTCTTTGCACGAGAGAAGGCGGAGGTTATCTGGAACCTACCCACTATGTAATCGATGTAAGTATCATCACACGGGTCTTTGTCACGCTAAGTGCTACAAGTGTCAAAAACTAGGACACCATGCCAGGAATTGTAGAGGCAAGACTATAGTTACGTGCTTCGGATGTGGGGAGCAAGGACACTATAGAAACCAATGTCCTCAAAACCAAGGTCAACAAGTCGAAGGTGCTCATGGGAATGTTTATATGTTAGAAGGAGGAGGAGGAGCTCGTCAAGGTATCAACGACGCGGAAGACTGAAGAAGTTCGGAAACTAACAGTCTTATTTCTCCTTATGTACTATGTCGTACCAAGTTTATGTCTAATCATCGTATCCGAAACTTTATAACTTAAAGATGTACTACTTTTGCTAAACCACTCGTTGTAAAATATTCTCATCTATCGTACTTTATTTTCTTTCCGATTTGTTATCATTTACGAGGATTTTAATTCTTTTTACTTCAACTATCATTTTAACGACACTTCTCCATGTCTTCTCTCCTCGATGTTCATCACAATTTTAACATCAGTTGACTCAACACCAAACAACATATGAGTCGATTAGTCCAAGCATTGCATAGTTACTCCTAAATTATACATAGCCTGATCACCTATGTCTAATTCGGGAAGAATCATGCAATGAAGGAGTAGTAGTCTCATATGAGTAAGCAATTCCGTAATCGAGCCAAATTTTCAAAGATTTTCTTCAAACCACTTGTTTCCGGTTTGATCCGCGTGTGAGTTCTTGTTTGATGAGTTGCAAAGATCGAGCTAGAAACAAGTCGTTACCTAAACCGATTTAGCCTAATCTCATGCGGTTCTTGTTTGATGAGTTGTGAGATTAAGTAAAATCGGTTACCAAAATCTTTGAGGGTTTTGCTCGGGAATGGAAAGTTTGCCACATCAAACCCTAAACCCGTTAGACCTAACAACGATTGAATTCAGGGACTGAATTCCTTTTTGGATGGGCGAATGTGACAACCCGTACTTTCAGGTCATTTCTCGACACCGTTCATGTCTCATTATTTCAACATTTTTAGTAAACTTGGTTTACTTGTTTCAAATTCGCGTAACCTTGGAGGTTTAGCGGCGAATTCATGATCATGACATCACGTACATTTTATATGGACTACGATTAGTCTACATTTCATTGACATCATGTGCATCTCATTAGTACATTCACGACATTTCATTTCACCTTCAACGCGTAATTTTTATATTTAATAATCTTTATCGCGTGAGTTATTATTTTAAATATTTAACCCGTTACTTTCAAAAATGATCCCGAGGTATTTTTAAACTTACATTTAGTTCATAAAAACTATATTTTTAGTTTTCCTAGTGTTTCAAATTTATTTGGTAAATAAATCGTTAAAGTTTAATTATTACGACGTTTTCTTAAAAATTTTACGATAATTATTTTATCACCCAAATTTCACAAGGAATGTATTTTTACAATTTTTATTATATCATTACAATCTATTTTGAACTATTAAAAACTTACTTGTACCAAAAATTTCCAATTTCCTATACTTGTACATTTTCTTACACTTTTATTACACTTTCTCACAAATTATACACAAATTATATACAAGTTACATTTTATAAAAAAAAAAATATATATATTGAGGGACAAGAAGCCCCTAAAATCCGGCCCCTAGAGGGTGTTATTAATTTTGGTATGGTCTTGGTTGTTAATAAGTTTACACTACCTAAAAAGTCTTCACTTAACTCATTCACTTTACCAAATATTCACATAGTTAGAAAAATTTTCTCTTCCTTGTTTCCTTGCTTCTTCAACCGGTCACACAAGAGGATCACAAAGGGATCAAAATTTTTATCAAGATCAAGTGTTATTTACAATCTAGTTATATCCTTTATATGGTTTTGAAATAAAAACCAAGGATATTTAAGTTAATCCTTGTTACCTACACCTCTTCATTATCACTTGTAAGCATGTTTTATCATTTTCATGTTTCCTTGTCATTTTCATATGTTTCTTTTCATTTTGGAGCTTATATGCATGATATGTGATTTATACCATTTATTTCATGATTTTAGAAGTTATATATATACATATTGGTCATCCTATAATTATTCCCATGGTATTCTTTGGTCTTGATGGTGATTAGGAACCCATGACACCCTAAGAAGGTGTATGGTAGGATTAGATTAGTTTCGGAGTTGATTTGAAGGGATTAGAATAGGTTTTGTCCGAGAAAAACTATTTTCGATAACTATATATTTAGGTTCTGTCCTTAATTCGAATTTCTGGAAAAACCTACTGTTGGTACGACATTTTGGCCTTGATATTTAGAAAATATACTTTAAAACGAATCCGTGGCCTTTTGAACGGATAAAAACGGACTTATAACGAAGCCGTGGTGAATTTTTAAAGTTTGACGACGAAACGTAACTTTTTCAGAAAATTCAGCATGCAGTTTTTACATTGTTCGGGTCAAAAACCAGCCTTAAGCTTCACAAATTATTTCGACTTATCAAAAATATATTAGTTTACTTGATACGAAGCTAAGGACATATTATACGAGAAAGCGGATTTGAAACGACAAATATATGCACGTTTTATAAAGTTGCCGTAAATATTATTTTACGAAAAACTATATTATTTTTACGTTACAAGTATTTCACTAGTCATAACGTCCATGTTTGCTGTTGTTTTAACAAGGTTGTGAAACTTTTAGAACGAAATGTCTTCTAGTAAAATCAAGTTCACCGGCCATATTTTTCAAAACAAAAAGCCGTTTGTCAAGCGGAGTCATAGTAAATTAATTACGGATGTTCAAACTTGGCCGAAACTCATTTTCTGCACACAACTAGCAAAAATCACTATCTTTAGCCCTTAATATCTTTATGATCGAGACCTTTTGGACGAAAACTCCTGAACTGAAACTTTTAGATATCGATACAAACTTTCCAAAACCGTCGAGTTCGTTCTCTAACGATCGACGTACACCGTTTTACGACTACTTTTCCGAAGCCATTTTTGTTAATTTCATGAAAATTCCGACGACATTGTTTTGAGACGAAAAGTGATAATTTCACCAAAAATCATTATAAAACCATTGTAGGATGACATTTTGACGTAAATACTTGAAAAGTGATTTTGATTGGTCAAGACGTCAAACGAGTATTTTCGACGACAAGTAATATTTTCAAAACTCGCAAATGGTATAAATGACATACGTAGTGCATGCATATCATAACATTACATTGCAACTCATTACATGTCATATCCTTCACAATAGGTCAAGATTAACGATCACATTACATCTCGGTGTACTCACTTTTGTCTTCGCATCATTCCACCAGTGAGTTTTCATAGCCCTACTTTTACTTGTTTTCATAAATGTTTTGGGGAGATACATGCTCAATTATTTTCATAACTATCATGATTATTTGAAACTACATGTTTAATCGAATGAATGCTTAGTCATGCGTAGTATGAGTTTGCCACACTTAGAACTTCCATATCATATTCATTGAACTAATGGTCTTGGTATATTCATTGAGCTAACGGACTTGGATAATATTGATCTAACGGACTTGGATAATGTTGAGCTAACGGTCTTGGTATAACATTGGGCTAACGGACTTGGTATATTCATGTACTTGGTACAATCATGGACTAACGGTCTTGGAACGATTTGATCAACACTCATACTTGTTATATCAAGTAACTATTGATACATTAAGTTAGGCACTATTTTGTGAATTCATTTGACGATGTGGGCTTGAACATACACTATTACACTTTGGCAATGGGTTGTGAATACACAGTTGCAAGTTTTGTATGGGCGAACTTGGGCGAGTGGATTTACGATGCCTTCTTGCATAAACGATTTTGAAGGGCTTTACATTTCAATTCAAACTCTATGAACTCACTCAACCTTTGTGTTGACACTTTTAGCATGTTTTATCTCGGTATCTAAGGTATTCACTTCATGGCATGCATTTGGACACATCATGGAGTCGCGATGACGACGCGTCTCACTGGGTTTTACATACTTTAAAACATCGTTTGAATTGTACAAACTTATTTCCGCACAAGTTAATTTACATTTGGGACCTACTTTGTAAACTCGATTATTTTATTAAATCAAACGATGTATTTTCTAAACGACACTTTAGGTCGTTCAATATAACTGTGATTGTGATGCTATGACAATCAATCCCGTGAATTCCATTCGAAATGATGCGAAAAAGCTCAATGTGCTTTGCTCTTGAATGTTGAACGTTGTTGGGAGCAATGGCACTTTGTTATCTGTCTGAGAGGATTTTGTTGAATTCAAAGCCATAGTCGGATAATTGGGATCTCATCCATAGGATTTGATCACAACAAGATGACATGGCTATGTATTCAACCTCGTAGAGGATATAGAAGTACTCATTTGTTTCTTTGAAGACCGACTCACGAGCTTATAACCCAAAAGCGAGCACCTCGACATGCTTCGACGTGTATCTTGACATCCTGCATGGTCGAGATCTGCATAAGGTCGTTAGTGACATACCGGTGTCCTTGGTGCAAAGTCCCATATTGATGGTTCCTTGGAGATACCGAAAGACCCGCTTAACCGCTTCAAGGTGCTTTTGGTAGGCTTAGCGGTATCTAGCACATGCATACATCGAACAGAATATCAGGTCTCGGCTGTGAGATACATCGAGGATCCAATCATACTACGATATTTCGTTTGATCTACCATGATCCCCGAGTGGTCCTCATCCACTTTAATACGCCTATCATGGGAGTGTCAACAGGTCAAGAAACAAATCCAAATTTCTTTAAAATCTCATTTGCATATTTAGATTGATTTATAAAAATGCCTCGGGACTTTGTGAAATTTGTAATCCCAAGAAAATGACATTTGTCCCATCATTGACATTTGAAATTTGGGCCCATCTCCTTAGAAAACAGTCACATTCATTGGGGTCGGTCGAGGCAAAAATAATACCATCAACATAAATTCAAGGAGATAAGATGGCATGATCTACGAATAAAGAATCCTAAAGAGTTTGTGGAAGGAGATAAGGTGCTCTTATATAATTCAAGGTTGAGACTATTTCCGGGAAAACTCAAATCAAGATGGTATGGGCCCTTTTCAGTAAAGAGGAAAATGAGCAATGGAGCCGTGGTATTAATAGATAATGATGGAAGAGAATTTACCGTTAACGGACAACGTGTGAAACATTATCAATTGGACAATAACGAACTAATCAACGATGAAGATAATGTTTTGGAAGAAGATAACGGTAAGAAGTCACGTAGAACACGACTTGAGTCTAGCTACAAGGCCGATAAATAAAGAAAAGCGCCGTGGGAGGCAACCCATGCTTAATTGTTTGCTTTTTGTGTCATATATCTTTTCATTGTTTTTGTTCTCATGTTTGATTTTGTGAAAATGCTTTATTTTGTCTTTAACCTCGTCTTAATTACATATAAAGATATTTTACAAAAGGATAAGTGTAGGGAAATTACATACGTTTTTGAAGAACGTGAACATGAGAATTACATTAGTGAAATTGATGTATATGTGTGTTTGTTAGAGTCAAATGCTTGTATCGAGTCATAATGGATGTTTTGCAGGAATTGTTCCAGGTTTTAAAGATGTAATTTTTCTAGAAAAACGCAGCAGACCAGTTTCTGTCATGACAACCTGACGACGTCAGGATTAAAGCCTGACGATGTCAAGTCAAGCAGAAATAGCTTATCAAATTTTTTTTTTTTGTTTTATGTGCTACTTATAAATTTTGGAAATTCTCAGGTCTTAATTTTCGGAAAAGCGCAAACATCCATTCCACAAGCATTATATCCTAGTGTAGTTGTGTCATATATAGTTTTGCCGCCGATTTTACATGAAGGTTTCGTTTGTTTTCTTAAAAGTGTGCAGGTTATATTTAGCAAGAAGAAGAAACTCAACATTGGATGGAACTTATCACGTATACATTCTTCTTGGAAAAGAATTTAATCGCAACTTCACACGGATCCTACCGAGCTAATCAGGGGAGTACTAGTTTCTTTCTCTTTTACTTACCTTCCTTTATCATAACTTTGATACTTTGGGGAACATTGGGGACAATGTTTAGTTTAAGTGTAGGGAGGGAGAATAAAACGGGAACTTAGATACTATTCTTATCCTTGATTATTTGTCTTGTCCTTGGTCATTTATGTAATAAACTATGAGAAATATTTGTCGGGAAATTTTAGCACCAAATTTAAATTTTTTATGACATGTACGAACTAAAACTTTAGTCTTAATAAAGCGTCTCATGGATAGGAGTTATGACTAGCACAAAACCGTTACCACTCAAATTCCACCCAAAAATGTGAGGTTCGCCCTAGATCTTTAGGAATAAAAGCATTCACCTTTAATGCTTAGAGAGTGTACCGGTAGTATAATAGATTCTAGAACTTGTTTTGTGATGCATTCCGAGATCGCTAGTGAGACTACACTTGTGTAGTTAGGAATAACTAAGTGATAAGAGGCATTAGGATAACCCTTGTTTGAAACACCGTATTATAATTACTTCTTCCACATCGGTTGAGTAATTACCCACACCACATGATGTACTCATCTTTAGTACGATACCCCTATTTAACCCCAGAGCCTATCCTTTCGCGGTTCTCGTGATGTTTCGGTTTTCGTGAATATCAATGAAGAGCATTGTTTACAATCCACCCCAAATGTACACCCAAATCGCCTTAGCCTACCTTGTATGCACTCACCTTTAGTGCATTATTGTTATCATTACTAAATCCTTAGTTCAATTATCTAGTTACTTGCATGGTTGCTAAGTCGAGTCATATCTTTTGTACACAGTTTTGGGATGATTAGGACTCATGGGTAAAAGTAATATTTTATGGAGTAACGGGAAAGAACGTTAAATTCAAATTCTCTTTGTCTACGTAATTAAATACTCTAAGTGTTTTGATCTTTTCAAATCGGGTCAATTAGTGTTAGAGAAATAAAAACTCAAGTGTAGGGATGCTCTATAAATCCACTTATATTTTGATGTTATCGTAGAGGATGGTAGAGTAAAAATGTCTTCAAAAAAAATCGAAAAGAGAGTGTTAAAAAATGAAGAAAAACATACGGCCACCATCCTACATCTATCTTTATGTTTATGTCTTTAAATTTATGTATGTTTGTTTCAAGTTATCTAGAGTTTAGTGAGTCGAGTCTTGTTTAGTGAGTCGAGTCTTGGCTTAGCAACGCCACGCTTTTCATGCTTGTAACATAAGATTTTTGACTTGCCACTACTAAAAATCGCCTATCCAACAAAACCCTTTGTTTCCCTACCGTAAGCCTAACGTTACAACCCTTGCAAAGACCTCTTAGATAGTTGTTCCTAGGTGCTTATGCCAAAGCGGTGGAGGTTTGATCTAGTCTCAAACCTATGGTAATCTATGTACTATGCCAGGTAATGAGTGTTTATCTTTCATTTCCATTTATTATATTTCATATAAACCCGAGAGATGAGAGAATCCAAACACCCTGTGAGGTGCTAGTATATAATTTCGTGCTTGTTATGACTCTTGCGGTACTTTTACTTGTTGTGAATTATTTTAAACCCATGCTTCATGCCCCAACTTATAAATTGATTGGTAAAAGCACATTTGCTAGAGGACAAGCAAATACCAAGTGTAGGGATATTTGATAAGATTTAAACGTACACTTTTAAGGTGTCATTTAAGCCTTTAATCGACCACTTTTATATCCGTTCGCTAATTTCATTCCTTTTCACTTTTAGGTCTCTGGAAGCAAAATCTTGGAATGAAGCACATTCGGACGAAAAGGGTGAATACATGAAGAAAATGGCAAAGTCAAGATCGAAGCCACTCAAGTCGCTCAAATTGAACTCGACGGTCCCAATCAAAGGGCGACGACGTCCTCTATCTGATTTGATAAAAACATGCACCGAGCGGCTCCGTGGAATTTTTGCTCATACAACTGACCAAGATCGGACTTTGAAGAAGAAGGCGTCACTCGGACTTTCATCTCGCATGCCCGGATCTAAAACCAAGACGACGTCCACATGAAGACCGACACGTCACAACTCTAAGGTGACGCCGTCCATGATGACTTGGCGAGCGAAAACCCTAATGACGGCGATCCGACGGCGTCCCACCTATAAGGCGGCGCGTCGCACTTGTAAATCTATATATAGAATTGATTTTTCGCATTTAAAGAGGTAGACTTTTGGAGTAAAAACCCTAAACGTTTGTAGTCGACTTGATGATGATCTTAGGGTCCCAAACCCTATTTTACACATCAAGATAAGTGTTTTAATCAAAAGCATCATTATGTCTTCAATTGATTGTGTTTATGCTTGCTTGTTTAACATTTCTAGCTAAATTTCTTATGTGTTTGCTAAGATCTATGAAACCTAGTTATTAATTATTGTTAGGTTGTCTCTTATCTTAATTGTAATTGGCTTAGGAGTGCAACTAGGCTTTCGTTGTGTTTAATGCTTGAATAATCTTTGTGAAAGTTAGTTTATGAATGAAATAGTTTAAGGACTTGCGGATTTCGTAGGCTAAACAAAAAGGTAACCTCAAAGAGTTAGGGCATAAGCACACCCTACGACCTTAGGAAACACAACGCGTTAAGATAAGGTGTGACAATTCAACCGACCAATAAAAGATAACTATGGAGTAATAGTATCTAGGTTAAACACATTTTTAATCATCATACGAGCACACATCAAATAGACATAACTACTGCGTAGTAATTAGATAATTAGATAGTAAAGTAATCGGTAGAAGTATCACCCTCAAACCAATTGCCCCGAGATATTTACCTTAGCTTTCTAAAACCAATAAAGATAAAAAAAAAAAAAAAAAAAAAAGAATTATCCTCAACCCCACCTTAGCGTAATACATTTCTTGCTAGCTTTCCTATTCCCTCGAGAACGATATCAATCCCGAAGCTTACCCAATACTACACTACAACGATTAGGTTCATCGCCTGGTGGTTGAAAAACTTGCTCGAAGAAAGGAAGTTCCTTTGACCCGACGCGCTTCAGATGCAGCGCATCAATATACCCCACACATGGTCCACAAATGAAGTTTATTTCAGGTAAACATGATTTTCATGACATTGTGCAAGACACAATGGTCACAAAACCGAATGTTTAACTCATATCACTTGTACTTTGAAATGTTATTTGAACAAACCTATGAACTCACCAACCTCGTGTTGACACTTTTTAGCATGTATTTTCAGGTTTAAAGGCATAGCTTAACTCTGGAGGCGCAAGGCAAAGGCATGACACAGTCATAGATTTCTCTGATAAACTCAAATGAGGACCGCTTTATTATGGGCCTGTTTTCCGCACTAAACAATGATGTAAACTTGTTTTCAAGAATTAATAAAAATTTCTTTATGAAAATTAGTTATCTATACTTGTGTTTTGGTATCAATTTAGTAACACCCGTGACATGTGTGCTTTCGCTGTACCATTTTGGAGGTGTTACAGATAATCATGTATAATAGAAAACATATTGCATGATATAGTTTTATTTGTACTTTAGCTAAACTGAACTTACAAATTGTAGGTGTTCTGCTCTAAAAATATCTGATCAATAGGAAATACAATAACTCCAAAACCCCCTTTAATGTGTTGTTTTGTAACAGTAAGAAATGTTGCTAAAGTTTTTGTTTTACTTTAAACTGATGTGTGGACATTGTTGTTGTTGTCGTACAGTGGTAGAAGATAATGAGGAGGCTAAAGAGAAAGCGCCGAAAGATGAAGCGAGATCTAAGTACATCTTCGTACCTTAACATTCTCTTTTAGGGTGCTATCATTTAGGCCATATTGGGAGTCTATATTTAAGATATTAATGTGATTAAACAGAAGTGACTCCAAAAGAACAAATAAGCTACTTATCTTAAAACTTAATACATGGTTATTTTTTTTTTGAATATCAAACTCCTGCACCCACTAAACTGGATCTTGGTTTCAGGTGGGAAGTGAATCCTCAACCTGTTCGGTAATACATTGTTATGACATGGGGAAACAATGACGTAGGCACATTGACATGAAAAAGAATGTTATGCTATCTGATTGCTTCATCCAACTTCTCTATTTTTTGTTACCAATTTGTGTCTAATACATTTTGTGTAATTGTGGTTTCGACTAGAGTGAATTTTCTAATTATTGACATTGGTTAATGCTCCCACAGCAACGCGCATGTTAATCCACTCGTTTAGTACTAGTAAGTTAATTATTAAAATGCGTGCTCACAGGGTCCAACTTGGACAAAATTTTATTCACCAGAGAATGGTTGCAACCTTAAAATCATCATTGACATGATCATAACCAAAACTTGGTCACCGAAATCTGGGTTTGGTCACAGAAGAAGATGAAGATGAAGGGTAAAGGGTGGTTATGTGGTGGTGGTGGTAGAGGGTGGTGGTGGTGGGAACTAAAAATAATAGTAAACTTCAAAAAATGTTCTTGCAAAAAATGTCCCTGTAGTAGGCGACGGTAAAATAGTCATTTCACAGGCCCCTAACATGAAAAAACTAACAAGCGTTAGCCAAAATACATTTTTTGCAACTACAGTAATGGTTCAACGACAAAACTTGCAGAAAAATAAAACGTTAGGGACATTTCTCGCAATTTTTTTTGGAGGACATTTTTTGCATTTTTCGAAAAGTTTAGGGACATTTTTTCAGTTTACTCATGAAAATATGTTGTTTTATTTGAGTAAAGTTATGCAAAAACTGTTGGGTTCTGTAACACCCCCAAAATCACAAAGTGACAGCGGAAGACTAATTGGAGTATTACATAGAGGATCATAGTCATAAGTTACAGAAAACGACTCTAAAGAGACGTTTTTAATAAAAGTTTGTTACCATTTCATAAACTCAGTGTTCAGAACACCAAAAGGAGATACCACATGTCTCGATGTTACATAAAAGATAGTTTAAATGTTTCGAAATGATAACTTTAATTTAAAAATAACACCACTTCTAGCTACCGTGACGTCCACTCCACACCTTCATGATATTCTAATTTGTACCGAGATAAGCATGCTTAAAAGATCAACAAAATGTTGAGTGATATTCATAGGTTTAAATAATAAGTTGAACACAAGTAAGAGATGATAATTGCTTGAATACAATCACCATGGAAAACATAGATTATTATTATCGCTAAGCTCATGACACCAAACTAATCGCATACACTAATTCTTGGTGTAAGTAATAATATTGCCCTCGGAGATGGAATTGCCAATTCCATAGTTAACCAATATAGTGCGCCCGGTTATTTCCGATAACCGAGTCTGGGTCGTTAATTCCCATAGTACTATCCACAATATTCGCTCACTTGCAAGTGATTAATGGTTCATGATGTAAGGGACTTATGGCGAGCAACTTAGGCTATAATAATAATGATCGTGTAAGCATACGCTTTAAGAAAAAGACTTGTGTTCTAGTTTATAGCATGCATCTCCTCGCGGGTTTGAAAGAATAAGTAAAGGCGAGGCTATGAACTCACCTCAAGAATCAAAAGTCCGAGTAGTGTAAGGTCAAGTAGTGTGATCACGAAGCACCGCCACGCAACCTATAATTAGTATGGCAAGCCTTAGTTTATTATTCATAATTTAGTGTATTGAAAACGGTTGAAGTATTCTCAAGAGTTTGTGTTTATTATCGCCAGTGGCAATGGTTAAGTTTAAATAGGTTTCAAACGCTCGTAAGTTTTGGCTCTTGGAAAAGTGCTCACGATATAATCATATGAACAATAGTCATGACGAAAAAGTCCTCGGTTTGAAAGTAAACGAATTACTAGGTATTGAAAATATGTACAAGAAAAGTGATTGTGATGTTTATACTGGTGTCGGTAATTAATAAATATTTACATCAAGTATTTATAATATAAGTGTTTATAGACTACGATAAGTATTTATATATGTTTATATGTACTATATTTAATTATTGGGTGATATGTTAAAAATGTTAATGTTATATTTATTCTCTAGTTTTCGCGCCTTTAGTCATATATATGAAAATAAACTAAGTATTAGAGTTTTTAACAAAAATTTGGCATGACCCGATCGTAAATATTAGTTTTCCCTTATTAATCAAGTATTGTAAAAATAACTCAAGTCAATATATTTGTTATGATAAGTTACCCAATTAAATATGTTTTGTATTATTTAAGTTGAGAAAACAATTAACTCTTAATGACTCAAAATACTAGAAAATTAATAACTCAAAAAGTGATGAGCACAAGGCTCGAACACTGTATCCCTACCATCCAAGGACAGCGCCCAAACCAAAGGGACTAACTCATCTTTTGTGTTTTACTAAAGCAACTGTTGGTATGTATATATATACTAGTTTGACTTAGTAGTTTCCTTTATCAACTTTCACAGTGGACATGCATATGTCAACTTTTCACTTGTGCATGAGAATGGTTTGAGTTTATGCGCATGAAAACTTAGTCCAAGGTAAATGATGAAGTACATAAAAAAATCGAAAACAAGCTTTAGTTAAGCTAATATGAAGACCTTTCAAGACGAGCCAATATTTGAGCATACTTTAGATCCATGTTTTCTTAGTCGTTTTAGTTCGAAAAACTCAAAATATTCTCAAGTCATAAGTGGTGTCGAATAAGCAAGCAAATAAGCACTAGCTTATATTCTTTTCGAGATGCTTACAAGTAATAACAAGTTCAAGATTTCACACAAGCTTTAAACGCAAATCTTAGTTATCTTTGCATGTATATCAATCGTATATGCATGTCGAGCAAGAAAAGTTTTAAAGAACTCATTTTCTAGTTAAACATCAAGCACAAATATGTTTGTAATCATAAGAAACTCAATGAAAACATAAGCTAAACGAGACCAAGAGTTCTTACAATGGGAAGTGATTGTGTCGACCAAGATGAAACAAGAACCCAAGATTTTATAACCCAACTCAAATGCTTGCTTGCTACCCAATACTTTTACCCAAGATCTTCCAAATACTAAGTTGTTTACCCAAGCTTTTCCAAGCACTAACTTAACAAATTGTGAAGTAGTAGTAGTGAAATTTGAAGAGTGAAATTGTGAAGGCATAGTGTGTGTGTCGTGTGGTATATATCATCAAGGGGAGAAAGATTTTTGGCTCCAAGGTCTTGTGGGTAATAGTATGCCTTGTTCTTTAATTCCTTTTACCCAAGTATTTCAATGTCAAGAAGTCTTGGATACCATGTTCTAAGTTAGCATGTGACTTGGTGGGATAAGACAATTAGAAAAAGGGTGTTTGTGGTGCTCGAACTAGGCAGAAAAAAGAAAGGAACAAAAGTGAGGATCATTGGCTAGATTTGAAGAAGCCTAAAGATCTAGTAGATATTAGGTTACTTGCTACTTTAATTCCCAATGTCCATGTAATGAGAAGCAAAGTTTCTTCCTATATTTTGCATGTGATCATATATTTGTTTGCATGGGCGGCAAACCAAGATTTTTAGGTGAAGAATTAGTTTCAAATTTTTATTGTGTAATCCGTGTCCCGTTGAGCTTAGGTGTGTGTCGCGGTGTCCCGGTTTGACGTTAGACAAAACGTGTAATATATAATTTAGAGCACGTTTTTATAAAGGTAAAAATAAATAAATAAAAATATTAATTCTAATTCATAAAATTATTTATTCGACTTTAGCCATAACTAATTTAGTGTCGGTACGCGTGCGGCTCGTAAGACAAGAAAATTTCTTGTGAGACTGATTTAGCTATCAGTAAATATCGGTCATGATTAAATAAGACTACTCGGAGATGCATAAATTTTTATGCAATAAATGAAACGTACATGCTAAAATGCTCAACTCGGCTCAAACAAGTTTTGATGAATAATCTAGTTTATTAATATGAAAGTTGATGATAGTGAAATTTTATAGGTGGCTACAGGTTCGGGGGATTCTATAACTTAAGTGATATGAAAAAGCATATTTTTGTGCTAAATTATAACTTGAGTTATAAGGTGAAAAAACGTGGTAGCTATAACATGTTTGGACTGCTGATGTGACAAAGCTATAACATGCTTGGACTGCATCCGATGCTCTAACAATATCAAGATCGAATTTAAACCAAATGGAATTATTTTATATTTATACTCTTCCTCTCAAATTAATAGTTCACGATTTATTTATGTAATATCTCAATTTAATCGTCCACTATTAAAAATATATAAGAAAATTTGACCGAATTTATCATATTATTATTTTTAATTATTATTATTAATTAATTAATTAAAAATGTAGCTGTCATTAACTACTACTCTAATATTTTTCGTCCTTGGGGAAAAGAGTGTCGTTTAGTTTGTACGTAAGAGCACATGGTACAATTACTTAGAGTTATGACTTAACTTTATGCCACGTCAGCGCCACAAAGTTATGCCATAACTCAGCGGTGTGGTAACTCAACAAAGTTATCCCTTAACTCTAAAAAAACTAGCTGTTTAAGGGGGCAAAGATTTTTTTAAATCAACAAGCCTTAACGTTGCGTTATGGTGGTAACTCACCCCATAACTCACTAGAACAATATGGTAACTCTCCCATAACTCAGACAAAGTTAAGCCATAACTCACAAGTTGAGTTATGGCACCTTGTGCTCTAAGGTTAACCTACTAATTCGGCGCCCACGGGTGCCACATCACTATAATAAACCTCCACATCATTATAACAAACCTCCACAACTAACCCCTCCCCCCTCACTCACAAAAAAACTCAACTTACTTATTTGGGGCCCACCACTTACAACTTTATTTTTTTTTTATTTAAATATCCAAATAAACTAAATTCATTTCATTAAAAATAAAAATACAATACAACACAATAAAAAACATACGAAACGTAAAATAAATATACGGTAAAAAAACATACGCAACTTAAGAAATACATCAAATTATAACGAAACTAATTACTTGAATTCTGTTGTTGAAATTATTCCCATTGATGTTGTTGCCAAACATGCTCGATGAGACATCGTTGAAGCTTTGCGTATTTGCGTTTATCATGTAGTTCTTTGGCTTTTCTTCTTTGCACTGCGCAACGGTTAATCCATGTCTGTTGTAAATTTGGTTGCGGAGAAATATACGTTTCGCCAACGTTGGATATCGCAAATTGTTGATATTTAAAAATCATATTATGCATTATGATGCACGAGTACATGATTCTACGTAACTTGCTCACAGTAAATGCACGCGCCGGTTGGGTAATGATATGCCAACGTCCTTGGAGGACACCAAAAGCTCTTTCGAGTACTTTCTTGTTTTGCTTTGAATACAACATTTTTTTTGGGTTACTTGCAACTGTAAATGATTTGACAAAAGATGCCCACCCTGGGTAAATTCCGTCAGCTAAATAATACCCATGGTTAAATTTACGCCCGTATACTTCAAACGGAACCTCAGGGGCGATGTCATCAAGCAGGTCGTCGAATAATGGAGATTATTTAAAACGGTAAGATCGTTATTCGCACACGCCACCCCAAAATGCATGCGAATCCATAAATCGTATGAAGCAACGGCCAAGCATTATAGTTGGATACTTTTTATCACCTCGCGAAATTGGCCTTGCCATTCTTTTGACAATTTTTTCATTCTATTGCATACAATCGATGCTTCCAACATTCCGGTATCTTATGAACAGGTGTTATGCTACTGTATAAGTTGCGAATGTCATTCTCATTTGGTTTTCTTAAAACTCCTTCGCATACAAATGGATTATGCACATAGTAAAAATCCAGCAATCGCGATGCCACAGTGTTCACCTATTTTAAATACTCATCTAATGCATCACCGATATCCGTAAGCTAATTGGCGTAGGGCATATGTGCATTTCATAATCACACTAAAACTCATTACACCCCTACCATCAGATTGGACTCTAAAGAAATCAAAATGCTTGGGAAGAGGATCATGAGTTTCAATATATGTTTCAATACCTTGTACTATTTCTAAAAATAGTTTACGACTCATACGAAAATGACCCCTAAAATTTTCTTCCGTATATTTTGGGTTGTCACCAAATAGTCAGCAAGTAGATGTGCTTCAGCAATTTCCCGTTCACGGGGGATGTATCTACGGTGTAATGAAGGGCCGGCTTGTTGTTGTTGCAACGATTGCTCGAACTCAAACTCTTGGAGAATCATCTCTAGTTCCGCTAGCTCTTCAATATCACTTTCACCGGAAAAAGATAATTCGCTCATGTTTATATATGTAAGTGTTTTGAAATAAAAGATGTGTAGATTTTGATTGAAATGTGTAGTATTTAAAGTGTTAAATATGTGTATTTAAAAAAAAATTATGAACGTTGCGCAACGTTCATATCTGACAAAAAGTAAACGTTTAACCTTCGCCGTGCAGGTGGCGAGTCTTTCAACAGCGAAGCACGGCGAGCTAAGCCGGAGCCACGGCGAGTCGTGACGAACCGGACACATGGTGCTCTAAGAGCATTCCCAACGTTAACGGGGTAACGCCCGTTATAGGCAAAATAACGCCGTTATCGACGTTACACCCTTGGAGGATCGTTTCTTTCACGGCGTTGGTCGCTCCCCGTTAACCCCTTAACGCGCGCTAGCCCTTATTTAAAAAAAAATCAATTTTTTTTCAAAACAGCCCCTTGTAACGGCTACTAGCCGTTATTTAAAAAAAAAATTCAAAACAGCCCCTAAACGACTACTTTTTATAAAAAAATAAAAATAAAAATCAAAAACCTTTTTTTACCACTATAAATACCCAATTAAAACACCATTGTTTTTCACACTTCCACTACTAAATCCTCTCAATACTCTCAAGCTTTCAACTTCAATTAACTGCAAAAAAAAAACAATGCCGGGAGGCAACGATGATACTTTCTTCAATCTTCTCGGTGGTGGGTGGAATCCTCGAACACTGGTTCATCATCTAACCCGAACACGGGTTCATCTTCAAACCCCAACCCACTAGGCTTTCGAGCCAAGAAATGTATCAACAACATCAAACACTTCAGATTGGCAACAACAAAACCAACAAAATACCCAATTAAACTCCAACTTTCAAAATCTACAATTCACACAACAATCACAACAATCATAAACCGAAACATGATGATGTTGCCGACACACCCACGTCTCCTCCAAAAAGGAAAAGGTCGATAAGCGAAAATCAAAAAATCCAAAGACCCGAGCCCGAACCAATTGATTTCGATGAAGAGGAGGTTGTCGTTCTGCGCGTTGAAGTTCAGAGGAAGCATTACTGCAAGGTGTTACATAGCCGTTTTGAGGATCCGAAAGTTGGAAAGTGCCAACCCGAGATACGTTTGGTATCGGGTCGAAATGAGTTCAATAGAAACAACTTTCAAGCGGCGCACGGGGACATGATGTCAAGCAAATGGAAAACGTTGAAGCGGCATATGCACAAAGTTCAACGCTTGTTACATACTGGCGCAACGGATCAACGTAAGCGGGGAAAGTGAAATGGATGTGATGAAACGGGCAAAGCAATGGTATCGTGAGGAAAACAAAGGAGCCTTGTTTGGTCTCGATGACGCTTGGGAGGTTTTGCGTCATTATAAGAAATGGACACGCCGGAACCGGTTGATTTAACCAAGATGTGCAAGCCAAACAAACGAGGCTTTGTTTGGTAATGATGAACAACCACGCCCATGGGAAAGAAACGTGCTACCAAGAAAGCAAGATCCGAGGCGCAACAAGTCTTTGGGAGCAAGACTTTGGAGGAACGAGCTCACAACTTATTTCACCGAACTACGGCAAACGAGTATCGTTTGAACGCGATGAACCGCCTGCGGCGTGATCGGGCCCAACGGGAAAAAGATCTCACAATAACAAGGTTGGAAGAGATAAAGTTTTGATGGCCATCTTGAAGCGGCAAGATCCAATGGTCGTGGAGTGGATCGATGACGAAAAAGATCGAATCATCAAAAATATAACTTGAAACCTCGTCGAGAGATCGTATTCTCGTCATTTGCGGTGTGTTATGCTCTAACATTAACCACGCGTTAACAACATTAACATGACAGAGATCTTGACACCCTATGTTTCTGCTGTCGTCATCCTTACAATCTCATAATTTCTTTCTTTTCAATTTAACTTAAGTTCCCTTCCCAAATAAATAATATAATATTTGTATTTTATACAGTAACTATTTATCATCAACTCTGAAGAAGAAAAGAGATTGTTTGATTCACAAAAGTAAACAAAGATGTTTGGTGATGCAGGAGAATCACCTTCTAGGTAACTTTAATCTTTTTTTTATCACTTCACATTTTAGTGTAACCCGTTTTATTAGATATTTGTGATTAGGGATTTATGAACTATTGCTGTTTGGTTATTTTAAGTGTTTATAATCAAAATATTTGGGGGTGTTTATTGGATCAGAGGGTCTTTGGGATTTTGCTTATTTTTGAAAATTAAACAATTTGGGAAATGCTATAAGCCATAGGTATAAGAATTCGGAAATAGCTTATTCAAAACAAGTTATTTCAAACAGAAATAACCAGATAAGTGTTTTTATAGGTGCGTTATCTTGGATTAGTGTTGTTTTGTAGAATTAATAAGATATAACTGGTCTGTCCCACAATCGGAGTTCCAAACATGCATTAGGTGTTTTTGTAGATAAATTATTATTGCATCTATTTTTCAATGTTTGTGATAAATAAATTACTTTTTTAGGCATGAATTGTTGAGTATGGTGAAGAAGCATTCAAATTTAATAGGAAAAACACTAGTAGACGAGCAAGATGCTTCTGATGTTGAAATGGATCAAAAGTTTTGGCACGATGTTTTGGATCTATATTTCATTGCTGGGAGGGAGTTAAAAGATCAGCAAGATGATGATCTCTTATTCTTTGTTAAAAAAGTGGTATTGCCTTTAACCTCATATACTCGAATGCAACTATGAATTATTTACTTTGTGCTTCATGTTGTGATTTTTGGGTTTCAGAGCTTGCATGGTTATGGCTTCAATGATAATCTTGAAGGAGACTCTCCTTACTTTGTACGCAGGTGGGCTCCCAAGGTAAATAAACCAATGATAAATGTTACAGTATCTTAATTCTAGACTTTTGTGTGTTATATCTAACGGGGCTAGAAATATGTTATATATTGTTGTTATAGCTTTGAAAAATTTATGATTAGATGTTAGCGTCTGTAAGATTTATATGGGATGTGGATCTAAGCTGAGTTACTAGATTGATGTTAATATAATGTATCTTTTGACAGTTGGATGATTTAGTTGGAGAGAGCTCAGTTATTGTAGATTGGAGACGTTCATTGTACTTAAATTTAATTGCCCACACTTCGTATAGTGTGACAGTGGCAATTTGCAGGTATTTGCACCTTCTCAGATACTGTAATATACCAAAGTTTTATATCCGTTTTGTTTCCTGAAATTTTGATTAGCATTACGAATTATTACCAAGTGTATTAATGCCGTATAATGTAAACATATCCTCTTCGGTGGCTAATTCCAGTATATAAAATGCTTACCTCGTTTCTATTAGCTTGTATGCTTGTATATTTCTGTTATAGCCCTAAAATGAGAAATTATGTAATAAACATAAAACATTTCTGATTATGCCCAAAAAACATTGTTTAGTGACATTCTGATGTCGAGTAAAAGCTGAACTTCTTTGTGGAATTCTTTTTGTTAACAACCACCCATTTGCAGATGTCTTACTTAATTACTTAGCTTAAAAACAAGCCTTCACTGTCTAATTAAATTATATTTGAGAGAGTCTTTAGTCATTTTAATAAATGCAAGTGAGCCTTACAATCTAATTACATATCACATATTGACATCGATGTCCAAATGTCAAGAAACCTGCTGTCTGCAGAAACTTTGAAAAGTCTTATTTATTACTATATCGAGCATTCTAGTTTGTGCAAAGTCATCATCTAATGACTGTTTTGTGGGGTCCCGTGGATTTCTTTGCCAGGTAGATGCAAACTAAGCTCTTGTCTGCATGGCTACAGATATGATCATGTGATTTTATATAATCCATACAAATGAAACAAACCACAAAACATGTTTTTCTCAAGATGGTTGTGTAGGTTAAAGCTTAAGCCCTAACAGTTATGAAACATTGACGAAACTCTTTCGGCAGTATTGTATTTCTTTCTTTATTTTTCCATTTCTAAAATGACGTGATTTGTTTCAGTCATCAATCTCTTCAAAATCATCAGAATAGCCAAGGAACCCCACTATCTCCTATATACAAGGTAACTTTTCTGGTTAACTAAGTCTAGTTTGCTAGTATTCTTGAATATGTGTTATTCTTATTATTATTTTTTTTTCAACAATTACCTTTATTATAGTCATATTTATTTATCATTTACATCACTGATCATGCAATACACCAAGTTTGCTTTCTTCCGGGCCATGTATTGCTTCTATGAGCGACTAATCGTAACTTCCTAGATAAATTATTGTATGTGGAGACAAACTCAGGTCACTGGTGTAAGTGATGTTTCTTGTGATGCTTTGATGGTTTCTTTTAAGAGTTATTTTGTCGTGTAATAATGGGTTTATACTTTATAGCGCCTACGCCTAACCATCAAAAGCCTTGCTTTTATATATATTTTTTGTGACAACCCCCTTTTTCCGTAATTAGAAATGGTCATTGTCTACCCACAAGGGCAATAGTCAGGTATAAATGAATTATAACTAACCATCCAGAGACATTTTTAAGTTGCAAACACTGAAATTCGGTCTTAGTTGTTAAATGATATGAATACGAGTCAAAACTGGGGTCAAGTGTTCCAGCGGTGCAAAAAGAAATAAGTTGAGGGACCTTTGGGTTGGTTTGAAGCCTGGGAGAGATAGAAGTAATCTTTTTGTTTATTGTTTACGTATTAGAATTATATTAGGATTCCTTATTTACATTTCTTGTTTATGAAATCTGGTGGGTATTTTATTCACAAAGATTATCAGTTTTGAAATAGAGTTATTTAGAGTCGATAGACTAGGAGATACCTGCTTCACAAATTGCAGGAGGTATTTGTTCTTTACATTTGTTCTTTTTCTATTGATCAAGAGTATTAGCCAATTTGATTCATATCATATGTATCATTAAACTTGTACTTGGCAAGAGTCGATCACTAAGAATGGACTCAGTTTACATTGAAAGTGACCACTCAGACCTGTGACATGGAAATACACGAGACTTGCTCGATGACTCACAAAATATGGTCGACTCGTTTCGGTACCTAGCACCTTGTAACTTGTAGGAGTAGGAGTAGTATACGAGTCTTCACTGTTTATTGAATGTAACCATCAGTCCATTGACTCCTCAATTGTTAAAGTTTTTAGAGTAATTCCAAAATATTACTGGTGTAACTTGACTTTTGATGATTTGAATTTGTGATTCATTTTTAAAAGATCCCACAATCTCACTTCCTTAGCTATCAAACGAAGATAAACCTAGACATCCTTATAACAGGTTTTTTAAACGACTTCCACTTCATTCTTTTGTCGGCGTGCCGGCTAGGTGTCATATTGACAACCATTGTGGCTGCCATCAAATTGTTTGGTGCCAAGTGGAGTTAAAATAAAAAGAAAATTGAGCGGGCTTTGTCTTTTGGACATGTTTTCTGGACATTTTCGCATAATTGAAACTCAAGAAATTGCGTGAGGTGATTGAACGGGGTTAGGATTTAAATTAAATTAAATGGCCACCACTTTACCTTACTCATCTTTTTTAAAAGATGAACTAAGACACTAGAGTTTTCATTTTGCATTTCAAATACATTTTTTAATTCTTATAAATGAAAATTAATCAATAATATATTTATTATTTATAGTGTTTAAGATTTTGAACAAATGTAAGTGAAACTCGATTTCTCAGATATGATGAAAATGAAAGTGAAACTCGATACTCGATATTACTAGGAACACTACTCTCGAGCAAAGCCAGGTAATGGTAGTAAATTGCAATGTAACTACCTTGTAATATGGTGAAGAATCGTCATGTGGGATAAAAAGAGGCACTGTCGCTTGGTCAGTGAACATTTTTAAATTCACAGTGATGGGTTAAGGAAAATAAGT
This sequence comes from Chrysanthemum lavandulifolium, assembly GCA_022545495.1. Lineage (NCBI taxonomy): Eukaryota > Viridiplantae > Streptophyta > Magnoliopsida > Asterales > Asteraceae > Chrysanthemum > Chrysanthemum lavandulifolium. The sequence continues at coordinate 110,363,698 of CM040244.1, forward strand.
TCAAGGCTAAAGACGATACATGTTCTGATTTGTGAAATATACTATAAGTTTGACATGACTTTGAATTCATTTATCAAGACGTGAGCAGAAAAACAATGAATCAAACATTGAAGAATAGATACATATTATGATTTGTGAAATATACTATAAGTTTGACATGACTGTAGTTCATGCTCTATGGCAACATTTATGTGGCAAAGCATTGCCATGTGGAAAGAGTTTGAAATTGTTGGAGAGTTCAGTTAGGAATCGAAATTTTCTTGTTTTTGCTGAGACAAGTGTCACATACTTGAAGAAGGCTTGAATAAATAGAGAGAGGAATGGAAGAAGATGAGCTACACAATATGTCACATGACTGGGCTCACAAAAAATATAGTTCAATCGCAAATTTTCTTCTAAGTGGCAAAGTAGCACAAACATTGTGAGTTCGATTAAGACGCCATGTTGTGAACCATTGCACGATCTTTTCTTTCACAGCATATGTGTCAGTTGATCTCACTATAGGTTGTCACTTGGATAATCACAACAAAATTTATGATCGACCTTTGCTATCTTTTGGTCAAACCATTGGGCGCAATTGTGCACCGCGTCTTTCATCATTCTTCTTTGTAGTTATTCCAACTCTTCTTTCGGACATTTTACCTCCATCAAGTATGTGACTTTTGCCTGGAGATAAGGTGGAAGTTTCAATCATTTACTTCACTTTCCCACGAATCTCACAACTTCTTTCCATGATAGATACTACACCATACAAATGACAAAGCTTCACAGCTATCATGTTAAAGGGTGTCCTACTAATGTTCTTATCGAAATCAGCAAGGAAGTGCTGGTCTAAGTATAGAGTTTTTTCAAGTGTTCATACATCTGCATTAATGCCATGATTTGAGCATGAGTGACCTCCCATTTGGCACGTTTGTTCTTGTCTACGTGGTTGGAACTGGAGTACTGAGATCAGTATGACCCCAAAAGTTATTCTCCTCGAGTAGTCACTGAAGTGGCAGCATCACACTTGTCTCAAATGATGGCCCAGGATCTTAATCAAGAGTGACTAAGGATATGGTATTGAAATAGATAGAATTGTAAAACCAGAAACACATCATGATTGTGTCTGCGATACCATAAGAAATGTAGATATTTATGCGATACCAAACTCAAAGTACCATTAGAAGTTAAAAAATAGTTCTTGGTGATCAATCTGTCTAACTCTAAATGCACATTCATTGACTCACATCTGATTTTGCAAATAGATACTGCTGTATTAGCTATACTATGACAAGATAATTTATTATGATATCTTGAATGAGTTTTCCTTTCACCTCAGTCTTTTGTGTTTATGCGACCTTTATCTCATGCAAACTGTTGATATCTAATATGCAAATCATAACCTATATATGTATTATAGCTAGGTTTCTAATTACCTTATACAGACAGTCTTCGTCAGTAGATCCCTCATTTGAATGTTCATACTATTTTGAGTTTTTCTATTAATATTTCTATTTTCTAGTAGGAATTTAATTTTATTACTGGCCAATGACTTTTAAAGTTTCTGTATCTAGAAAGTGGCATTAACCATGCTTCTTAAATGTGTCTTCAGATAGTGAAAACCGTCTATGCATCTCCAACCCGTGTCAATTTTCACTTGGACTCGAGAAAGGTAAACAATCTTGTCATCCTTTAATGCTGTTTATTATTTTTGTACCCTGACTATATGTTGTCAGTTTTGAAGCCCTGGTGTTTGTTTTTCCAGGAAGTCGAGACCAAACCTGCATATCCAGATATATGTTTTGCAGTTGATGACTTTGATTCTACATTTGATGCTGTGGTAAGTTCTTAACATACATAACCTTATGACTGTCATTCACAGGCAATGAAAAGTTTACCTTTGGTAGTTAGCTTGTCTCTTCCAGAAACTAATACATTTTACTTAGAAGTTGCAAGATGGGCCAGTTTATGGTCGGGCTTCAACATATCATTCATAGTACGTGTTGAAACAGGCCGAGTTGGGTTGAGTTGTCCCATAAACACTAGCATTTTCATTTTTCACTCAACATATATGTAAAAAAATGTGTCAAGCATGACTTCAAGATGCTCTATTATAACAAATCTCCAGAAGTAAAACGATTAAGGAGGTTGATTGCCTAGAAATAGAATGTGGGCGACTGTCATACCAATTGGCGAGTTCCGCTTTTAGTTAGTTTTATTTTCATTTACCCGTTTTGACCCATCTTTTATGAAAAGTACCCAAACCGACCCATCCATAAGCCAATAGGTCAAAATTCACACATCTTTATGAATACGTCATTGCAAGCTCTTTCCTTTTCAGGTTTTAACGGATACAGACCATTGCTACTGCGTCCTTTTAAATGCCGTTGGCGGGCAGCATTTCAAGTGAAAAGTCATCACACGATAGTAGTTCTAGTGAAAGTTTGACCCCAAAACATAATGTGGATGCTGGACAAACTAATAAAACGAAGGTACATTCATTTGTGCTTATGAGGATATCAATAATCAATACTAGTAATATTTAGTTTTCAATTACTGATTTACTTCTGACAATTTGTTATTCTAAATAGTAATTTTATGTCATATTTATGTATTCATGTAAATGCTCCTTGTTACTTTGTTCTAGTGGTCATCTGCACTCTGATCTTGCTTGTAGTTTTAACAAGGTTGTAATTTGTGCTTCACAGCTTACTCTGTTCTCAGGATTTGTCAGCTATCAAATGGTTCGTGAAGCCTATGATGGTAAATACGTTTATATGGTTTAAATCTATCTAAATTTACGTTCAACATCTTGTATGATCCATGTAAAGAAATTATCTGTTGTTTGGAGCCGTTATAGATTTATAAAAGCAGTAGCAAAGCTTTTTGCAGAATGCAGTTTTTGAATTATAGATGTAATATTCTATAATACTGTGCTTTATATATTCTTTATGTTCTGTCCTTGTATAATATGGATTGAACAAATGTTAACTATTGCCATTTAGTATATTTTTATTCATTTGTAAATTTTACAGCTGGGAAGTCTGGATTTGGAAGCCTATTGCCATTTGGTAATTCTCCTGGCAAAACAGACAGGATATACATGAAAGGTCCTGGAGGTCGTGGGGAAGTTGAGGTTGCAGTTTCTGGTGTTGTAGGTATGTATATTGTCTACTCTGTTGATTAATTAAGTTACGTTTGTAAAGTTAATGATCTGTCCACCCTGTATTCTGATGTCAATCCCTCATGTATCTTGCAATCTTTCTAAATGTAACATGGGTGTGACTGTGACCTGGTAAATAATTATTTTTTCGAGTAAATGGTGTATACTATTAGTGGTGGCAATTCCAATCATTTACTTATAAGTGGTTAGATTCGGTTATGTTCTACCATTAAATAGATCAAGCAGCTAGTTCTCTTGCCAAAAAAAATTAGCTAAACAGAAACGGGTCAAAGTCAGCTAAATTGTATTTCGTTTATTAAGTCAAGTAACTAGACTTTGTATTTGTTTCATTAAAGTTTTTAAACCATTTTTCATAAGATTATATTCTTATTTATAAAATCATAAATAGAAAAACAACAAAAAATATGGACAAAAAATGTTTTGGATCAACCCAACTAAATCCCACCTCTTTGGACTGGTGCAAAAATAAACCATTTTGACCCGTTACGACTTGCCTGACCCATCCATTTTGCCACTTTTATGTATCTGGAGATGATAAATGCACCATTTAATTTTGTCATACACCAATTTTGTTCTTTATTTTACCATAATGCCCTTATAAAGTTTGCACACAGTGAAGAGCAATGGGTAAAATAGACAGTTTTAATGGTGTATGGCAAATATTAATGGTGTATTTATCACCTCCGGTATGTAATATGCTAAAAATGGACTATGCTATGTGTCTTAAACCATAATGCTGCTATTTCAGATCAGAGCCTAGATGAATCAGGCCCTCATTCACCCGTACATATATCCCAAGGAGGATCCAAGATTGGTGCAATGGTCAGGAAAGCTGCATCAGTTGCTCAGGTGGCAGCTAAAAATGCATATGCAGCTGCTTCTTCCACACGGAATCCAGATGGAGGGATGGTGCCCCTTAAGTGCTGTCTTATGTCTATATCACTGCCTTGGGAACATATAGCTTACGATCTTCTTTTTAAGGTATGATCTCTTACATTTCTAGTAGGGTGTGCTTTATGAATGTGATTGTATGATATATCAACAATCAGAATGAGATAAATCAAAACTGGCAAAACGGGGTGTAGAAGAGTGTGTTTGGACTTTGCTTTACGCTATCTGAAGTTGTAATAACACACCACATGCTTGAGTGTTTGACAAATCTAATTAGGTAAAAAATATATAAGGAGCAAAACGACATTATTATTGAATGAAGACACATCTTGTTAAATGGTAGTATAAAAGGGTTGATAGGACTATTTATGAGCCTAAATCATCAGTTGTCATTTAAGTATCTCTAATTTAATTTTCATCTCTTGTTTGCCAAAAATCAGGAGGGGTTCCAGTTAACTTGTAGGATCTATGATTACAGATGAAGCAAGTATCGACTTTCAATTTCTTTTCATCAATGTTGAGAAGAAGCACAAAGACTGAAGACTGGAGACAAGTGCGTGCGCCTAGCTTCTATGTGGTTTAAGAGTGCATGAAGGAAATTGTATATAGATCATAATCGTGTTGGGAAGCATACAACTGGTTCGGCGTTTTCCTCTGTTATCTGTTTAAAGATGTGAATTTCTCAGATATTCAGATTAAATCAGCTGTTGGTTAAGTACTCGATTCATATTTGTTACGAAAGTATTCTGGTCTGTTTTATGTATGGGAATTTTGTATTAATGCCAATTGCTTAAAGTAGTGAAGCGATGAAATCATCATCTGTCGTTATCATTTCTATGATAATTATCAAATAAGACGATAACAGTTATTGTATAAAGTTTGACGTTAGCAAGTGTTATGTTTATCTGGTGTTATGTTTATTGCTTAGGGCATATACTTATCTAATGTCGCACCTTCCCTTTAAAAGAAGGAAATTTTTCATTCGTTGAAATTTCGTTGTGGTACTTTTTCTTTTATGTTTTTTCACTGGAAAGTTACTTTTTTTTGGTCTATCCGTAGCGACTTTAAATCATTATTTATACTAGCATTTTTTGTAGCATGATAAAACTACCGAGGACTACGAGGACCACATATACCACTTGATACCTCCCCTTAACAAACACAAGTGCACGTCTTTTTTTATACTTTGAGTTTTTGGTCAGGCAATCCACACGTAGAGTGGCGCGGATTGTGAGTAGAACGTGACACAACCAGAACTGAGCACGTATGCCCGTTTCTTGTTACTAATTGGTTTTTTGTCCGTTCAAACATCAACGCCATTTTCGCATGTTTTTGTAATGTTCTCTAAACCAAATTCCACATTGTTTTGTAGAGTTTATTACACCATACAAAAATATTCGGTATGTGCTCGCTTGGTAATTAATTGTTCACTAAAAATGTATGCTACACAAAAAACCTTAAGTCAAAAAGTATCATGCCCCACAATTAAAGAAATTTAAGTGTACAAAAATATATAGACAAGCAAACGAGATATAATTGTGTACAATTTTTATATGAAAATGAAAATGATGCGTAGGAATTATTTCAATGCTTATCCTAGAATTGAATTTAGAAAGACAGCTGTATATTATGTAGACATTGAGAGACTCAAAGTTTGAGCCCCACAATCTCCCATCAGAAAGTTATACAGTAGTTTATAACAACCTAACAACAAACATGCCTCCCACCAACCAAATATTGCATTCATTATTCATACTTACCTCATTGTCACATGCAAAAAATTTCATAAATTTAGTACAAGATCCAAATTTAAACATTAGATCTACATTTTTACGTTTACAACAAATATCCTAATTGGTTCTTTTGTAGCTATGGTCACATTTGTTCGGTCACATGTTTAGCCCCGAGGGATTGTTAGTAGTATGTTGCAACACTTCGCCTAAAGGCCCACCCGGCACTCGATTGGTATTTTTCCCCATTCTCAAAGGAGAAAGGTCGAGTCTTTCACTAGTAGTAGCACGCGTGGAATGTGGCCAGTCTTCCATGAACTGGTGAAGTGAACTTTGCGATTTTGACTCACTTTTGTGCATTGGGTTGAGTAAAGAGTCAGAACCAACGAACCCAAATTCTGATGCGTGTGATTCTTCTTCTAGGACCGAAGGTTGATTCTTTTTTAGAGGAACAAACGATGACAATATTGGCCTGCACGATTACGGTTTAAACATGACTATTTAGGTTTGGTTCATTAGGATCAAGTGCAAATTAAATTGCACACTACACACATTAGAGCACACGGTATCGTGTACAATAACACGCCAAACGCACCCATCTTGAACCTTTGGCGCGCCAAAGTGCACACCGGGCAAAACGCCAATTGTGAGCCAAATGGATTTCAGCCAGTGAACTGGCTTACGCCATCGGTCATCAAATGCAACAGGTCTTTTGGGTTATTTCCCACCATAAAAAGGTTATTCCGGTTATGGGTGAAATGGGTCATTTGGGTTTTGAAGGATTGGATTATATTGATGGTTTTTTCAACAGAAAGCGAGATGGGTGGTTGAATATGTAAAGTCTTGCGTGTTGTATGTTTGTGTTGGTTTGCAAGAATGGTTCGCAAAATAATATAAACATCTTTGGTTTCTCAAAGTTGACATGATGAAGTGGTTTGGCTGGGTAACAGAACTGGGAACTAGTTTGATTTACTCATATGATACCAAGTTAAATATGTGCATGAATGGTTTATGTATACTACATTTGAGCTTATGTGACGTGTTTGCAAAAGTTTGCATGCATACTATATGCAAAACACGTTTATATATGAATCATGTTGGAATGACACGTGGGGTATAGGGATAACAAATTGTTGTGTTGTATTGTAATCTCTTTTTCTGTGTTTAATATATCGGTTTTTTTTTTTTTTTTTAAATCGTTTTATGTATTTGTAATTTTATTTTATGTTTAATAAAAAGTTTTTATTTTTAAATTAAATAAAATGAAAAAAAAGTGGGACCCAATAACATGTTATTGGTGTGTTATGAGGGAGGGGTGTTTGAGTTATTGGTGTGTTATTTGAAAGTGTATGATGTGGCGCTGATTAGGCATACCAATAACGTGTTATTGGTATCTTGCATACCTTGTGCTCTTAGTACAAAAATGTAACATTTGTGAAATGGAAACAAACTAAAATCTACATTTCCAATCTTGCAAGGAATCTTTTCTAGCAACTAATTCCAATTTCGTATTCTTTGACTTTCAACTTTTGTCCATTTGACTTTTGTATTCAAAATAAGTAAAAAATCATATAAAACAAAATAGTACGGAGTACGAAAAAAGGAACTACATAATTTAGGATTAGAACTATTGTTGAACAGTAAATTGCTTTAGATAAATTATCAAAATATGAAAGTGTACCTGTTATCTTGAATAGATGCTGCAGTATTCTGTGTCTTGGCTTGGCTGATGACAGTAGCCACGGTGGTTTTCTTTGCGGCACTGGTAACAGATTGACAAGTTTGAGCTTCCACATGCTTTCTTGAACGGTGCCGGCCTCTGTTCATGTGGCGTTCGCAATACTTTTGGTCAATGGCCGCGTGTTTGGCACACCTCCACTTCTTCCCATCAGTCCTCCTACACCGACCAGGCTCCGGATCAGAGCTATTGTAAAAGCCGAAACGCAATGCACCCCATCCGTCTAGCAAACATAAACAAATTAATAACAATTTTAACCTTCTTAAAAAAAAAAAAAAAAAAAACAAACATAACAACTAAAATGTAATTAACCACTAGCTCATTTGTACATAACGAAAAGTTATTCAACATATTTTTTTTACAAATTCACCCATGTCTCAATAATAGACAAGAAAAAATGGAGAGTGATATATTTTAAAGAGTTACGTTATGTGCCGATAAATTTGGTGGTGTACAAAGCGGTTTAGATATGAGTTATTAGACTTAAATAAATAACTAAAGAACAAATGTAGTGACAGGATAAGTTAAAATACAAGGGTTTTGTCTGAGATTAGCTCCTGAATAAGCAGCAGATTCAAATGCCTTTTTAATAGGAATAAGAAGATTAGAAGGTATAGCTGCATTTGCAATGATGTATTTATAGATCAAAGCTTGATGTTCTAACTCCATCCATTGTGATGGTGTAAATGGTCCAGCAACACCAGCACTATACCCTGCAATTAATAATTAAAATTAATTTTCAAACTGAAACAAAGTTTTCTGATCAATGTAGCAGAAATAATTCTTTCTTATTGAAAAAAGGGATATTTGTTTTCAGAATTTACATGGCCAAGAAATTGTCTACATAGTATATGGACAATAGTGATCTTGTATATATTCTTGCTTCTTGAATACTTTTTTACTTTTTCCAATCATTACACAAACTCATTTTTATATATAAATGACACTTCAAATTTTTCAGAAACCCAGATCAAATTTCTTAAAAAGACATTAAGAAATTAGCTACAAAAGTAGATCATTAAGTAGAAACAAATTTCTTTGGGTATATAGAGTTGCTACTTTAAATAATGCTTATACCTTTATAAGCATAAAATCAGCTTATAAAAAGATAAAACTTAAAGTTGTAAAGTTGTATCCTTAATAATAATCAATATCAAATTAGTTATTAAAACATTTTATGTCACTTTCAAAATCACTTTTTTTTTCCCAAGACACTTAGGAGTTTAAGTGTGTTTAATTGTTTGCAATAAGCCCATAAAACATATGAGGAAAAAAAAAAAAAAAAAAAAAAGTGTACCTTTGTTGTTTCTTGCATAGTAAGGGAATGCAACAGAATGTGCTTTTGGTGAAGAAAAGCTTAGCATACTCGTATTATAAGCACCACCGTTAGATCTTTGTTGTTGTTGTTGTAATAGCATTGTTTTTAAGTTATCATCTTCACTAATTTTTGCCATTTTTAAGTCTCTCCATTCACCTTCAGATCCAAAGCATTTGGTCTTAAGATCAGAATCTCCACAAGAAATCACACTGTTTTTGTTGTTTTCGGAACAAGACACCAACCCATCTAAAACCCCAAAATCCATAAAGTTATATTTTGGAAGAAAGGAAAAAGAACATGTTATGAAGGAGTATGTGGTTTTTTATTTTATTTTTTGGTTTATATTGATGGTGTTTGTTTATGGAAAAGGAAGAGGTTGGATGAAGAGGGAGCAGGGGAAGTGATGAGGGTTTTGTATCCAAGCTATAGGCTTTAAAAATTTGTACTTGAAATACTTTTTTTTCTTTTTTTTCCCTTTCTTGAGTAAAAATTACTTAGATCGCAATGTACCTTGCGTTTTGGGGTGGCGTTGTCCTCAAAATGCGACGAGAAAACGTGAGGTCGACACCCCATGTGGCGTTTTTGAGTTTGGAATGTCGTTGCCAGCCCAAATAGTCTTGTTTATTCATTGATTTATTTTATCTCTTTTGTGAATGTTGCATAACGGCAAAAAAAAAAAGAAAAAAAAAAAGCCAAAAAAGCCTTTTAATATAATCCTTTTACCAAAATAAACTAAATTTCTTCCTCTTACGAAATGAACCACGACGCACTTTATTTTTAAAGCGTGCGAACCTCCGTAACATCAAATCAGCACCGTAAGTTATTTGTGAAGCAAGTGTTTCAAACACACAAAAAGGGAGATAATACTTGTATGTGAGAGAGACTATAAAAGCTTATGGGCCCTTTGTAAAGTTCTTCGAATCTTTCGTTTTTTATCTTTTGTTTTTGCAGCCTTTTTCCTTAAAAAAACACTTTTTTTTTTCCTTTCTGTTTCATATTACAAGCGGTTAGACTTGTTGACTTTCTTAAGAGCTTAGCCTTGTATTTTATGTTTGCGGCTTTTCTCCTTAAAAACAAATTGGCATGTTTGTAAGTGAGTACACAAATTGGCATATTTTATGTGGTTTTTAAAGCGCAAAGTTGTATTAGATGCGCGCTTAACGGAAATTTAAATATGTGATTTATCTTAACACTAGTATCACATATGATATTACATATCATATGTGATTTAACATTAATATCACATGTGATCTTCAAATTAGTGTTAAATCATATATGATATTTCACGCAATTCAGGTTCGAAGAAAAACGAAAAAGGCGAAAAAACGTGAAAAAGTTTTTTTTTTCCGAAAGTATATCAAAGTCTTGTCATAGAAAGATAATTAAATCTTCGTCGCGATGGTGTAATTATTTTTGTTTAACGATTGACGGTTTAAGAGATATTTAAATTATAAAAAGTAAGTGAAATAATAAAACGCTTTTAATCTTATTTATTAATTTTTTTAAATGAATGATAGGATTGAGTTTCTTGACTGCTCTAAAAGGCCGAACGCCCATGCAAAGCGCCCGCAGCGCGAGGGCGTGCCACGCCATGTTCACTTTTATAAAGACATGTTTGTAAACTCGATATATATGAGTTCGATATAAATATATAAATATTTTCATACATCATGCCGCCTTACGCTACGCTTTATAAATGCAAAGCTTTCGCCATAGAAGGCGTGGGCGCCGCCACGCTTACCGCGCACGCCACGCTATTTATAACCTTGGTTTCTTGATATGAAAAAATTTGATAAGTAAAATAGATACCATATATCGTAAATAGGGGTGTTATTCGGGTTGACCGTAGGGTTCGGTCAACTCGGTCGGTCAATTCGGTTCGGGTCAACTCGGGTCGGTCGTCGGTCGAGTCAATTGGGTTCGGGGTCAACCCAGTATTTTACATTGTAAAAGTATAGTTGAACCCAAGGTTAGTCGGGTTCGGCCGGGTCGCGCTAAAAATATACCCGAACCCGAATTTTTAATCTCGGGTCAATTCGGGTTGACCGAATATATTTTAAGCCGATTGACCCGACCCGAATTGACCGGCCGGTTCGGGTTCGGATCGGGTCAGCCCGAATGACACCCCTGTCTGTAAACAACAAGAGTTTAGCTAGTTTAGCTAAACTAGCGGGCTAAAGAATCTATAGGGGGTTATTATCTTGTTGGGCCTCATCCCATTAGAGTAAAAACAAAGACAAAAACATACACATAGTAGAAAACATAAGGTTTGAAACCAAACCACATAACAAGAAGAAGAAGGATGACAATGTATCTACACTTGAGCCAATCTCCTTCAACAACACCATTATCAACACAGACAATTCATCCACCAAAATTCACACACCCACTTCACCCCCTTTTCTCCACGCGCCGCCCATCGTCCATCACATCATCATCATCATCATCTTTATCAAATAGCCTTCTTAGAAATGTTCTTGTCAATGCTGACGTCACTAATAAAAACAAACCCACGTCTAGTTTTAATGATAATTCTGATGAACAAACTGTAACTTTTGTTTCTCAAGAAAATGTTCCTCTTGAAGGTGTTATTCAGTTTGAGAAACCTGATAATACTTCAAGATTTAAGAAATGGGGGTAACTTTCTTTCTTTATATATATATACTTAGAACCCATGTTTAGTTTTATTTTTACTTTTCATAGGGCAACACCACTTTGTTCCAAGTGGGTGTTTGGGATTGCTTAATTCTTTTGCTTATAAGTAGAAGTGGATAAGCATCTTAATAATAACTAGTTCTGGAAATAGTATGCTGCAAAAAAAGGCAATAAGACCATTAAGAAGAGTAAATTGTTAGAAATTGTGAATCAATCTTTTCAAGTAAGGGTTTTAGGTTAGATACTATGAGGGTAAAAAATTATTTGATATAGTCAGGTCCCAACCTATGTATTTTGCCCCCAAAAAGCATATAAGTAGATAAGCTGCTTATCGCTTATTTGTGGAAAAATGTGTAGATACGCTGAAAAAATAAGCACTCCCATACACCTTTTGAAGATTAATGTTATAAAGTTTAGGTTTCTTAATTTTTGGCTAACTAGTAAAACTTGACATAAGTAACTAGTTAATCTTAGTGTTAATTACTAATAACATAAGTTCAGGTAGTCTTCTAGTTTATGTGCAATGGGGTTTAACTTTGATTTTAGTTTGACAGATTGAATATGTCACAAGTAATCAATAGCCATGGAAATTTTGTGTTATCAAGTATGTATCGACTGACGTATGTAACCAGTCATCTTAACTTTATTAAGTAAGCCTTTGCATGTAAATTATTACTGTCTAAAATGGAAACAGACTGAGATTAGAGAATGGTACTAGTCAGTTAACCTTAATTTGACGTGTACGTGGAAATCACCATCCGAAGCCCACCGTGAGGCTAAAACAGGAAAAATAATAATTTGGTTATAACTTACAATAGAAAACCAAAAAAACTTGGTTACCCAAATATGAAAATATTTAAGTTCTACTCCTTTATTTATATGGCCCCCTACCCCGCTCTGGCATTGTTGCTGTACCTTTATTTATATGGCTTTTTTTGTAAGCTTGCTGCTTTTTTATGGGTAAAAAGAGTTCATAACCGAAAATGGAGCTCAAATCAAAGTTGGTTACTTTTTCAAAACAATTTATTCTTTTCTTATGAGCTCTACTTTTATGTTGTTAACTCAGTCATGTGGCTTTGCTTTCTGGTGGAGATGTATTAGCCATACTTTTGTTTTCTGCAATCGGAAGGTTTAGTCACGGTTTCTCTGTTTTTGATGCGGAAACATTACGAACTGCAGACCCTTTTATTGCTGGTATGGCTATCTCTTTGCTTAAACTATATATAATCTGTAGCTATGATTAATTCATAAAACTTGGTAATAAAACGGGTGTAGAATTTTACCAGGTTGGTTCTTAAGTGCTTATTTCCTTGGTGCTTATGGAGACGATGGCAGAGGAGTGAAGGGTAAGACTAACGCTATTACTGCTGCTGTTAAGTCTTGGGCTGTTGGTGTTCCTGTAAGTTCTTTTCATTGCGTTTAAACTTAGTAATTATATGTTTTTTTTTTCCCACTAAAAAGTGCTTATTTCGTTTGGTGTGGCATTAGATTTTTCTTCTTTCAAATAGAGTTTAGCTTGAGCATTTAAATAAGAATTTGTAAGGTGGGATGTGGGAGACTTACTACTAATAGTGAATAGTGAGGCATTTGTTAGATGCAGGTGATAGGGACACTCATACACCTATGTTGTGTCTTAGAGTCCTTATTGGATATGCTTATAAGAGACTGTACATGAATGATAAGAATCTACTTCCGCATCTACAAACTTACTCATGGACTATTTAGGGGTGGGATACATCATACATATGCTATTAATCTTAATTTAAGTAGTCATATTTTTTCCTGTTTCCCAAAGTAACTTTTTGGCCCTTATAATTCTGTCGATAGAGCTCTTAAATTCTGAATGATTTCTACGGTTATACACTTGTACCTGGTGGAGTCGACCTTGATCCAATTTCGGTCCAATTTCACTTTATCTATGTGTAGTTTGACAAATGAACTGGCTGCCTTTAAACTTTTATAGAAGTTTTTATAAACAAAAGATTACAGAAAGAACTTCATAATCCGGGAATGCGAATGTTTAAAGGTGGCGATTTTCTAGAAATTGTTTGTGCTGCTAACCTCAAGTGGCTTGCAATTTACAACATTTCACTGCAATGTATCTTGAAGGTGATGCATTCCCTTTATTTTGTTCTGTTCGCAATGAGAAAACTCTAGTATATTGGATGGACTAGTTAAAGTTCTGTTGGAGGATAATTATGGATTGGCTAAGGCTAAGTATTCAAATCTGGATAAGCACCTCAATAAATCGGAAAATGGGACCCATTTAAAAATATTTATACGAGATTGGGGAGAAGGGATCATGTTATTAACAATATGAGATCACTGCCTTGCAATGGTTTATGTACAGCTGTATAGAATTGTATTGTTTCTAAATTTGAGTTAGAAAAATTAGAGGGAACAAGAACATATGGTAGAACTAGAAACTGCAAACGCGCTTTGACGGTTTTAAAAAGTTCCGAACCGGTCAGCCAACTTATGGTGAGCCAACCTTGCCAAATTGCTTCTGTTTTGGCTGAACCATGCTCGTACCTCCCCGTACCAAACTTCATACCCCTACTATCACGAAATCAAACACTGAGAAACATGTATACGACCTGCTGCAGTTCCACAAATTGTGTTTACTATCATTAAAACACGATGAACTTTGGATAAAACAATTTGCTTTGAATATCTCTGAGTTGGCTCATCTTCTGTGTATTAGCAATTCGAGTTCAACAAGAAGACATTAAAAAATTGGTCCATATTAGTCATACCCATAAAACACCCATTTTTCTCTGTATCGTAGTTTTTTCTTTCTCAATATAGATAACTTGTAGGATGTAGATCCTATTTGAACTGTAGACTAGACAATAGTTTAGTGGATGGAAGTTGTTTTGTTTTCCCGTTTTCTGGCTCTTTTCTTCATATGGAGCAGGTTGTTTTTTAATAAATGTAGTTAAATTTCTCGAGTGAATAATAAACTTCTAGCAACGACCTTGGATGTATGCAACTTGTTATACCACACAATACACGTCCTTCAATTCATCGTTCCTTACAAAAATTACTCTGCAAGATTTATGGTCCTGCCAGAACCATTGGAGAGTCTCTTTTTGCAAATCACAAGTATACAAAGTAGGAGCTGTGGTCTATAATCTCTCTTTTGCAAGCCACTGTTTTAGAAGTATTAAATGTTGCTAACTAATCCAGAAAATCACTGGCAGTGTTTGGATGTGCTTAGCAAGTGATTATATATTTATATGAATATCATATCATCACTCTCAAGGACCACTTAGCTATGGTTTCTTTATTTGGTCCAGCCCTGTTATTTTTTTTTTTTTTTTAATTACTTAATTAATTAATTAATTAATTACTTTTTTTTTCTGTTAAATAAATGTACACTAAATTGTTATGATAATCTTTGTGTTTTCAGTTGGGCATATGTATAAGGGCCGCAAGTATAGGCCACATCCCTCCGACCAGATTTATTGTAGTGACAATGGGTAGCACTGCTCTGTTACTTATAGGGTGGAGAGCACTGATATCTAACATTTTAGCTGATGACAAGAGCAAGAAGAACGATGTATACAAGCGTGGAAGTCCCTTTGAGTTATTTGAGGTATGTTGCCTATTTCAGTCCCACATTTATCTTAATTATTAACTTCCATTTGTAAACTCCTTACATAATTTTGTATATTTTGAGCCCAAGTAAATATAAGAAAGAGTAAATTACACAGATGGTCCCTAAGGTTTGTCCAAAATTTCACTCACAGTCCCTAAAAGTTTAAAGTTGCATGGATAGTCCCTATCTCTGAAAATAACACTTATGGTCCCTTATTTGTGTTAAGTGAGTTGCATGGATAGTCCCTATCTTGTGAGTCCTTTATCATAACGGACGTTTATAATTTAAAGATTTTCGACTTTAGGTACGTTTTTATACATTTTCGTCCGTTTTTATACCTTTTTGTTCATATTTATACGTTTTTATCCGTTTTGGTCCGTTTTTATACGTTTTCGTCCGTTTTTATTTGTTTTCGTCCGTTTTTATACGTTTTCATATGGTTTTCTTACGTTTCATACGTTTTCATCCGTTTTAATACGTTTTTATACGTTTTCGCCCGTTTGCTTACATTTTTTTTACATTTTGGTCCGTTTTTCTACGTTTTAGCCTGATTTTATATGTTTTTCTCACGCTTTTATCTGTTTTCGTCTGTTTTTATACGTTTACATCTCTTTTTATACGTTTTTATTCGTTTCGTCCGTTTTTATACATTTTCATCCGTATTTATACGTTTTTATTCGTTTTCGTCCATTTTTATTTGTTTCCGTCCGTTTTTATACGTTTTCATTCGTTTTTATATGTTTTTATCCGTTTTCATCCATTTTTATTCGTTATCATCTGTTTTTATACATTTTCGTTTGTTTTTATACGTTTTTATCTGTTTTAATACGTTATCGTCCGTTTTGATACGTTTTCATTCGTTTTTCTTCCGTTTTTATACGTTCTCTTACTTTTTTATACGTTTTCGTCTGTTTCGATTTGTTTTAATTTGGTTTTGTCCGTTTTTATATGTTTTCGTCAGATAAAATCGTATGAAATGTATAAAAACGTAATAAAATGTATAAAGACGGATTAAACGCATTTAAAACGATAATAACGGACGAAACATATAAAATGGATGAAACGATAAAACATAAGAAAACGGATGAAAACCTATAGAACGTAAGAAAAACGTATAAAAACGGACGAAAACATATGAAAACGGACGAAAATGGGTAAAAACATTATAAAATGGATGAAAACATATGAAAACGGATAAAAACGTATGAAAATGTATAAAAACGGATAAAAACGAAAGAAAAAGGATGAAAACGTATAAAAACGGACGAAAACGTATTAAAACAGATAAAAACGTATGGAAACGTAAGAAAAGGTATAAAAACAAACGAAAATGTATAAAAACAGACGAAAACGAATAAAAATGGATGAAAACGGATAAAAACGTATAAATACGGATGAAAACGTATAAAATGAACGAAAAAGAATAAAAACGAATGAAACGTGACAAAAAGGTATAAAATGAGACGAAAACGTATAAAAAAGGACCAAAATGTTAAAAAATGTAAGCAAACGAACGAAACGTATTAAAACTGATGAACACGTAAGGAAACGTAAGAAAAACGGATGAAAACGTATAAAAATGGATGAAAACGTATAAAAACGAACGAAAACCTATAAATACGAACGAAAATGTATAAAAACGGATGAAAACGTAAAAAAACGTACCTAAAGTCGAAAGTCTTTAAATTATAAACGTCCGTTATGATAAAGGACTCACGAGGCAACGATCTTTAACCAAAAGGGCTAAAGTGTAAATTATAATGGAACTCGCTTGATACCAGTTAAATAAAGGACCATAAGTGTTATTCTTTTCAGAGATAGGGACTATCCATGCAACTTTAAACTTTTAACGACTGTGAGTGAAACTTTGGACAAACCTTAAGGACCATTCGTGTAATTTACTCTATAAGAAAATAATGATTGTAATCACTTTCTCGCCAATGCTATTTTTATGAGTTTAAACCTGCATTTAAACACATTTAATAGTGCTCTTGTTTATGCCTAGGTTTCTAACTATGATTCACTAGGACTTTTTATATCTGTTGCTGATAATCATGAATATATTATGCATTTAAAAGAAGCCAAAGTGCTAAACTCACCACAGTTATCTTAGGCAAATTGCACATCTAAGAAACGTTCTGTGAGTTGATTTAGTTTTAGGGACCTGCAAAATCAACGGTTTAAGGGACATGATTACCTGAAGTAACACTTTCCTAATTATTTTTATTAAAATAACTGAATGCTGATTTGATGTGGATTTTCTCCGCGTAATCACATTTCCTTTGTTGTCAATCTGATAGTAACTTTAGTGGTCTCGATAGATTCCTGTATTAGATATGTGCTTGGAAAGATTTTTATTGATAGATATTTTGTTACTCTTTTACAGTTGCTCACATCATTGGTAAGAAGATGGTGAGATATGCAGCCGAGTCTGCTGCTATTGTTCAAAAATCAAACATTTAGACATTCATATTGTAAGTATTGAAAATTTATAGCAACAATGTTACGAAAATACTTCTTTCTGAAGGTCATTTCTTCCCCTTCAAACCTTGCCTTATATGTTTTTCAGGTGCTATGTTTCGTCTTGTTAGTTTTTTAAGTTTAGTGGAGCCCACTTGTCACCTCTAAAATTTTAAGATGCTTGGGATAAGATCCGTTTCTTATGAGTGGTATATTTGGTCATCTTGTTAAAGCAATTGTATCGTAATTTCTAAAAGCCTAAAAAATAACGTGGTATTCTCTTGTTTATTACGTTAGGTTCAAATGATATGTATGTATTTTGGAGTACTGGGAGTTATTTGTACATGAAAATACTGTTTCATACATATGAAGTGCATGCTTTGGTGACTCGTACCATATTTGCAAGGATGTTAACATGTGGTACATTATGTGTTTGGAGTTATGAGCTACTCGTGATATTTTATCAGTATACAAACTGCTGATTGCAACAGGCAGCAGCCTGGTTTTGGCCAGTTAGCCCCAGACGCGAAGTTTATATTTTTGTTTTTTGTTCTTTAAGTTTTTTTTGGTATGATTTGATTACTTGGTTTTTCTCTTCTCATCTTTATAGTTTGGTAATGTTTTATTAAACTATATTGTTCAAGAATGTTTATGTGTAGTAATGCTGCACAACTTTCCTCTAAGAAAACCTCAAGTTAAATTAAAACTCACGAATATTTACGGGCTAACGTAAAAACTAAAATTCATAAAGGAGTTGACTTTATATGTTCATAGTTGTACTTCCTATTTTAGGCTAGCCCCAATGAGGGATTGATCCTCTTTTTCCCCGCCACGTCACTTCTCTCTCCCATGACCTTGGCGATTAGGTCTTGCAAGAAAGGCGACAAAGTTAATTTTTTTTAAAAAAAAAAAAACATTTTAACACAAAATAAAATTTCATTAATAATTAAAGCGTTACATAATAATTGAATAAAATTAAACCATTCTGAAACTTATTAAAACATTACAACACTTATTCAAGGTTGTGGCGTGCTTGATCGCCTCTTTGAGTTTCTGCATTGTTTGGCGCTCTATCATGCGGGCGAAGATGGGTCGATTGGCGTGCGATAGAACATGAGATCTGATCATATTTCTTTTGAGCATCTAATTCAACTTTTCGTTCTTCTAGTGCCAACCTTTTGTCTTCCTCGCTTCTCTTTGTTCTTTGTAGCTCAACTCGATTTGCCGTTGTTCTAGCTCTTTCTTCTTCAAACCATAGTGCAGGTCTGCCAGCTCCTTCTTCTGCCCGAATGCCACGGACTTGATCTTGCCCCACTTCTCGGCAACACCTTCCATAATCCTATCTTTCGAAGACTCCGAAGATTTCTTTTTATTCTTCTTTGCGGCATCACGACCAGTTGGTCTATTAGGCACAAACGAAGGCACATCCGAGTGCACATCCAGTCGGTTGAAGTCCTTGCTTTTTGTGTCCTCATCTTGGCTTAAAAAGCGGCATCTCATTATCCTTCCAAGCGAATGGTCCTCAAAATCTTCCAACAATGCTCCAAAACAAGCGGATGACCACACACTACTTGGTATTCATCACGCTCGTGTATAAGCGGTGAGGTCATTCTCACCACTTCCGTAATTCCCACGGCATTGTTGTAAATGGCACAAAATTGACCAACTCTAGGGCGAACCTATTTTTCCACTTTGTAACGATAGAGTTGTCGTTCTTTCCGCACCAACCTCCTTCCAAAGTAAGTAATGACTTTCGGCCAAAATCCTCTAGCATTTTGGTTGTTTCGATTACACTATTCTCGGATACATCACACCAAGCGTTGCCTGGCGATCTCATCTTCTTTGGTCCAAGGCACCGAATCATTCTTGCCTTCTTTCTCGGCCTTCTTCTTCGCCTTAGTAGCTCGTTTCTTTGGTTTAACCGGTGGCGTCTCTTCTCGACATTCTTCTTCTTCTCGTCATCAAGGTTGATCGAATCGTGATCGATCCATGAGCCGAACCGGTACCGAACCGTGATACTCTTGGCCGGATAACCCGATCCGGTTCCGGCATAAAATTAGGATTGTTGTACAATTGGTCATCAAAATCAAAACCCTCAAGATTAATCACGGTTAACCGGAGAATATTCTTGATAGTTTGAATATGAAGGCGTTGATGAATCCATTGTTGGACGGTACAGATTCGTGTGACCCATACATAGATTGGTTGCTTGACGGGAGTAGCTTTGTTGTTGTTGTTGGTGGTGGATGTTTTGTTGCGGTGGAACAAATGGGCGATTCATACTAAATGGATTGTTAGGGTGTTGTTGTGGAGCTTGTTGGGATGGATATTGAAACCGGGGGTTGGAAATTGATTATTGGTGAGACACGGTTAACCGGAAATTCGGATCCGGTGTTAAAATATCGCGGACGTTTTGTGACAAACAGGATTTTCGGCCTTTGGTTGGTGGTGTTTTCTTAGACATTTTAATAAAGAGGATTGTGAGATTTTTGATAGAGATGATTGTGAGATTTTGAGTTTTAGTGTGTAAGATGTTGTGAGATTTGTGATGAGATTGTAGTTGTATTTATAGGGTAAAAGTTTTTTTTTTTTTTTTTTTTTTTTTTTTTGTTTTGGAGCACGGAAACTAGCACAAGTTTTGGATTTATTCACATTGGAAATGTCGATCGTGGGGACGATCTAAATGGTTCAAGATGGAGGCGATCGACATGTGCTGCAGTGGGGCGATCGACACCCACTCGATCCTCTAGGTGGGTCGATCGACAACGATTTGGTATCATTGGGGCTAGCCTTAGACACAGGTTATCACTAGGCTAAACTGTTTTGCTATAGGCTAAGATGGTTAACTGCTATAGTGCTATTTGAAATAACTATTGAGTTTTACCATCCAGGTCATCAAATTTAGCTCGACGGGCTTTCCTTCATTTCCGCAATAAAATTAATAATAACTTGTGTCGCAAGCTAACATCAACCTAGACCTCCCAATCTACCTTGCGACACAAGTTATTATTAATTTTATGACTAGTGAAGTTTACACTATGATTTCTCACACACCCCTCAAGTGGATTCTTGAGGGTATTTATAGCATAATAACTTTGTAGATATACGTGGCTTCATTAGAAAAACTTTGTGCATACGTGTCATCGTCCGTCTAAACCTAGGTATATCAATATGTGTTGTCTAAACCTAATTTCTAAAAATCAAATCTTTCTAAATACAAATAAAATAAAACACAAATCTCAAATGAAGGATCCTTGGGATCCGGGTAAACAAAAGTGCTATTTTAGCATCCTTGTATCAATCCAACCTTCCAGACCTTATTTTACCAGTTAAACATGATACATTAGGATCACTTGAGTCTTCTTTAGGATCAGTTGATCCCACATTCACTCATAGATGACTGAAGATCACATTCAAGGTGTTTGATTTATCAACACTTCAAAACTCACCAATGTACACACATTGTTCTTTCTGTCTCAAAACACCTAGCTTGATATTTCTCTCAATTTTAGCAAATTGATTTTAGTCATCTTTATCTTAAAATAGGTCTAAAAACTAGTTTTTCATTTCTTGTGATTTTTAAGGAATTTTCTAAATTTTTCTTAGATCACCATCTGGATCATTTGACACCCTCAAAATTCTTTGTGTCATCCTTGATCACCCATTGGTGTTCATGAAAACTCCATTTCTTTTCATAAAAGACATCATTAGCTATCCTCACTCATTATGCTTGATCATTTAAGTCTCATATCATTTAAGACACCTAAGGAGACTAAATCACTCAATATATGTAGGTACTAGACCTTACTAGAACCTCATCAATCCTTTTCTTGGCTCCTAAGAGCCGGATCCCTCGGTTTAGCCTAGCCGGATCCCTTGATAAGGATTTAAAACGTACACTTTTAAGGGGTCATTTAAGCCCTTAATCGACCACTTTTATATCCGTTACTACTTAATTTCGTTCCTTTTCACTTTTAGGTATCTTGGAAGCAAAATCTTTGGAATGATGCACATTTAGACGAAAAGAGTGAAAACATGAAGAAAATGGCAAAGTCAAGATCGAAGCCACTCAAGTGCTAAAGCGAAGTTGACGGCGTCCCAAACAAAGCGGCGCCGTCCTCTATACAAATTTGATAAAAACATGCACCAGGCGGCTCGGTGGAATTTTTGCTCGTAACACCTAACGGCGTCGGGCTTTGAAGAAGAAGGGTGTCACTCATACTTTTCATCTCGGGCGACCCGGATCCAGAACCAAGACGACGTCCCATCTGAAGCCCGACGGCGTCACAACTCCAAGGTGACGCCGTCCCATCGATAACTTGGCCAAGAAGAAAACCCTAATGACAGCGATCTGACGACGTCCCACCTATAATAAGGCGACGCCATCGCAAGTGTAAATCTATATATAGAATTAGATTTTTCTGCATTTAAAGAGGTAGACTTTTGGAGTAAAAACCCTAAACGTTTGTAGTCCGACTTGGACAGTATCTTAGGGTCCCAAACCCTATTTTACACATCAAGATAAGTGTTTTAATCCAATAGTATCATTATGCCTTCCATTTATTGTGTGTATGCTTGTTTGCTTAACATGTGTAGCTAAATTTCTTGTGTGTTTACTTAGATCTATGAACCTAGTTATTAATTATTGTTAGGTTGTCTCTTATCTTAATTGTAATTGGCTTAGGAGTGCAACTAGGCTATCGTTGTGTTTAAATGCTTGAGTAATCTTTGTGAAAGTTAGTTTATGAATGACCTTGTGGATTTCGTAGTCTAAAAACCCAAAGATAACCTTAAAGTTAGTTTATGAATGACTTGTGGATTTCGTAAGCAAAACCAATATGTAATCTCAAAGAGTTAGGGCATAGGCACACCCTACGACCTTAGAAAACACAGGCGTTAAGAATAAGGACATGACAATTCAACCAACAATAAAAGATAAGCTGGGAGTAATAGTATCTAGGTAAACACATTTTTAATCATCATACGAGCACACATCAAATAGACATAGCTACCCGTAGTAATAGATAATTAGAATAGTAGAAGTAATCGGTAGAAGCACCACCCCCAAACCAATTTCCCCGAGATTTTACTCTTAGCTTTCTAAAAAACCAATAAAAGATAAAAAAGAATCATCTTCAACCCCACCTTAGCATAATACACTTCTTGCTAGCATTCCTATTCAACTAGAGAACGATATCAATACCCGAGGCTTACCCAATACTACACTACAACGATTAGGTTCACTGCCTAGGGTGTTGAAAAATTTGCTCGACGTAAAGGAAGTTCCTTTGACCCGAACGCTCTTCATACGCATCAAGTTTTGGCTCATTGCCGGGAATAGAATAGCTAGTTAGATTTCTATCTCTTCTAGGTTCCTTGCTTGATTCCTATCAAGTGAGATTTTTTCTCATTTTTTAGCTTCCTTGTAGTCTATCCCTCTTCTTCGTGATTCGCATCTTTCGCCGTAGAAACTTTGCACTACCCGCTCCCAATCCCGCGATAGAAAACGCAATCCCACAAAACCTTTCACCCGTTCACCACTTTGGAAATCACCTAGGGCATAATGAAATAAATTGGCAACAACATAGTCCTTTCTACGATTCGGATTCCGATGAAGAATTTGACAATGGAGAGGCACTTGATAACGGGGAGGTCATCGATGAAGTTAGTTTTGAAATGGAAGAAGACCCTCCCAATGTTTTGACCCTAGGTGTAAAATTGAGGTTGATGGCCCCTTTAACATGCAATTCCCTTGTAAAATAGGATTTGAAAGTTTTGATGCTTACTTGCATTCATTCTTACCTTTAAACTTAATATCAAGGAATCTATATAATATAATTAAGGTGAATGAATTAGCCTATCAAGGGGAAAATGTTGTTGATGTGGTCACTCACTTGGATGTTGTTAGTGCAAATATTACGATATTTAATCTATACAGTCTCGTTTGTTTTGATTGATGACAAACATGTAACTTGTAATACATAACGTAAAATGTACAAGTTACTTGTAATCACACTTTGTCTCAACATACATTCAACACCTCTCGATGACTCAAGTCCTCATATGTTACAACACAGGTTCGTACATGTTTGTTATGTGGCATTATGATCAAACCCATTAACAAATCATTTAGAACGTTTAAAATACGTTTAGAGTCACTAAGTATTTTAATAGGTTAACCATTCTATTTCGAACCTCATTTTACATTTTGCATTCACAAGTATTTCAAAAGGTAACTAGACATTTTATTAACTAGTTACATAATACATTTTACAAGTTTACCTTGATAAACCTTTTATTCTAAAATGGAAATACATGTTACATCATGTCATGCATCATCTTTGAAATCCTTGGAAGATCACTTGAATATTTTGGTTAGATTGATACTCAATATATCAAATGTGATCTTAGTAAGATTTGGTAATATCTTGGAAAGATTTGAAGAAAGATTTTTAGATTTTTCATCAGCACCCACGGAACCCTTTTGTATAAAGGGCGGAACCCTTTAAAGGGATCCTTGGTCCGTGGACGCTCCTGAGCACTTTTGCCTATAAATAGAAGCCCATTGTTTTCCCATTTCTTCACCACTTCAAATCACATCTTCTCCACCTTCTTGCATACATTTAGATCATTCATTAACAATGTAGTAACATACATTAAACACCCTAATGATCATGATCATAATGCTTCTAACATTCATCTTTGTTGTAAGCATACTCTTTGATCAACAAAGGAAAGCTTGGAGATCTAGCCATCCCCACTCACCATAAGCTGAAGATCTATCACAACAAGTTTAGGGAACTTGTGATCTTCATCATGAAGGCTTCCTATCAATGGAAGTTCATTTAGAAGTAGTTATTCATATCCATTAGACATTTGTGTCATGGATCATTAGTGTAGACATCATTGCATCATAACAACACTTTCACCAAACTAGATTAGATGGTTTATGTGTTTGTGCCATAAAACACAAGGTTTGTTAAGTTGGGCCATAAAACATAATGGGAGTGGTTGTACCCTTGTAAAAGAACTCGACATCTAGCTTAGTGTCGGAAATATTGTATAAGCGACGTTAGGTTGGTTCTACCTCGAACTAGAACCCGGTATTTAGCTTTGTACGGAAAAAGTGTAAGCAACGATTGTAAGGTTTTCTCCACGAGAAGGGAGCTTGTTGATTTAGTGAAGTAACTCTCGAGTTGGGTACTCGGGGGAGTGGAGTAGGCGGAAAGGAGATCCGTGACCGAACCACTATAAATCCTCGTGTTCGGTTTGCACTTTCCTTTCTTTATCTCTTTACTTTTATACTTGCACTATACTATTCTTTGTGATGTGGTTTGGTGTTCATGATTGTGTGACAACTTAGTTTACTATGCTTTATATTAGTCACAAACAATAATTGGTACTTTCATATTATAACAAGCTTCATGCGATTTGATACTAAAGATCTAAAGTTTTTAAGCGGTAACGTATTCACCCCCCCACGTTTCCACAATTGGTATCGAGCCACGTAGCTCGTATTTTCAAAACAAATGGTTTTAAAATAGAGTACGATCCATGTATCAAATTACCATTGAAGCGAAAAATAATATGAAAAATGCTTTGCTTGTTATACTTAGAAATTTTGTTGTTAAATGTAACTTTGTATACAAGCTTGAAGGTTTTATTGAAAAATAAAATAAAAGCTTGTTGAAAGAACTAGTAAGTATTGTATTGTGTGCTTATAGAAAATTTCTGAAGAAATATGATTTTAAAGGAGTGTTTGGGATAACTATAAGTCTAGTTGAAAAATCACCTCCGTAAATGTTTAAGATAAGTTACATAAGTAGATATGTTGTTAAATATGTGTATTATATGTTTACTATGAAATCTAGTAAGTCACACATTTTCTCTATGTCAAATACTAGTTTTGGTGAATCATCTCGAGGACCACGACACCAAATCTTATAAAGGCGGATCCTTTTATTTGGTTCCGTGGAATCCGTCTCAGACAAGATGCATTTTTTGGGCAACTTCAAAAATCATAACTAATTAACCGTAAGTCCGTGCGAGTCGAGCCACCTATCATTTTAAAGGTAATTGAGTCTAATTTCACTTAAAAATACTTTCATGGCTTGAGTCTAATTTTAAATAAGTAAAATAGACCAAATACTACAGTATGTCTAAAATATTAAGTTTCGCTTTAACATAAAAACTCAAATTTTTGAATCAAACAATTTAAGTTGGTATTCTTAGAACTTTGATACAACTTCTTTTGAAACTAATTAATTTGGTAATATGTTTAAAGGAAACTAATCAAGCTTGGTATACATCGTCATATTGAAACGCTAAATGACGAAAAGTGTTTTCTTGTCATACTATGCTAAATGACCACTTGTTTATGTTGTTTGCATATATGTTGCTTGCTTATTTTCAAATTGTTGTTTTCACTTGTTTGTTTGCATAATATAAGTGTCAATCTTGCCATGCTATTTATTCGCTCGCTTGACGATTTCTTGTTTATGCACAATAGGACATTTGCTAGATTTTGTGCACTAAGTTGAAAAATTGTCTTACCATCACTTATAGACTTAGATCACTTCTTTTGCATAGGTTATACTAACATCTCGCATAACTTATGAAATGTCATAACTCACTTAGCAATGAGTACTAAGTAAATTAGTCAAGTACTTTGAAAAATAGAGTTTTTGAGAGAGTGTTTGGTACAAGGACAAAAACAATGTTGTATGATGTCATTTATGTGTTCTTGCTTCGTAGGATGATAAACTAACTTAAAACATTGATGTATGCTAACCGGTTCATGCAGGGGGATAGCACACGGGTGTTATCAAATTTTACCCATTTTCACTTATATGTGAAAATCGTTAGCCCTTGTTCAAAATCAATGCTTCATTATGTTTTTGTATGCGTTATTGACTGTTCCTAACTAGAAATAGTTAATGCCATATATTTTGAGAAATATTTCAGGTTTCCAAAAAGTCCCCGACACCTAAAAAATGGGTCTATAAAGATTTCTGGTCTCCACGGACGACGGCACCATTAATTTGGTTCCATCATTATGGATTTTGGTACCGCCATACCATGACAGCGGACCAGCGGCACCAATTTAAGGGTTTCGGTTGTGTAAAGAAATGGTGCCGTGAATCCTACTGGTAAGTTATTGAATTTTACTAAATCCGTAATCTAATTTACCAAACTTCGTTTCTAGGACAGTTGTTAATGCATATCTTTCATACCTCACTCAACACATCCTCAATGGATTAACTTAGGATGTTTGACATGATTTTAGACACTTCAATCTCATTAGAAACTACCATCTTTGTATGGATTAACATCAAATCCATGAATTCTTAGTTCCTTAAATCGACACATTCAAGATGATCATTTTCACACCTTCACTGTTACTTTTCCTCAAGCTTAGCATTTCTTAAAGCAAAGTCAAACTAACTAAATCCTTAACCTCAAATAAGCCACTTAAGAAAACCACTAGGATTAGTATTCGATCTTGTTGCTTCATTAACTTGAACTCTTCATCCTCAGACTCATTACCTCTCAACATCTCTTCACCCATTCAAGATGTGAACTTTTTAAACTTGAGTACTCCAACTCCACCACCAAAATCACCCACCATCATCCAAAACACCTTCACTACCAAAGTCTCCAAAGCTTGTACCTATCAAACTTTGTACAACACCACCAACATCTCCTCACCCGTTTACGGATGACTTAGATGACTTACCGAGACTAACAAATTTGGACTCATTATTTGCAAAGATATCATACACAAGTCTATCATATGACTATAGATATTGTTTTGTATCTACATGTATTGCCTCACTTGGTTAACATGAAAATAATGTGTCATCCTTCAAGACGATAAGTATTTACATAGAGTCATAACTCACACGTATGTTAAAGACATACTATCAAGTCTTGTTATCCTTGAGTTCAATCTAAGCTTTATAATCTCAACAAATTAGGATTGACAACTTAAGTAATTCATCCGAATATTCAAGTATATGCAACTTACGATTGTAGTCATTAAAAGTCATATCCGAAAAATCAACACCCAAGTATTTTAACAACACATGTTGAAACACTTATCCAAAACAAACAACCCATCGTGCCACTTATCCTCTTTGACACCTACTATCCTCTTCCATCTTTTAGCATCATTAAGCGTATTGCTCATGAACTTCCAAGAGCATGCTTTAAATCAAACGTGCCCTTTCAAGGCGAACCTATACCTCACCCCTAAGCTTCATAGACATAACCAAAACTTCAAGCACTTCACCCACTAGTTGTAGCAACCAATGAACCATAAGAATTAGTATTCGTACTTTTTGGTTCAACATCTATGGACAAATAATCAACCTAAGTACTCCCATAGCACAACAAACCCCTACATCACCACATCCTTATTTAGACACACTAGAAGACCTACCACCTAGATCAACCAATCCACCATCCTTGCCATCATTTGAATTCGTTGAGTGTATTGCTCAAAAAGCCCTTGTGTCCAACACTTGTACTGAATCAAATGCACGTTTGAACAAACTCAACAATCCTTTCCCACATATAAGGACTTAGATAATTCATTATGGCTAGAACCTCAACTATCAAATAAACATGGTGCTCTTGGTAATTGTTGTCAATTTCCACTAGGTATAAGTAGTACTACCTTCACAAATAATCAAAGTATTAGTAATACTTTGTCGTTAAACTTCTGCATAAATTTCGTTAAACTTCAAATCAACATTTTAACAACATATGTTAAAATGCAATCTCAAAGCCAACATCATACACCCCAAGCAACAATGACTCTTGAGGAGTATACATAAGAAACTCGAGTGAATTCCTCTTGTCATCATCTAGTGAATATAATCTTGAGACCAAGTTTATTTAGATGGGACTATCCGATTCAAACACTTTGGCTTCATATCTTCATTTAGGAAAACATGATGTTTTGAAGAACATTATGACTAAGATTCATGCGTTAAGCTTTCATTTTGTTAAAAGGATATTGTATATCCTATGCATCACTCTTGCGACATAAATAGTTGTGTTACAAGAGATTTCATTACACCTCATTGGCTAAATGATCTTGAAACAAACATCTACAAGTTCGTGAACTAGCATATCCAATTCATCTTGTCATACTTGTTTTCATAAGCATGATAACTTTATCCCATGGGATAATCTCATTTGTTGAAAGATACTATTTGTATCTATTTCCTTTCAAGCGTACATCATAACCTAACCTTGCTCAAACCGAGTGCACATCCAAGGTTAAACTACACATCTTTAGAGCATACACAAGATCTAATGAAGTTGGTAACCTCACTTAGATTCTTGTTAAATAATATTCAAAGAGCTTTCTTGAGAACGTTCTTAGTTTAACATATTCCATTCTCTAGTCTTTGATGATCAATTCACATTTAAAGTACAAGATGTCATCCATTAGATCATACAATTAGCTGTGTAATTTGAACAACTTTAGATTCTAAACACAAGATTAAAACACATTGTTTATCAAACACACCATTGTTAAAATTCATGTGTATAACATGACGTCTTCATCACCTTAGTTATATTGCATATTAGTTAAGTCACATTAAGCCAAGTATTAGTAAACTATCATCTTTTATGCACTTTAATATGCAAAAGTAGGAGTTCCCATCTTTCTAACATGAGAATGACTACTTGAGAACCTATTGCACTAGAAACTCAATTTGACCTAACGGTTGAATTGCTTCCTGGAGAGAAGTTGGGTATGTGGAATCACCCGTAAAATGGTCGTGTTTAGCCTTAATTGAGCACCGCTAGTAATAGTCTCATATTCATTCTCCAACTTGAAAAATCAGTATTCCTATACTTGCCTAAAGTAAGTGTTAAAACATTGATAGTTTGCCTTAGGAATACTAATCAAACAAGTAGTATATATGACTTTTCTTTTAAAACCACTTGCATTGCACTTACATGTGTTGATTACATGTTCTTGTTTGATACAATAAGTTGATTTGACATTATCTTAGTGTTTGATAACTAGTCAAATGTGTAAACCTTAGTACGGTTTTATCTTTATAATGCTTGTATTCTTGTTTCATGCTACTAAACGTTTAAACCTAAAACTTTATTTGCATGATACTTACTTTGAATTAATTTTAGCATGATTAACATGTTACTTATGAAATCATAATATGTCATTTTGATACGTGATAATTCGATATGATAAGTTTGTGTTTGAAAGCTATTAGTTGGCATTCATTATATCTATGTGTAGTACGATCCAAATGATACATGCTCCAAATTGTTATGTCTTAAACATGGCTTGCATGAATCTTTCATCTTGTTTCTTTGCTTCTTGTCACACTATTTGTTTGCTACATATGCACATATAATATGTCAAAGTGCTTTTGGTATGACAAACTTTTAGAAGCCTTTTTATCTTACAAATTAATCACATAGATTGTTGTGTTAATTTACAAGCCAAGTATGCTTAAGCGTCTAAGTCTAACGACAAAACAATCTCAAAATGAAATGTCTTGAATAAAGTTGTATTCTTGCATAATATGATTGTCTTGATGCTATCTTGTATGGTGATTTCTTGTCTACTAAAGTGCAATGTGTTTTTGCTTATATAATATGTTATCATTTGATTTCTATCATGTTAACATCTTTTGTCACTAACAAATTTGTTTTGTAGGTTGATAACAAATTATTTGTTATCTCACTTGGTTCTAACTTTTATATGCTCATTTTTGCATAATCCCCTTTATTGCTACGTAAATTAGTAGTATGCTTTATGGGACCTCTACACTTGCATATAGTTTAAAAGCATATAGAATTAAGTTCTAGACGGTTGGCTTTGCATTTTTGTCTTTCAACCGACCTCTTTCTAAATCTCATTTTTGCTTCCGCTTTCCAAAAATAACCTCCATCATTATTTAGTTATTACAATACTCTAATCCTCTTCACTTCCTATTAGGAAACCACATGCCTCATCATACGATCATCTCGTATTAATCGAGAAGAGGTACGTGACTTTAAGGATGAAGTTCATTGTATGCTAACCATCATCCAGAAAAACATCACTAAGCTCACCTCTTTCGTTAACCCGAATAACCTCCTA
This sequence comes from Chrysanthemum lavandulifolium, assembly GCA_022545495.1. Classification (NCBI taxonomy): domain Eukaryota; kingdom Viridiplantae; phylum Streptophyta; class Magnoliopsida; order Asterales; family Asteraceae; genus Chrysanthemum; species Chrysanthemum lavandulifolium. The sequence goes on from CM040244.1 coordinate 110,394,386, forward strand.
AACACTTTGTTGTCATTCCTTATTTGATACATTACACATTATGTTGGATGTCCACCAATTAAGGGGGAGAGAAATCCATTCACATAATTGTCTTTTGTCAAAATTTATGTCTCTTAGACTCTAAAATACCAACCCATAGGTAAACACCACTTAGCTAAAAATTGGTTCACGAAACCACAACTAGTTCAACCTTTTTAACTCTTTATCACAATTTTGCACCAATACCTCATCAAGTGAAAAATGCATCATGTGTCTTTACAAAACGTCTTCATCTCCACATATAGGACTTTCCTTAAACTAGCACATTACAACCTCACTATCTAGAACACCATCATAGGATCTTATCCTTTTCTCGCTTATCATGCATGTCCTTGTCAGTGCAAATGATATATTAATCAAAACAGCCATTCCCAACACGTTGGTCTATCCAACTCTCACTCATATGATGTCATTCTCATCCTCATATAGGTACTCATTATTATTATTATTAGTATTTTCCATATTGTCTTCACTTCTTTTCAATGTGGTAATCATCCATGTCCATCAAAACCATGCTAATACTACCTTTATCATTGTCACCTAGAATAGGCCATTTTTATAATTTGTGTCAATCAATGAACGAATTTATCTTCATGTTATCACTTTTATACTTTTTGGTATCTTCATTATAATATTCTTAGATAGAACGCATTATTGATTACTCTTGGGTTGAAGCATATGAGAACTTGCTCAAAACAATAGATTGTTAGCATCAATAAATCATTCAAATCATAACCCTTATGCATCATTGAAATGCAATGTCCATTTACATTTTTTTTCCTCTTAGCTTTGGTCACTTGACATGACGAAAGGATTGAGTTTCTAACTCCTTAATAGCTTCCTACCTAATCACCACCACCTTCCATCACCACTTTCACTAATCATCACCACCATGGATTAGTGAAAACTTACTTTTGTAAATCTCGAGTCATCTACCATCACCACATGAATCCTACTAGTAAACCGACACCAACACTAGCACCACTAGTGGCACACCCGTGGAAGACTTCATATATTCTTTCTAGGAACTATTTTGTAGGTTTTATCATATTATATTCTCACTTTTCTTATGATTGTAATTAGGAGACTACACTTCATGAGATCTTTGATTATATCATTTATCACATATATACATCTTATTTTTCTTTGTGAAAAGATGAAATATATTGCACTAATGTTTTCATTGTAGGTTCATCATCATATACACTCGATTGTATATAATTTACTCATCTAAGGATGAAGTTTGCATCAATTATTTTTCTTATTTTAGGTGCTTTTGACACCCTAGAACAAGGAGGAATATCCTTTAAGCACTCATATTGCATCGTCTATACACTTGGTTGTATATGACATATTTGTTTAAAGACAAAGCTTCTATTATACTAATATTTATTTTGAAGGTTCATCTTGACACCCTAGAGCAATGGGAGCTTCGTCAAGAATTTCTTGAATGCATCTTATACACACTTTGTTGTATAACACTTACTCGTCAATGACGAATATAGTTTTGCACTAATATTTGTTTTGTAGGTTTTAATCATACCGACGCCTCAAACAAGGGGAGCAACCGTCAAGGGGAGCATGCACGCATTTAGCATCATTCTCACTTTTCAACAAGCATTTGTGCTTCGATAAAAGTGGAGAAAATAGGCTAACATTGCTATGCATTTTCTTTTCATATATTTCTCATAATTTTGTTGCATAAAACTAACCTTGATGTAGGTTAAGCCTCTTTATTTGATCCATGGATCCGCTACCAAACAAGGGACGGATTGAAGTGGACGGTTTAACTTCACTAGGGATGATGCAAGCTCGCCTTTTGGGGAGAAATAAAGTTAAACTCAGGACACGCCCTTTTGTTTCGACAAAGGGGAGAAGAGTGTAAACGGAGAAGGTAATGTAAAGGTAGTAAGGATATAAGTAACCTTTACATTTTACTTTCTATTACGTTTACATATATTTGTCATCATCAAAAGGGGAGATTGTTAGTGCAAATATTACGATATTTAATCTATACAGCCTCGTTTGTTTTGATTGATGACAAACATGTAACTTGTAATACATAACGTAAAATGTACAAGTTACTTGTAATCACACTTTGTCTCAACATACATTCAACACCTCTCGATGACTCAAGTCCTCATATGTTACAACACAGTTCGTACATGTTTGTTATGTGGCATTATGATCAAACCCATTAACAAATCATTTAGAACGTTTAAAATACGTTTAGAGTCACTAAGTATTTTAATAGGTTAACCATTCTATTTCGAACCTCATTTTACATTTTGCATTCACAAGTATTTCAAAAGGTAACTAGACATTTTATTAACTAGTTACATAATACATTTTACAAGTTTACCTTGATAAACCTTTTAATCTAAAAATGGAAATACATGTTACATCATGTCATGCATCATCTTTGAAATCCTTGGAAGATCACTTGAATATTTTGGTTAGATTGATACTCAATATATCAAATGTGATCTTAGTAAGATTTGGTAATATCTTGGAAAGATTTGAAGAAAGATTTTTTAGATTTTCTGTCAGGCACCCACGGAACCCTTTTGTATAAAGGGCGGAACCCTTTAAAGGGATCATTGGTCCGTGGACGCTCCTGAGCACTTTTGCCTATAAATAGAAGCCCATTGTTTTCCCATTTCTTCACCACTTCAAATCACATCTTCTCCACCTTCTTGCATACATTTAGATCATTCATTAACAATGTAGTAACATACATTAAACACCCTAATGATCATGATCATAATGCTTCTAACATTCATCTTTGTTGTAAGCATACTCTTTGATCAACAAAGGAAAGCTTGGAGATCTAGCCATCCCCACTCACCATAAGCTGAAGATCTATCACAACAAGTTTAGGGAACTTGTGATCTTCATCATGAAGGCTTCCTATCAATGGAAGTTCATTTAGAAGTAGTTATTCATATCCATTAGACATTTGTGTCATGGATCATTAGTGTTGACATCATTGCATCATAACAACACTTTTACCAAACTAGATTAGATGGTTTATGTGTTTGTGCCATAAAACACAAGGTTTGTTAAGTTGGGCCATAAAACATAATGGGAGTGGTTGTACCCTTGTAAAAGAACTCGACATCTAGCTTAGTGTCGGAAATATTGTATAGGCGACGTTAGGTTGGTTCTACCTCGAACTAGAACCCGATATTTAGCTTTGTACCGGAAAAAGTGTAAGAAACGATTGTAAGGTTTTATCCGCCGAGAAGGGAGCTTGTTGATTTAGTGAAGTAACTCTCGAGTTGGGTACTCGGGGAGTGGAGTAGGGCGGAAAGGAGATCCGTGACCGAACCACTATAAATCCTCGTGTTCGGTTTGCACTTTCCTTTCTTTATCTCTTTACTTTTATACTTGCACTATACTATTCTTTGTGATGTGGTTTGGTGTTCATGATTGTGTGACAACTTAGTTTACTATGCTTTATATTAGTCACAAACAATAATTGGTACTTTCATATTATAACAAGCTTCATAAGCGATTTGATACTAAAGATCTAAAGTTTTTAACAGTAACGTATTCACCCCCCACGCTTCCACAGATGTGTTTGTTGGAAGTTTTGTCTATTTTGTTGAATTCATGGTCTTAGAGGATTTAGGAGAATTCATTGATGGAAGCCTCACTCAAGTAGTATTTGGAACATACTTTAAGAGAATGACTAAGTTGAATGAACGGATGGTCGATGGGTTAGTCACATTCTCTAATGAAATTGAGGGTTTTGTCTATCAAATGCTCCTTACGCACCCTAGGTTTAAGCACAAAGATATAGAGGCATGTAATCGGATGGCTCCCATTTCGATACTTAGTGAAAGAGACAAACAACGGGGACTTAGGCATACTTATGAAAAAAATAAAAGATACTATAAAAAATGCCTAGCGTTAGGAGATAAGTACAAGAAAAATGAGAGAACATTAGAATGGCTTAGATATGGGCACGTAAGCGTGCACGAGACAACGTAGGAGCACGACTTCGAGTCTAGCTACAAGACTCATAAATAAAGAAAAGCGCTTCGTGGGAGGCAACCCATGCTTAATTGTTTGCTTGCCTGTGTGTCATACATTTTTTCATTGTTGTTTGTTCTCATGTTTGATTTTGTGAAAATGCTTTATTTTGTCTTTAACCTCGTCTTAATTACATATAAAGGTATTTTACAAAAAGATAAGTGTAGGGAAGATTACACACGTTTTTAAAAGAACGTGAAAATGAGAATTACAATTAGTGAAATTGATGTATATGTGTGTTTGTTAGAGTCAAATGCTTGTATCGAGTCATAATGGATGTTTTGCGAGAATTTTTACTGTGTTTTAAAGATATAATTTTTAATTTTTCCAGAAAACGCATAGTTTTGTCATGAGAACCGACGTCGAGGATTAAGCGAGAAACAACTTATACAATTTTTCGTTTTACGTACTACTTATAAATTTTGGAAATTCTCGGGTCTTATTTTTCCAGAAAATCTGCAAACATCCATTCCACAAGCATCATATCCTAGTGTAGTTGTGTCAAATATAGTTTTACCGCCGATTTTACGTGAAGATTTCGTCTGTTTTATTAAAGTGTGCAGGTTATATTTGGCAAGAAGAAGAAACTCAACATTGGATGAAACTTATCACGTACACATTCTTCTTGGGAAAGAATTTAACCACAACTTCACACGAATCTTACCGAGCTAATCAGGGGAGTACTAGTTTCTTTCTCTTTTACTTACCTTCCTTTATCATAACTTTGATATTGTCGGGGAACATTGGGGACAATGTTCAGTTTAAGTGTAGGGAGGGAGAATAAAACGAGAACTTAGAAACTATGCTTATCCTTGATTATTTGTCTTGTCCTTGGTCATTTGTGTAATAAACTATGAGAAATATTCGTTAGGGCAATTTTAGCACCAAATTTAAATTTTTTTATGACAAGTACGAGCTAAAACTTTAGTTTTAATAAAGCGTCTCATGGGTTGAGAGTTGTCTGCTCCTTCTTCATGGTTGGATTCTTCATCACTGGGATATTCAGAGTAGGTTTCAGTTGCCTTTTCACTTAGTTTCTCAGACATGTTTGATGTTTTCTGGTTGAAATGAGTGTTTGTTTTTGTGTATCTTCAACACTTGTAGGTCCAAAAGTTTATGGATCTTAGTAGCCTTGAATGACTTATAGTAAACTTGAATAAATCCAAATTCACTATGTGAAGAACTCTTAACAAGATCTTGATGTGTTAATGCGGAATCTTAACACAAAAAGTATGAAGAACACAAGAATAAACTAACTTCGTATTTTCTATTAATTACTTTGCTCAAAGGTTAAGGCTTACAACTCGTACATTTAACCCAATACTTTAGGGATCCTTTTATACACTAAGGAAACCCTAATAGACTACAAGACTTGTAGAAGGGTAAAAATATCTCTTCCTAAGATATTTCTACACGTATATATCTATTCCTAATATAACTCTAACAAACTATTCTGTTTTTATCATAAACAGATTTAACTATCAACTATTTGTTCGCGGACTTAACTACATTAGTCTTGTGGACTTAACCACTAACAGACTTAATTCTGGCTTACCAGACTTAACCACTAACACTACCAGAATTAATCCTAAACAGACTTAAACAAACTTAAATATGTTTTACAAAATATAATTCCCTACACCAATGCAAAGTAGTGGGTTCGGAGGGGAATGTTTAAGGATTTTCTAATTTCGAATTTTGTTTAACGACATCCTATAATGAATGATAATTTCTAGAGATATGTGTTTGTGTTATGAGATCGTGAAAAATTAATATGCCATATTATTATATTCAAATTTTAAAATGTTATTAATTTTTACTAAAAAAATACTAAATTCATTATATATATTACTTATAATTTTATTATTGTAACATCTAATTTAATGTCATAATATGTGTAATTAATGTAATTTTAAATTTTATTTTAATATTACTAATAATAAAATGCTTAAAATTTTAAAACTTTAAAAATAAAAATCCTAAATGATTATTTATATATAGTAGAGATAGAAACATTTTAAACATTTTAATGTTAAAATAACTCTTATTCTTATTTTAAGATAAAAACATTTTGAACTATTCCTATGGTTATAGTATATATATTCACGTGTAGTCTCTTCCCACATTTCCTCCACCAACAAGATCCAGTCTTGTCTTTCCAACATTCGCCGGAAAACATGTCCGACCACACACTCATAGCTTCTGCATTCGCATCAGTCACTGGTTTCGTATTAATATACGCATTTTTTGCTTTGAAAAATGTCCGTAAAGTTGCTCATAATAACTCATCATCGTCAGTCACAACGAAAACAGTTTGTATTAACGGTGAATGCAGATCGGATGATGAGGCTGACGTCATTGTTGTTGGTGCTGGTGTTGCTGGTGCTGCTCTTGCTCATACTCTTGGCAAGGTATTGTTGGGTTTTTGTTTGTGTTGTTTAACGTTGTTGATGTTTGAAAATGGTATATTCTTTTCTTTTTGAGGTTAAGATATAATAAAATATGTTTTGTGTTTTTGAGTTTTAAGTTTGCTTTTTGTAATGCAGTGCAGCTATATAATTACATGTAATTTGCATATATGCGTCTTAGGCTGGTATGTGGAGTCTGGGGGGTTTCCCTCGTAGCAAACAAAAATTGTTAAAAGTATGGTGAGCCCTAGAAATTTGAGGATTCGAGGACCTTAGAAATTTGGTTTGTGTGGGGCATCCCATAAAAACTGTTTAGTTAAGTACCTTGGGTGCGAGTAGGATGTTGGGGGTTATCTCCCAGAACAGGGTTAAGACAATCAATGACAGTAGCAATACCACTAGGTGGTTACTGGATATCACTTGAAATCGTGTGATCACTTTCCAAAGTAAACTATTCGACCCTAATGCCCTGGGTATCACGAATATCTACTGGGATAAGACCAAATGCGTTAGAGAATTAGGCACAATTCTATAACTCTTTCGCTAATAAGTGTTTATGTTTTCTGTATCTATCATGCATGTTCGGATCTCCTATATATAGGAGGTTACTCTTGAGCTATTCCAATGGAATTATGAGTATTAATCGGCCCATTAATAGCCTCATAATTATCCCCATTATAGTCGTTAGTGGTTACATGACCAATTAAACGTGGTCATAAAGAAGTTGTAAGCGCCATTTAGCAAGATTACTTTCCATAAGCAAGATACTTTCCACTAGCAAGATTTCACTGCGGTGGAAGTCGACTATCGATGAAATCATCGCTTATCAAGATTTCATAGCACTATTAGTGGATACACCACTCGGTGGAAACACCGCTCAAGATTTTCCACAAGCAAGATTTCCTCGGCGAAGATTTCACCAAGCGGTTTGGTGACCAAGACTACCAATACAAACCACTATAAGAGTCGGGTGTTCATGGACCTTATGGGTGTACACTCTGCACCTCCCAACCCATTACAAGGTCCGAACTAATCCCACAAGTGCACTAAATTTTCCAACAATCCTCCCAAATTTAGTTCACTTCTTTGCATGAAAAACAAACATCAATCAAAACATGTGCATAAACGAAAATGTCCAGAGGATTGAATTTCCATCTTAGTAAATTACACGTTCAAATATTCGAGAATCGAGGTGTTCTAAGAATTGAACCTTCAACCCATTTGAATACCAAGATAAAATACACACAAGTTTTCAAACACTTAATGACTCCCGACACTATACAAGCCATGTGTCCATATCCAAATTCATAAATGTTGTAAAGCTAAAAGTCCAAAGCTTCTCAAGCGGCAAAACTTCAACATTTACATAGGTGGTTCCTCTTTAGTCATGCTCCCGCCAAGCACTTTTTCAAAGAAAATATAACCATTAAGTAAAGACTTCATCCTCCTTTAGCAGTTCCGAGCACAACCTTGGGATGTAAATAAAACATGTGCTCCAGTCCACCGAATGTTCGACTTTCCACATTGAACTCGGCTCCCAAGTTTCCTTGGGAGGAGTGGGTGTCCTAGCATTGATGACTAAGTTGGACTTAAACCCATCCCTTTAGCAGACTTTATTACCAAGTCTCTAGCCAAACCCTTCGTCAGTGATCAACTAAGTTCATTGAGATCTAACAAACTCTATAGATACCACCCCATTCATGATAAGCTCACGAATCATGCTATGTCCGACACCTAAGTGTCTAGACTTACCATTGTACATCCGCTATAAGCTTTAGCCAATGTAGCCGCACTATCACAACCGGATGAAATAGATGCTATAGGTTTAGGCACAATGGAATCTCGAAGCAAGTTTTCAACCATTCGACTTCTTTACCAAAGAATGCTAGAGCCACAAATTGATTCCATTGTTGAACTGGTGATGCAAGTTTGCTTCTTGGATGCCCAAGAAATTGCAATAATGCCTCTTTCACCCAAAGTCTTTTGCTTTGGATCGTGGAGTCTTACAACACCCTACAACCCCAAACCTTGAGATAGTTCAGTTTGGTTTCCTTTTAGTCCGAGTTCATAAGGGTAACCTTGTTCCTTTTGTTTGGAACCCTATTTAATAAATAAAAGTCATAACATAGCTTCACCCGTAACCTCGACTCGATCTGAATAGACAACATGGAATTAACTATCTCCTTCAAGACTGCTTTTTCTTTCGAAATACCATTTTGCTAAGGAGTATAAAGGCGATTGTTTCATGGATTATTCCAACAGATGAAAGCACCGAGTATCCATGTACTACCTCCCCTATCGATCCTTAATCTTTTGATTAAAGACCCAAGTTGTAATTCAACTGCTTTTAAACACTTTGAATTTATCTAATGCTTCATCCTTGGTATGTAATGGATAGACATAACAAAATCTAGAAGCATCATCAATAAATGTCACAAAGTACTTCTTATTCCCCAAAGAAGGAGTGACATGCAAATCACACAGTCATCATGAATAAGCTCAAGATCTTAGTCTCACGACTAACACCCGAAAGAGTTTCTTGGTTATCTTGGTCAACATGCAAGTTTTACACTTTTCGTTGTCCATGTCAAAAGGTGGATTAAACCATCCCTAGACATATCTTGCATCCTTTTATAGTGAACATGACCAAGTCTAGCATGCCAAAGGTTAGAATCATCTATTCATATGTGGTCACAAAAGTTGAAATAACATCACAACAAAAGTCGAAATAACATCACATCGGTAATATTAAGCCCGAACATTTGATTACATAAATAACCAAAACCAATAAAAACACCATGCTTAGAAAGCACAAATTTATCGATTCAATAACTTGTTTATATCCATGATTATTCAAAATACTACTTGAAACCAAGTTCTTCCCGATATCGTGAACATGAATAACATCAAACAAAGTTACAATCTTTCCGAACTAAACCTAAGATCTACACAACCACGACTACGCACCAAGGTCATTGACTCATTTCTATATGAAGAATAGAACCATCATTCAATGACTCATAAGTCTGAACCCACTTCTATCTTTACACACATGAACTGTTGCACCGCAGTCAACCCACCACGCAACATCATCATCCCGCACATAAAAAGATTCAGACATATGTAACATAATAAATCGAAAAGACTTATTAAACATATTCGACCTTTCGGTGAGTTGGTGAACCACCACCCCCGAACCATTAGTGCCTAATCCATGGCTTTACCACCAACTTTAACACCCTTGGTCCCTTTTAATGTGACCGGTCTTGCCACATTTCCAACAAGTAGGTGTTGCCTTCTTGTTAGGATCCGCTTGTGTTATCATGAAATTTCGTTTGCCTTTGTTGTCATTGACAGGTGGAGTTGTTATGCTCCACCATATTGACAACAGATGGTCCAAAGAAGATTGCCACTCTTTGGCTTGTCATTATCCCGCACCTCGAGAGATTCCTCAATGCGCAGATGATCGCCTAACTCAACAAGAGTTAACTCCTCCTTCATATGTTTCAAGGTATGCTTGAAATCTTTCCATGAAGGAGGAGTTTATCAATGACACAAGAGACTTTGATAGCCTCATCCATGTTCATTTGGTGTTGTGTAAACCTTCCAAGTATTCCAAGAAGTTCATTGTATTGTTCCATAACCGGTCTTGAATCACTCATTTTGTAATTTGTGAAATTACTAACAAGGAACTTCTTACTGATGCATCCTCACCATATATTTGGCATCCAAGGAATCCATAGTTCTTTGGAAGATTCAAAGTTCGATAAATATCAAACAAAGAATCAAACATACCATTCGAATAAGACCTCTGATATGTAGTCATCATTCTCCCACTTGCTCCTCCTCCCGACCGCTCCACAGTAGCATCATCACCATCATCGAATTGGAGTAGTCGACATAGACCACACTCATGCTTGATGCAAGAAGTGCATCTTCTTCGCCACCTCCTAAATCCACCCTTCAAACTTGTCCGTTTTAGCAAAGTTTGAAGCCATGTGTTTCATAGCGGTTGCCATTGATTATCACTAAATAGTTTACTTTGATTGTTGGGGTTATCTCCCGAATGTGGTTAAGACAATCAATGATGTAGTAATACCACTAGGTGGTTACGGATATCACTTGGAATCGTGTGATCACTTTCCAAAGTAAACTATTCGACCCTAATGCCTGGGTATCACGAATATCTACTTGGGATAAGACCAAATGCAGTTAGAGAATTAGGCACAATTCTATAACTCTTTCGCTAATAAGTGTTTATGTTTTCTGTGTATCTATCATGCATGTTCAGATCTCCTATATATAATTGGTCGCCAAAAACAAAACCTTTGCCAGGGTGGGCAAGCTAGACAAATCTGTGGTTTCTGTGGGCGGGCGCTACAAGTGGATCATCTATAATGCACATGCTCGTATTCTCGACTTACTATTAATTAGTGTGATTTTTTATGTAGGGTTTATTAGCATAAAGTTTCGTAGCTTTTCGAAGTTAATTTTCATCTTTATTGTAGAGGTCATAATATCTTATAGTATAATGGTAAGTATATGATATTGATCAGTTTGTTGGTTTATGTATAGGCCGATAGGAAGAGAAAAGGAACTGTAGTGTTTGGAATTAACTATATATTTTGGAAAAAAAGCTTGAGTAGATACGATGGAATAGTGGTCAGATAATGATGCTTTATAATTAAGCTGGAAACTTTGGCAGGCAATTACTATCAATCACATTTGGCATAAGATTATAAGAATAACCTGTAGCACTAGCCAACGATTAATTTCGTACCATCCTATCGTCTCATTTGTTCTCGCCATGTTAGTTATTTTAAGATGCTTTTGGGTTTGTACTTTAAAATTGCAGAATACAGTAAAGTAGAGAAGGAGTTTCCTTGTTACAATATGCCAACAAAAATCTTTGTTATCATGTTCTTATGTATGGTACGTCACATCAATAAAAACGAATCAAATGGTCATAGAGTATGTTTTATTGGCTGTATGATTCTCTTTGCCTGCATCTTATGTTTAGTAATTCACCTAATGGTATTTCATATAGTGAAAAAAACTTATATGGTAATGCTTTGGACTCTAGGATGGACGCAGGGTACGTGTTATTGAAAGAGACCTTACTGAGCCCGATCGAATTGTTGGTGAACTGCTACAACCAGGCGGTTATCTCAAACTGATAGAGTTGGGGTTGGAAGGTACGGAAAAGATCAATCTTTACAGCATTAAACAGTTACTTAGTACCTACATGTAAAACGGGTATTATATAAATCTTTCTTGAAGATTGTGTTGAAGATATTGATGCTCAAAGGGTATTTGGATATGCACTTTTCAAGGACGGAAGGAATACTCGACTCTCTTATCCTTTGGAGAAGTTTCATTCAGATGTGGCAGGCAGGAGCTTTCACAATGGTCGATTTATACAGAGAATGAGGGAGAAAGCCTCATCACTTCCAAAGTATAATTTATATCCTGACTTCATTAATATTATATACTGACATTTTCTTTCAAAGGTGGCAAGATGAGTGATTCAGGAGGATTAGGTGATTGGTCAAAATGGGTTTGGGTTGAAATGGGTCATTGTTAATACGGGTTGGTTGGGCTTCGTTTCCTGCGGACACGTTTTGTAGTTTAGAAAAAAAAAATACTAATGCTTTAATTGTGATTACAATAACAATAGGAAGTTGTATGCAGTAATCATACGGTCTGGGCGAAAGTGGCCAAACCGAAGAAAGTTAACCAGTTTGCTCTGACTGAACAAATCATTCACGGCCGCCCTATATTTAGATTATTGTAATAGAGGAAACTTTGTTCAGCGGACAGCTTAAGATGGTGGACCAAATGGACTAATAATGTATCACTCTTATTAGATTTGAAACGTATGGCTTGATCATATAGTAACCACTCAAGGTTATTTAAAAGAAAAACCAAGTTCGATTCTAGGCAACTCATTCAGTTCATCAGTGGTGGACCATTTATGTCTTTCTCATATGTTTCCTCTTTTTCTGCTTAAAAAATTATTATCAAACTTGTCTTTTCATTTCATTAGACTGTATAATATGAATTCTAAAGACCAAGTCAATCATAGAAACTTCTTGTCATTTGGAACCTGCATCAAATAATCTGTCGCTTTCAGTTTGCTTTGTTCTACAAGTTTTGTTTCCAACAATATTTTGTTTTTAGGTGACTGAAAAGTTTGCTATATATGATAATATGATACATAAAGTTTGTGCCTTGATCTTTCAATCATTTGCATAATTGTTATTGGTACTAAAGAACGCTACTTGGATATGACTATAGAACTAACAAAAAAATATTTGGTTCAAACAACCAAAACGGCCAAACTGAGTCGGTTCCATACGGCTCAGCCTGCCCAGCTGACTTGGCCGGTCTATTTTCTAAAACCATGGTTTTCGTTTGCCCTAAATATTACACTCCAACCTGGCTGAATCAGACTGCGTACATGCTTAGTTACAACCTATGCCTTAAAATTAAACTATGGCACCTGTTTGACCCATCCGCCTATTCCCTTTTAGCTAAATTGTTAATTTGACCGTGTGTTAACATGCAACCATTTCAAAAATGCGTTGAAATTTCCACCTCTGTTATATATGTAGTTGTGATAATATTTATTGATCCTTGCCCTTCACTACTTATGTAGTGTTCAGTTGGAGCAAGGAACAGTCTCATCTCTTCTTGAAGACAATGGGACTATTAAAGGTGTGATGTACAAGTCTAAATCTGGCGAAATCAAGAAAGCATATGCACCTCTAACTATTGTATGTGATGGTTGTTTTTCAAATTTGCGGGGCTCTCTTTGCTATCCTCAGGTGATGATAACTTCCAACTCATATTACTTAACACCGTATATTGCAAGCTTTGGTACAAGATGACATGCATTATAACTGTAAATATTGATTTTAAATAAACCATTTACATGACAATGTACTGTGTAGGTGGATGTACCCTCATGTTTTGTTGGTTTGATCTTAGAGAACTGCCAACTACCATACGAAAACCATGGACATGTTGTTTTAGCAGACCCATCACCCATCTTGTTCTACCGAATAAGCAGTACAGAAATTCGATGTTTGGTTGATGTACCTGGTCAAAAGGTTCCGTCTGTTTCAAATGGTGATTTGTCCAAGTATTTGAAGACCGTTGTTGCTCCCCAGGTATGAATAGACCCTCAAAGTCCTTCATACGTTATTATGGCAACATAGAGTACAGTGTAGTATGAAACAGGTTTAGGGCCAGCCATAGATGAAATGGAGGTGGTATTTCAACCCATGTACCTATGAATGGGTCACTTTGGATTGATTTATCTCAAAGGGCCAGATCAAGACTTTAGCTAAAAGGGGAACGGGTCAAACGGGTTGAAAATTTCTGAAAATCATTTTTTTTTTTTTTTTTTTTTTTTTTTGCATACGATCTCACTAATCATTTTTATTAAAAGATACAGACTTTATTGTAATAATATTATTTCTATAATCGTGTTTAACACATTAGTTATTTATAATGAAATGGGCAAAACAGTTTTACCTGTCAATACAACCTGAATCCGTTTTTACCCGTTCTGAACCCAGCTGACCGATACTTTAAATAAACATATATCTATACTTATTTTTCTTAATTTCACTTTTTTATGGTATATAGATACCTCCGGAATTGCAAGATTCTTTTATAGCAACTGTTGATAAGGGAAACATCAGGACAATGCCGAACAGAAGCATGCCTGCGGCTCCTCTCCCAACTCCAGGTGCTCTCTTAATGGGAGATGCATTCAACATGCGCCATCCTTTGACAGGTGGAGGAATGACGGTAGCCTTATCTGATATAGTCGTGCTGCGGAATCTTCTTATGCCTCTGCATGATCTCCATGACTCATATACTCTCTGCCAGTATCTTGAATCATTTTACACTCTACGTAAGGTCAGTTGCCTATTGCATAATCCTACTATCTAGAGATGGAAATTTTGACCCACTTTGGATTTCACAATTTGGGTGATGTTTATCTCTAAGGGGTCAGATGATAAACTTCGGCTAAAAGTTAACGGGTCAAATGGGCTGAAAGTCATTCAGAGAAAACCTGAAGATCAAAGGGCCAAAGGCCTGTTAGTATTATAGTCATAGTTTAGTCCTTTTGTTAGATACGAAAAATGGACACAGATGTTTTCTTGTCAATCTGGTCTGTACTTAAAATTTCACTTTTCAACCTGAATCCATTTTAATTCTATACTTCACCTGTCTACATTGCCAACTCTATTAAACAATATAAAATCTAATCTTGTTAACCTTTAGGGCTGTTGGTCTCTACAATGGCCTACTGAAATTTTGTCTCTACGGTGATATTTGCAGCCAGTGGCATCCACAATTAATACATTAGCAGGAGCCTTGTATAAGGTTTTTTCAGCCTCACCTGATGAAGCAAGGCAAGAAATGCGAGAAGCTTGTTTTGACTATTTGAGCCTTGGAGGCATTTTTTCAAATGGACCTGTATCATTGCTCTCGGGTTTGAACCCACGGCCCTTAAGTTTAGTTGTACATTTCTTTGCGGTGGCAATATATGGTGTTGGTCGCTTGCTACTTCCTTTCCCTTCTCCTAAACGAATGTGGATTGGTGCCAGATTGATCTCAGTGAGTACCATTTCATTCCGATTTTTTTTGTTTTGTTTATTTATTTTATTTATTTATTTATTTATTTATTTTTTGATATTCATATACGAATGCCACAATGCAGGGTGCCTCTGGAATCATATTTCCAATCATAAAGGCAGAAGGAGTTAGGCAGATGTTTTTCCCTGCAACAGTGCCTGCTTATTACAGAGCTCCTCATGCTCAGTGATCCCCTACTTTTAGTAGAAGAGAAGTGTAAAATCTTGAGGAAAATTGGGCACAATGGTTGTGGCGGAAGAGGATGGTGGTGGTGTTAAAGAACATCAGGATGAAGCTTTGAATTGTATTATAATGTTTGCTAGTAGTTCATATTCTTTGTTTCTTTTGTTGGTTTTCTTTTGTTTCAGTGAAGTAAACTTCATTGGACTCTACCTCTCAGTTTTTTGTTTATTGAATAAACAATGTAATGTGTATTTTAGTTGACTTCATATAGCAGATTATATTTGAGTACAAATAGAAAGATGTTGATGTTTTTCTTTTGGTAGAGGTTAAAAGAAGAAACGATGCACATATACGTTTGTGATCATTCACATGTCATTAAAAACATGTGATATTCATGCAAACATGCTTAAAAACCATGATCTTGACTGTTTTTCATCTAAGGGCTTGGATTAGTTCTCTGAGTTTTGGTTCTTGTTTGAACATTTACGTATATGAGTGTCCACGCAAGCAATTAAGACAAGTTAAATGTCAAAAACGATTCTGCAGTATCTTGGATTTAAAAGGTTTACAAGGTGTATCTTGAGCTTAAGAAGAAAGTAGATAGAATTCGGAGACGGTGTGGTTGAAGCTTTTCACCTCAATTTTAAGCCAGCTCCTTGGAGACGGGGCTGTTTCAAACGATGGGGCCTAATGACTAATATCTCGTAGGGGTGGCGAGCTGGTTTGTAGCTCGAGATCAGGAGGTATCCGACTAACATCGTCAATTATTTGTTTAAAAAGTTTGGCAGAGTAACGTACTTCTCACAAGAATACGTTACCTCTTAATTTTTTGCGTTACATGTCTAAGGTATCTATGTGTAACATATTTTCACACAATCTATTTCGTTAAATTAACATCGGATAGATAAGAATCATGTTTCTTATTCTGGTTGTCAATCCAGAGGAAGAACCTCAGCCACCAGAAGCCCACGCTATTGTAGACAAGCTCAGAAAAACTTGAAGCAATAACCGCATTCAACATTAATCGTAATTTCTGATTACAAAATTCTGTATTTAAACTTTAAAGAATATACAATGAAACAGAAATGGCAGTACCATTACTGTAATAAAGTTTTGCCCAATGTAAGATTAATTTTATTTGGTCCAACAAGAAAACACCTACTATTTGACTAGTCTGTATACAATTTTTTAGCAACTATATAACAAATGTATCAAACAAAAACTCTGCAACAACCCACAAATATAGGGGTGTCTATATCACTAATGCATATTTTGCAGTTTGCCTATTTCATGTTCTTTCTTTCACTCTTTATGGCCTCGTAAGATGTCATAACTTCCTTGAACCTTGCTTCAGCAACGTCTGCACCAAAACAGAATAGTCAAATCATAACACCAATTGTTTCCAATCGTCCCTCAACTCGTATTGCATGATCCTTTTCCTTTTTAGTTATTGTACGTTGCCCCTTTATCCAATTAGACGTGAAACATACCTGAATCGACTCGTTACAACATAGGGCAAATCGCACAAAAAGTTCCTGTATTTTAGGTATTCAACTTCTTTTTTTCTTAGGGTACCGAAGTTGATTTTTTGTGCAATGTAAGGTTTTTTCGACTTTTTGGAAGATGTGATTAGTCATTTTTTTCAGCTGAAATAGTTAATGAATGTGATGTATCGTGGTAGTTGAGCATTTAAGTCATTTCAGCCAAACTTATTACCGCTAACCGCTTTCAAAAAGTTAAAAAACCTTACATTGCCCAAAAAATAATAACTTTGATACCTTATAACCTTAAATTGAAAAAAACAATTTGAGTACCTAAAATTCAAATTGACACCTTTTTGTGCGATTTGCCCTTACAAAATAAACAAGTGTATTTTTGAAGTCCTAATTTGATGATTCAAAGTAAAACGACTATATGCAATGTGCATATGCATGAACAGCTCACACATAGGGTGTGGACAGATAAAAAATCTGCACGTTTTGGCAAACCTGACACCAAGACCGGTTGTTATGTTTAAAAAACAATTAAGTGAGTTTTAAAATGGTTCAAGATGACAAATCCAAATGAGTTTGTGGGGTTTTAAGGAGTCTAATTTTTAAGATAAACATATTATCATGAAACTAAGTGGAGCTCAATTGATTTCTTTTTCTTTTTTTTTTTTTTTTTTTTTTTTTCATATTTTTATTTTTATTTTTTTTAATGAAAACTTGAGACTAAAAATGTTTCATCATTTTTATCCTACTAGCGTGCGAAGGTACAAATTTGATTTATTATAAAAAAAACATAAAATATTTGATTAGCATGAAAAAAGTTTCGACCTTTATTGTCTTGATTTTGATCAGGGTGAAATTGCTTTGCCTTGCTCCTGAATGCAGTCTGCATCAAGAAACAGATTCCATTAACATATATATTTTCTTTTGGAAGAGCAAAAAATTAAGAGTATGAAAAAGTAGCCTAATAGTTGTTGGATACCTTAATCTCATCATCTGTGTATGGCTGTGTTCTTGACCTATTCACAAGAAGAAAAATAAAGATTTTCAGCCGACATAACAAGTTCTGTATAAGTATTAACAGTAAAAACTAATTCTAACAAATCTAGTAGCTTTTAATTGTCAGCTAATAACCTTGACACTGCTGTATACTGAAATATTTATCAAGAATCTACATTGTTGTAAGTTGAATAGGAAGGTTACATATTTACAAACCAAGCAAGGAAAAAAAAAAAAAAAAAAACCCACACACACACACACACACGAAGCTACCTATATTGTTTATAATTAATAAAAAAGCTGATAAAAATTTGAGATTGATAAATCTGATATTATCATTCATAAAAAATTGAGATGTGGAAAAATCAGGTGGGTCAAGCAAGTAAAGTAACAGGATAAAATGCCTAAGGGTCGTCATCTGGACAGACCCATACCTTTTTTATTATCTAGAGACACGTGCATTTAATATAAAATTAACAATGCTTAATGCATTAAAATTACACATTAAGCGATTTTTAAGCTGTTTGATACATTATCTTAATTGGACCAGCTAATATAATACATGACTTGTATCTGCCCATTAACAAGTAACCGGTCAAAACTGTCACCTCTAATATTAAATGATAGGCTCCATAAAACAAATAATTCAAATCACGAATAATCAACTTTTTCCTATCTCTCATGAAAGAAATCACAAACAAACCAAGTCAAACAAACAATGTATCAAAATGTCAGAAAGAAAGTTGACCTGCTGAGACCCAAGATCGCATAGTGATGGGACAGTGCATAATTTACAGGGGACCGAGGAGGTTCCTTAAAATTACTCCTGTTTCCATGAGCTGTATCTGTTTTCCAATACCAATCATTCCTTTGAAAATGTTGATGATATCCACTACCTGCATTATTATTTTCCTTCCAACTCTGATAGCCTCTATTGTATTTATTTTTTTCCCTATTGAATACGCTTTGCATGCGCCTTATTCGTTCCTACAAAGAGTATGCATAAACTTAGTAATACGAGGCACGATATTAGTAGTAAAGCCAAGAAATCATGAATCATCAAAAGACATAACTCAGATCACTATGCATAATTTACCTATATACATTCCCGACACTATTTTTCCAATGATACTGTATGGTTAACAGATTGTGTGAGTGCAAGACTTGAATACACTGGCATGACATTAGTGGGTCAAGAGCTCTCAGCAAGTACCAAGATAGCAAGATCTTTGGGAACAAGTATTGGAAGGGGACGTTTGGTACGACTGAATCACAAAGAATGGAAATGCATTGGAGAATGGAATGGCATAGAAAGAGAATGAGTCTGATATTAGAGAATGGATTCTAGTGTTTGGCAAAAATAGAGAATAGAGTGTCAGAATCGATTAAAGAATCAATTCCTTTGTTTGGTACATAAAAGAATGAATATATATATATTTTCAGGTTTTTTAGTTACGTTGATTATTTGATTTATTTGACGCTATCAGGTCACATAATTACAATTATGCAAACATAATTCAAGTTTTTTGTCATATAAAAATATATTATATCATCTCTACGATGAAACAAAATTGACAAAAAAAAAGAAAAAAAAAGAAAAGAAAGAAGAAGTCATATTTCTACAACTTACACATTGCACTAAACACAACTAATAAAAAAGATGGATACTGTATAATATTCATGATCGAACTAGTATATACACGTAGAGGATAAGCAATTAAAACCTGATTTACAAAGACTAGTATATGCACATCAATATTTGTATAATTTTATGCTATAGGGTTTTTTACATGTTACGAAGTAGAGAAAAGTTTAAATGCTTACTCTTATTTTGATGCTTACCAAGGGACAAATCCTCACCATCCATCTAGTTTGATTTAATGGTGGGGATTAATCTAAAATTTAATAGATAAACCTAAGTCCATCTTTTTTTTCTTGTCTTTTTGTCTTTCTTTTTTATTCACATTTTTTATGAAAGCGTAAAAACACATCTGAAAACGGACGAAAACGTATGAAAATGGACGGAAATGAAAGAAAACTGATGAAAACGGACGAAAACGTATGAAAACGAGAGAAAACAGACGAAAACGTATGAAAACGGGCGAAGACGTATGAAAACGGACGAAAACGAATGAAAACAAAAAAACGAAAACGTATGAAAGCGAAGAAAAAAACGCGAATTAAAAAAAACGTGAATAATAAAAACGCGAATTTAAAAAAAAAAAAAAGTGAATAAAATAAAAAACGTGAATTTTTGTCCGTGATTTTTTAATTCACTAGAGAATGGATAGAGAGAAAGAGCTCTTCTAAAATTCTCATTCTCCACCTTTCTCCTCTTTTTTTAAAGAAACAAAATGGGGGAATGAGAATGGTAATTTAATTCCCTGTTTCCATTCTTATGTCAAACAAACATGAGAATCAACCTCTTTTCCCTTTCTCAACTTTCCATTCATGCGTACCAAACATCATGCTTGCATGGTATGCTAATGGAGCAACTACCAAACATCCCCTAAATGCTTGCATGGTCTGCTAATGGAGCAACTTTTTGCCCTTGTGAAAAAAAAAAACGGCATGGGAGGCTGTAAAAGATTCAAGTTTGATGATTATCTGAAGAGGCAAAAGCAAGATATTCTGAGAAAGAGATGAAGGTCAATAGCCAAATTGTATTAAGAATGTGGGAACCAGAGCGGCTTGGTTTTGAATTGCATGTTGCGATCCGTTGCGCTCAGGCCTCAGGGTCCCAAAGACCAATGCGCGATGCATGATGCGATTGCGATGCGATTGCGAGCGCATCACGGACGCGTGGCGCTAGGTAATAAAAAAATTAAATAGTATTTTTAATTAATTTATTCTACAAGTCGATGCTTAAACGTTAAATAAGTCACTTATATCTTGATACTAATAGTATGCTTAAACATTAAATAAGTCACTTACATATTCCTAGCAAGTATCAAGAATGTCAAGAGTCAATTGCCAATAATAAAAGTAACTATCTTTAAAGTAAAAAAACATTCAAAGTAGTTATCTTTCTTTATATCTTTCATCAAGTAGTTTATTAAGGCCAAAGTTTCAATTGCGTCCATTGCGATAGATGCGAGCATCACACTATTGCGAAGTGATGCGATAGCATCAGGCCGTATCCTGGAACAACTTTGCATCACAATTCCCATTGCCTTTTTGCCATCGCATCACATGCGCAATGCGCTCGCACCGATGCGCACAATTTTAAACGAAGCAGAGCAGCTTCAGGAAGTGGTGAATCTGGCCCAGATAACCAAGCTCATGACAATCACTTATGACATAAAAGTGATATCAAGAAGACAGGATCAGGAATTCATTGACAAGGACATTTTTGACTGAACCAATAGTGGGTCGCAGCCAAGGATAATAAAGATGAGGAAAACAGATTTAAAAAGGTTAGTACTGTTACTCTTAAAGTGATGTTGTGGAAGCAGAGTTGGGAAGGTAAAACAGCATTTTTGAACACAAAAACGCACTAATGAACTTCTAGACTTCCATTGACAATACATCTTAAAGGGAGATTTGATGTTAGGTCCACACAGGCCCACGGGCTTCAGCACATGCAGGATTGCATCTAAAACTAGATTATGCATTGAAGAGAGAAGCTTATCTCAAAGGTGAGCTGGTTTAATCAATCTATTATTGTTTTTGGGCAACTAACTTTCTAGGTTCTACCAAATACATGACAGCTATTCATTACCAAAATGAATGCATATGAAAAATTGCATTCAAATGTAATCCAACAACTGCATCCAAATGTATGAGCACAAATACTGCACAAAATCATTATCATTTATTGAGTACCTCATGGGCATTCCAAACCAGAAACCTGGAAACTGGTGCTCATTTATTCCTCGAAATTAAATGAAACATGCATTTGCATAAAAGTTTCAAGATTTTCAGAAATTTTATGGAAGGGACAGAAAGTAATTAATCTCAAAGGATGGATTTACACTAATGAACACATAAATCAATTTGATCATGCATAAGATGACTAAGATTGCAAGTACAGAAATATACTGAAACCATGCATAACGCGAGCAAGTCTAGAGAAAATCATTTAAAATGCACTTCTCTCCTATCCTTCCTCTTCTTTCGAAAATAAACTCACGAACCTAATGTTAAGTTTGAGACAGATATGCAGAGAACCCATATGATAAGATGTAACAAAACGCCTATATTTAGTAGTCATAGTAATACTTCAGGGTCTGGTGCGAAGTCATCAGTGATGCTGAGTCATCAGTGACACAATATAAGAAAGTTACTCTAAGGGGCTGTTTGGATTTGCCATTTTGAACTCTTTTATCTGGTTACTAAGCCGCAATAATATTTTCTATGTTAGTGCCAAATAATCAGGTTTGAGTACTCACTTTTACATCAGCTGCAACAGAAATGAGTATCAGTTAACCTATTTACCCTTCTCCTAACCCAACTTAAGAAGCTTTTTTTACTTTTCACAAGACGTCTTTCAGTATTTTACTTTACCCAAAACATGCATTAACTACATTGTACGTCATGCATTCAAAACTTGTATTTTGGGTATATATGACATTTTGTTATTTAGGTTAGGTATATATGGAATTATCCCTTACCAAAATGTCCTTTTTAGTCATTTTATTTATTATTCCCCAAAATATTCAAAATCTACCAAAAAAATAAGACATTTAGTTATGACACAATTTCAAACAACAGAGGCACATTGATGCAAAGTTCCAAACAGTATCTCCTACAGCTGTTTTACATATTTAGTTCTGAGTTCTGACTAACTTATATATCATGGGCAATTTTAAAACACACATCCAAACTCCTAGAAACATCAAAGAAAAGAGAGGTTTTATATAGAAACGCACCACTCTCTCCATTTCATCTTCAAACTCTTCCTGCATACGGCGGTTATATCTTTTCCAAGCTTCCTCTTGAAAGCTTGTTCGATAAGATCCACCACTCCCACCTTTCCACGACTTTGACCTGGTAATCTTGTGCGATATAACAATCGTAATCAGTTAATTGACCCAAATAAGCATACATTATCTTAAGATTATCATGTAAACTTTTTCCAGATACGCTACCTGTGAAGAAAACCAATCAGCCATCTGGCGCATATGTCCAACCTATCAATTTGTTTAAGACCGTCATAAATATCCAACTCTATACAAATATGTGCTGTTATTTGGTTTTATATACACTGAACTTAAATGAAGGACTATGCAATCTTAAGATGTTCTACTCAAGATACTAAAATTTTGACATGAATTTAACTTCAGGGCATGATTCAGATTAAGTTTATTTATTAAAAAGAAAAGTTATATTTGAATAAGCACTGCACAGTTTGTTCAAAATCACACTAATGTTAACTCTAGAGATAAAATATTTATGGCCACACTATACTTTAATAACTATCATCAATTACTAATCTCTAACCTACTTATATAAGTAAAAGTAAGCTGATTTATGTTTTTATATGAGTAAAAAAAAAAAAATGAATGTGCTAGAGTGTACTCTAATACAAAACATCTTAACCAGAGACACACGTCCTTCAAACGATAGTGACAAGTCCATCCGGTTGATAAATAACAAAACTGCAGTTTTACCCTTGTTTAGTGACCAATAAGGCGATAATCGACTTTCAAACGATGGGTGGCAATTAGCTCGTTCATGTGCTTATCTGCTAATTATGAAGTGTTTCGATAAAACAAACTGCTTCTACTAATATAGTTATCAATGGGTAGAAGTGTAAAATAAGCAGATCGAGACCTGCTGACTGAAAGCGCTTATTCGAAACACAATCAAAAGTTCAGAACTACCTTTTTACCCTCATACCTTACCTAAGAATCCTGTAAACACACATTTCCATCCCCCAGTTACTCTTCTCTCTACTACACAAGAAACTAGTTTAAGATAAGCAAATCCAAACACCATATCCTGAACTGCTTATTAACTAGGCTTAAACACCCTCGATATTATAAGAGACAAATATGACACCAACAATCACAAAAGCTAAGCTAAGATACTCAAATTTCATACCCACAAAAAATAAAAAAAGATTGCAACTTACAGCAAGAGTAGTAGCAGTAGCACCAATTAATCCAAAAATAAGAATACCCCAAATCCCCATTTCTTTTTCTTCTCTTTTATTCCTGTGATGATAATAATATGATGGTATCTTTCTTGATTTAATATCATCATTATCTTCATGGGTTTTCTTATTTATGTCTTCTGACATAGGTAAAATCTTTTTTTTTCTTCAGAAATCAATGAAATTTAAGAGGAACCCTAGTATCATGTTCTTGTTAGTATGGGATGTGTTGGATAAGATTGTTGTTCTGAAGGGGTTTGGTTAAAAGGGTGTTTGATCACAACTCAAAGTACCAAAAATATCAAGGAGATCGAATTGGTGGCAAGGAGAAGGAAGTACTAGTATGTTGGAGAAAAGTATTTCGTTAGGCTGGCCGGCTCAATAGTCTCATTTTTTTTACAGTCACGACTTTTAGCGTCATAGTATTGATTTTTTTAATTCAAACATTTTAACAATTAATTTAAAATTCATTAAAAATAAAAACATTACAATACTAAATAAAAACATTAATACATTAAAATAAAACGATCGAAATACATAAATCATAAATCAAAATTCGCATCGAATCATGAAGAGACCGATAACCGGCAAATTTCGTTCCTCGAGGTTCAATAATCTGTCGAACTTGATGCACCTATACCATCGGTTTTGTATAGTTGGACACACCCTCACGCGTGTCGACAATGTCGCTTTGCGGGCTTCATCCATCAAAATTTTGTCGATCAACTTTTCGTTCGGGCGTAATTGATGCAACGTTTTCTCTATAATCACGCTTTTTCGAGCGTCTATCATGGCGCCTTCTTCGCTTCTTTTTTAACGTACATTTGCATATCTTCAACGGAATGGGGGAGACGACAAGCCATAATAATTTTGTGTTGAGAAGTAGTTTGAGGTTGAATTGTGTGAAATGAGATTTGTGGATTGAAGTGTGTATATGTTGTGTGTTTATGAACGTTCAATTTTATTTATTTATTTATTTTTCTAACCGTTACGCAACGGTATAAATAATTTAATTGGCTTGTTTCATTCGTTCGTGTACACGACTAAGTTTGGGTAAAAAGCACCAGCAATCGACTTGTCTACAGAAGGCCGATCGACATAGAATCAATCGCCTATGTCGATCGTGGTTGTCTACTGGGGGCAACCTTAGATTAAAGTCATTAAACAGTTTAATCACGCTCTCTTCTCGAATTTTTTAAGTAATGTTAGGGAAGGGATGGGAAATCAAAAAAAGGGGCGTTTTTGAGTTTTCTTAAGATGGAAAGATAGGGGATGGGAAGGTGAGAGGGAGAGAAGGGATGGGCTTTTGAGTGTTATTTTGTTCCGTCTAATTTTGGACGGATTGGAAAGGAAAACGTGTATTAAACATAACGAGCCTTTGTTAAATTACAATATTATCCTCAATCTTCATTGCACGATTATATATGTAACTTCAAATTTTAATTGAATTCTTATCTCCTTTAAATTTTTGTTTTTTTCATTTATATTAGGCTACTGTTGTGGAAAACTTTGTTAAGGACGTTTCGTTTCTAAGACAAGGAAACTTAAATCTTTTCCGTATACTTTATAGTACGATTACGGGAGTACGCCATTAGTATAAAATTTAACATAATGTATAGATTTACTACTGTGTACTAACGTAATAGGTGCAGAAATTCAAGTTTTTTTTAGTTATTGGTTTAAATAATAGGAACTACTGTTGTACATGTGTTTTTTGGTAATACGAGGATATATTGATAATTTGGGCAACTTTCTTTCTTTTCCTTGCTACTTTAAAAAAAAAACTCAAGAACACAAAAATAAATTACCACTTTCTTCACTATCTCATCGTCTACTTTGCCCTTCTCATCCCATCCCCTTTCATTCTTTAAATTTTAGACTTGAGAACAGAGCATTAGGGTAAGGATCCAGTGAGAAGAAAACTTAAAATGAGAAGAATGAGAAATAACTATAACCGCATATTTGAGATGCATCAACTTTAATTAAATGCATCTCTATTCATTTAGATGCATCACAATTAGTCTCGAAAGTGACTTAGAAGTAAAAACGATGCAAAGTAGTACTGACAACAAATTTGACCCGCAAAGGACGAAAAATACACATGATACGTCTAACTTGATGAAATGCATCTAATATATGTATATACCTCTAGTTTTTAGTTAGAAAATATATTAAGACGCATCTAAAAGATTAAGTATGCATCTAATTCAAATTGATGCATCTCTTATGTGTAGTTATAGTTATTTCTTATCCTTCTTATTTTAAGAATTCTTCTCATTTGATCCTTAGTCTAATCTTTAATATAAACAAAAACCAATTTTTCATTTCAAAAAATCAATTCATACCTTATTTGATAATATTTTATTTATTTATTATATTTTTATTTTAAAATATTTACTAAAAAAACTCAAATATTCCGGATTTGGCAATAGTTAAAAAAACGTTTTTATATATAGTCAAGAAAAAATAAATAAATATAAAAGTTTAAGTGTCAAAATATAAAGAGAAAAACTTAGTAAAAAGCGCGAGTGACTTTAAAAATATTTGTGTCTAATGTAAAGAAATAAATTAGTAATCGATTCTTAAAAAAAACCCAATATATAAAAACCCGCGCGTGCGCGGGTATTATAACTAGTTTTATTCCTATAATAACCTTTATCAAATATTCTGGAGAATGAACCTTATAAAAGATCGAGTAAAATACACATTTCATCCCTAAACTTGTCTCAAAACATCATGTTGGGTTGTAACATCAGCTTTTTTTTTCTTTTCACCAGAGGTCCCTATTTTATGTTTTTTGATCATGTTGAGTCCATTTG
>CM040244.1:110421210-110790621 GCA_022545495.1 Chrysanthemum lavandulifolium
TTTTAACACTATCTAGTATTTTATCTAGAGTATTAGTACTCATTCTAGCAATCTTGGAATCAAGATTATCAACTAATGTTTGAAGTTGAACACAAAGCTCGCATTCCCCATCTACTTTATTCCCCTTATCTAAACGTTTTAATTTATCTTTTAACTCAATGACTTCCTTTTCTAAACTCCCATTTTTGTTTTTCAAAATCTTATTTTTGTTAATTACTTTTAAACTAATTTTGCAAAGTTTATCATATTCACGATGCAATGATTCATCATCTAATGATGAGCTACTATAATAGAGAGATTCGGGACATAACTCGTTTGAGTCATTTGCTATGAGACAAATTTCTTCCTTCTCCTCCTCACTCATTCCTCACGAACCACTTACGAATGCCTTTTGTTCGTCACGTTTGGGACACTCACTAGGGAAGTGATTAGGGTCCCAACATTTAAAACATGCGCGTTCATCCCCTGCTTTCTTGTTGTCTTTGCCTTTCCGGAACCCCTTCTTGTCGTCATATGGTTGCTTGACATATCTTCCCTTTCTTCTAAAGAACTTCTTGAAATCCCTTACCGCCATGGCATATTTTTCGTCATCACTTTCCGGAGAAGAGTTTTCTTAATCGCTTGAAACCTTCTTGGCTTTTAAGGCAAGAGATTTGTGCTTCTCTTTCTTTTCTTTTGAGGCTTCGGAATCTTTAGTGAGGATAAGCTCATAGACCTTTAGATTGCCTATGAGTTCATCGAGGGTGAGGATTGATAATTCTTTTGATTCTTCGATGGCCGTCACCTTTGATCTCCACTTGGATGGAAGTGCCCTTAGATATCTCCAGACATGATTACGACTAGAAAAAGACTCATCAAGTGCTTGAAATAAGGTAATTATAGTATAAAAGTTAGCAAAAGAATTATCTAGAGGGAAATTTGATGCACCAATATCCACAAAAAGCTTGTGACAAGCCAGAGATTTAGATATTGCCATATAGCAGTGTAATCTTCTAGCCAAACCTACCAAATTAATGGTAGCATGATATGATAATAACTACACGCAGACGCACTAAGAACACAAGCAAAGCAAAAGGGTTACCTGAGACCTTCCTCAACAAGCCCCCCATGACTACACGCAGTAAGAACACCAAGAAACGCCACATCATTTAGTGTGATCCCCATACTTATCATCAAATAAAATAGGGTCAAAGCTTCTTTCGTGTATCCATGATGTGCGGCACTACATATCATCACACTCCACGACACTACATCAGATTTATCAGCTAAATCAAACACCTATTTGCAGAATCTATGTCACCCGTCTTTGCATACATATACATCAAAGAATTTACAGCCACACTCGATTTTACAATTCCACATTTAACCGAATAACTTTGAATCTGCTCACCACATCGGACCCCACCCAAATTAGCACAAGCACTTAAAACACTTGAAACTGTGAACTCGTCTAGTTTCAATTCATATTTAAGAAGTTCACAAAAAAGAACCGACGCCCGCTCAAATTCACCGTTTTGAGCATGGCCCACATTCACAGATGTCCATATTACTATATCTTGTTTTTTACTTGAATTAAAACATCTTATTGATTCAGTCATTAATCCCCATAAAGAGTATAAATCAATAAGAGCACTTCCAATGACAGATGAAGGAGCACCATGGATCTAAATAAAACAAACAATTCAATTGATGAATCCAATCAATCAATTATTATATTTTATTAATTCATCTTTAATTCCTTTTTATTTTAATACTAGAAGTGGGAGAAGGGTGGGTGAGTGAAAGTGTATATAGTTGCTAGGGTAAAATGAATGAAAAAGATAGGTGAATGACTTTATATTGGCAAAATAGTTATTTAAGGAATTTGGCAAAAAATAACAGACGTTGACTAACGAAAAATGGGTCAAGGGATTAATTTGGACTCCCCACGATGAAAAATGCAAGATTTTGTCTTAGGGTGATGCGTGTGTACAAGATTAAGGACGAACGATGCATTTTACTCTAAAAAAAATAATCTTCATAATCTCTGAAAATAAAAAGTTACTTCATGTAGCTTATAAAAATAATCTCATTTTATAATCTTTATAAAATTAATCTCATTTTATAATCTTTTTCAACAACACCAAAGACAATCTACTTTTGCCAAACATTCCCTAAGTCTACCAAACAAAGCTTATAATTTCAGTAGCTTATTATTGTTAATAAATTGACAATCTTATCTTGTGTGTCAAACATGCCCTTAGTCTCAAACTTTATGCAACTTTTATAAAAAGGCAAATTAGCCCCCGGATAAAGACACTCAAATGTATAGGTTTTCAGTTTGGTTGCTATAAACAAATAAGATAGCAGAAACATTATTCAACACGTACATCGATGAACTTGAAAAAGAGGTAACAATCGACGAAGCAAGTACCCTTTATCAAAATTAAATTAATAGACTAGAGAGATGCGCTATCTGAGTTCTCATAAGATTGTCTATACTTCTAAGATCATTTTATATATTGTTACAACATAGATATAATCTATAGTAGAAAGGGCTTTTTATCTCTCCTCTATTAACCATGTGTACTTGTATTGTACCTGTAATGACACTATTCATAGGGTCTATTGATCCGGTCTCGGCGAATGGCAAACTTCAGTGAACATAATCAGTGCTTCGAAACTTGATATCATTTATCACGTACTTCCCTTTTTGGAAGAAAATCGGGTCTCCTCAGTCTCAAATTTAATCTCATGCCTACATTCATGAAAAAAAATTATCAGAGGTATGTTCGACGGAAGCATTATTATGATGATAAAGCTACAAGACACCAATATATGTAAATTAGTAATCTTTTAGTGTGGTTCTAAACCGGTCAGCCCAGGTTATTGGTACCTTTAAGAAAGACTAAAGTCTTTCAACCTAAATCAACTTGTCAAATTGGCTAAATTTTGCCACCTCTATTGACCGATATAGATGCAGTAACAAATAATTCATGCACACAAGAGCTGAAACAGCCACATGCGTCTAGATATCCGAAACGTCTGGTTGCCAAAACACAACTATCCATTAGATTATCACCAAAAAAGGCATGTTCACTAAGAGCCATGGCATCTAGCATCAACAATCTTCAACTTGCCTGTTTTATACTCACATCCATTAAAAGCAGAATGCAATATATATTTGGCTATCTGATCATATCTCCAAAATGACCCTGATTATTATGTTCGATTTAAAATTGAAATAACATAGACCTATATGACGGCAACTAGCAAACTTGTCAATCATAAAAAAGAAAATAAAAACTAAAATTACTAACTTTTTACTAACGATTATCACGGGGCAAAAAAGTGTTGCATTTTATTGGGGTCTAAAAAGGAGGGTAGAGAGTACATTACTTAGGACTTGAAACAAGTATCGTTACTTGTTTACGTTTTCTTATCTAAAGTGAATTCTTTAAGATAACAGTTATATAACTATCGACTGTCATCACGAGCTATAAATGACCTACCCCAACCCCTCCCTATGTCCACTTGATACAAAATTCCCTCACATCATAGTGACAAAGTTCTTAAGTTAAAGATTGGTGAAGCATGATACTTGGTCTGGTGAAGCATGATACTTGGTCAATGGATTGACTTCTATCAAGTGCAGGTCCTGATTATTGTTAACACAGAAACGCATAACTATTTTATAAGATCTGAAACGTAATGAGAGACATACCGATGGGATTTCGAGAGAAAAATTTCAGTATCTCGTCAATAATTATTACCTACATAAAGCATGCGAAGGCATTACACATAATCAAAGATTAACAGATAACCAAACAAGCTAAACAAAAGCAGGCAACGAAAGAAATATAAGAATCTTGAAAAATTGAAGTGCGATGATTATACGTTATATAGCTAAGTAACTCAAATTGTCAAGATTATACGTTATATAACTAGGAGAATATCCACCACAATATTACTAGATTTTAGAGGATGTTGTCGACAAATGCATTAAGATTGAGAGTTGTAATTAGATAGGTTTAGCTTCTAGGTACGACATATCATGACATGACTGATCGATAGACAAAATTATACATAGTAGATACCGGCCAGTCCAAATTATGAAAAAACATCAAATGTGTCATTATTTTGGAACCGTTATGCTTCCTATTTACAAAATTTTGCACGATAAAAACTAAAAAGTGTCAGGTTTTGTTTTTTGGGCTGAACTTAAAACATGTTCTATAAAATTGTTCTACGTCCATAATCTTAAGACTTGCACATATTTGATACTCCTTGTTTGTATATGTATAAATCTTAGTGAAATATAATCATATATAACATATCAATTATTACAATGTGGTGGAGAATGGTGAGCCACAAGATATATGATAACAGAACAACTGAAAGGAAGATTAACATTTCTAGAATTAAACTTTTCTTGCTGTGCTTCTAAGATTATTAAAAATATCAATATTTGATTAAAAAAAGGCCTTCGAGATTTTACTTTCTTTGAGAGCGTAAAGAGAAACATAAAGTGTATAGCATTTCGTTAGGTTGACAAAAGCATTCAGATCAGTAATACTTAGGAAGATGAAACAACTTACAGGAAACGATAAATACAAGACGGTGGTCCACTCATCCCACGTTAATGGCACCACCTGTGATGGAGAATTCAGCGTTTCAAATGTTATTTCCGTAAAAAAGACAAAACATTACTCTATGAAAGAATCAAGGGAGAATAGAAACTTACAGAAAAGAGAATCGAAAGTGGTTGCACATACAAAATGAGGCAGTGAAGTAACATGGTCACGCCAATAGAACCAACAAGCCATAAATTACTCCAGGGTGGTATAACACTGAAAATTACCATCAAGCGTATATTGTTAACTAACGCAAATCCTCCAACTTCAACCCTCAAGAAATACTTTAAAAGAGTATAACAAAGGCGTATTCAAACAGCAGATGAATAATAATAAACACTCACATGAGGGACTGATTTTCACTTAGATTGTTCAAAGCATTGAACATTTCAACAACAACGAGCACTGTCATCGAGACAGTTGAGGGGTGTCTATCACTAAATATACTACAAGGGTATGTAGTTTCGCGTTTCAGACAACTATCAAAATTCATCTGCAGCAGAAGAAATAATTCAAGAACATGCATATAAAAAACTTGCAGAAATTTGTACATTAATGCTTGAAACTGAAAAAACCTAAGCAAGATAGAAAATCAAAATCATATGATTCTCTACACCAAACTGCTGTTTTCTTGCATGGCAGTCACTTACTTTGCACTATCTAAATACCAATCTACGTAGAAGTTTCTAGATTATGTCTTCTTTAAAAGCATTACTATCTTTTATGATCCAAAATTGGTTCCATATAAAAAGATAATTAATAGTGAACATGACTGACACCTAAGGACTTACAAGTTCACTATATGGTATCTTTGGACCAGTTTCTGAGTAAATAAACCACCATATGAAACCCGCGACAGTTGCAAGTCCAACATAAGCTGCATGAAAAAGATAAGTTTGTCACATCAGTTAATCATATAGAACCATCTTTCTTACTCATTGTGCATTGCACTAAGATTGAAAGATCAAAATATTGAATGTTGAAAATTGGTCAGGTTGCAATACATTTAGTTTCAACAAATATCTACCCAAAACGCAGGACACAACTAATAAGCAAAATATAGAGCCTGAAAAAACCTTTTTATCTGCATCAATGATGTTTCTCAATACTAGCTAGATTTTTTTCCCCCATACAGGGTACCTTTAAGAAGAGCAATAACTGAAAAAGGGATCACATGTACATTCATATATATGCAATGCGTCTTTTTCTAAATATTAATAATAGTATGCATTTATGTTGGTGCACTCAGCAGATTATGTTATGACTACCTCCAATCACTAAATAACGGAAGAATAGCCACCCACTGACAACAGCTTCGTTAACCTGTGATTCAAAATGTTGCAAGTTAAAAGTTGTATGATGCAGGTAAGGCATAAAAAGTTAAATATACTTTAAATGTTAAAGCTCTCTGATATTGGGAGCCTATGTTCTGTAGTTTACATATTTTAGTGGAAACTATAATGTGCTTCCCATTCTAGCGGAAACACACATATCAAACCTTATCCATCGCTTCACACGCCAATCAAACATATCATAGCATAATTTAAACATGGTAGTATATATTATAGGCTTGCCATAAAAAAACTTTGACATTCAGCCTAGAAAAAATATGGGAAAAAAGACATGAACAATTTAAGGTTGCCATGTAAGATGAGTTGTAAGAAAGAGCAAGTAACAGAAAGGGTACCTTTCGAGGTTTAGCCTTCATAACATCTGAATCTTGCTTATTGAAACCAATAGCCGTAGCAGGTAATCCATCTGTAACCAAATTCACCCAAAGAAGTTGCACCTGTTAAGAATGATTTATCATTTCGTAAGGTCGATAAGTAAACCAACAAAAGTACTGACCTTGACGTATAAATACAATCTCTAACATCACCTAGTACAATAAACAGGTATGCCGGCATTGGCTCAATTATGACAACTTAGCTCAAGTCCATGCACACAGGGTCAAAAATGAAATAATGGTCTGTCATACAATCCAAAAGTATTTGGTCATGTAGCTCGGCTAGGAAGTAGGTTTTTTGTAATTCAAAAAGATAAATTATAAGAAAAATGTTTAAGTAAATCCTGGGTGGGATATAACTAGAATATTAATTGTAGCTTTTCTCGTGTCATTAACTATCTTAAGAGCGCCATTTTTACACCTAAAGTCGAACATACCAAACAATCATAGTGACTTGTGATTTAGATATCAAGACATTCAGGGTTATCTAATATATAACATTATAAAGATACACTCCGCTTTATGACAAAGAGAATATAGCATGATACAACTGTTTACAAAATCTTTTATGACTTTTCTACTTCTCTCTTTGAGATATCTCTAAATAATGAGCATTATCTAGAAAGTGGCACACAAAGAATTCAAGCTTACATAAAAATATTTAACCCATAATCCGTGGGATATAACAAGACTATTAGCATAGTAGGTCTTTTCTTCAGATGATAACAGCAAGCAAATGGGGGAAACAAGAATGTAATATCATACAAGTACCGAGATGAGAAGCAGCTTACAGGGACAAGAGTGTCAGGTATTCCAAGTACAGCTGCAACGAAGATACAAACTACTTCTCCAATGTTAGAAGAAATCATATATCTGATAAACTGCTTCGTGTTATTGTATATAGCTCTGCCCTCTGCAACAGCCTGTTACAATCAATTGGATTAATTGATAGAAGGGATCAATTCAGATGTATAAACTTATAAATATTCTTTTGCAACCACAATTTATTGCATGCATAAAAATGTTAGTCAAACTGACAGCACACAAGAGGCTTACTGCAACAATTGTAGCGAAATTGTCATCAGCCAAAACCATGTCTGAAGCACTCTGATATCAAGCACAATGACAATGATCCAGTTAGAGGAATGTTAATCATAAGTAAAGGTGGTGCAAACGAAAAATAGAACCATGTTAGCACCTTGGCTACAGCTGTTCCTGATCCCATGGCAATCCCTATATCTGCCTTCTTTAAAGCAGGTGCATCATTAACCCCATCTCCAGTCATGGCAACCTTCGAAACAAAATACACTATCATTTGGGGAAAAGTAGACATGCAGAAGTCGAGAAGTATGGTCTTAGAAAGAGAACTTGGATAGGCACAATGACAAATACTATCCAACACTCCTGTACAATTTAGGGTGTCCAAGAATAGCAGACATGTGAAGGTGAAACAATAGTTTTCAAGCAACCAATTACGAAATCTATATGGCGCCTTAAGTTTTCTAAAACAGTAGTTACAATGTGTCTAACAGCTACTCTAAGTTTGTAGGGTACCTTTAGTTTTCTAAAGCAGCAATTACAACTTTTTCAAAGACATGATTAGATTATTTTTAACCTTCTCTTCCCTACCAATGAAATGCTTTGGGCTTCATTATTATTATGTAAATTATTTGCATGTAAACTAGACATCTAACAATACCATCCTATCTAATTTGCAGCTGAACTGCATCCAGAACTGAAACCTTAGTCAGAAATGGATATTTATGTTCAAAGAATGAGACATGAGTACTAATTATATCAGTCTACTGCAAAAGGAGTGAGCATGAAATGTGCCCATCCAAAGAAGATGGACAAACTGCCTACAAGACAATAGATAGTAGGCCTTTTACCCGGAAAAAGTAATATTAAGATACTGAAATATCCAAACCATAAATTATCAATCATTTTGAGCAAAACAAATGCAACGCCGGCTGAGGTCAATGAAGTTATTGGGAGATGGCAGTAACAGAGAAATAAATAATTTGAAATGGTTCAACCAAATTATAGTCTTAAACTTAACATATATCTACAACCACAAGGGATATTCAATGGACTTACCACTTCATTTTGCTGTTGTAGTGCTTCCACCAGCATCTTTTTGTGAGATGGTTCAACCCTGAAGGAAACAATATGAACAGACATTTAGTAGTTTTATTTTAAAAGAAAGTATACAAAAACAGGAAGATAATGCATACTATATGAACATTATAAAAAACATGTGATGGTTTTTTAAGAAATGTAAAAGAAAGTGACTAGTTCAATCCTCTTCCTCTAGTATAGTAACTATAAGATCGTTGAAGAAACTCTTTACTCGCAAATGCTAAACCATGAGTTTTCTAACATGTAAAAGTTTTGGATAGGTACAGCTCATCTATGCTCATGAACTAGAAGTTAAGCCAGAATAGCGCAATCGATCTCCTAATAATTAAGTAATAACATGCCTCCAACTTCAAATACGTCATAATTAATTTTACTCATTTCTAACTTCAAAAGTTATGATCTAAGAAAATCTTTATGGAGAATACAACTGTTGACTAAAACAAAATACTGCTGTCAAAATGTGTCCATCTTCGATTTAGCAGGTACTGTACTTCTCATCTTTCTATAAGGATTCTACTTTCCTAAAGAAAAGCAGCAACCTAACTCGCCAGGTGTATATAGTGTCTGTTATAAGAAGTTATACATGGAATGCACAAAAACAGCCATAAAAGAAAATATAATAAGACAAATTTTACCTAGTAAAAAGTGTCATCCGTTGGAGTGCCATTATTTTCTCAGAAGCTGGAAGGTCCTCAAACTCAGAAGCCGTGAAGGAGCGGCCCACAAAATCTTCATAGTGATCAAAAGCACCTATCTTTCGGCACAATGATTCTGCAGTAGCCTGAAAGTTCCAATGCCGATTAGAATTATAGTTTTGATAGAAGCATATCACTTACAATTCTGGAGACAGAGAAAAGGCTAAATTACCTTGTTATCCCCAGTCACAACCATAACACGGATGCCAGCTGTCATGCATGAAAGTATAGCATTTCTAACCTCCTCTCTTGGTGGATCAAGCATCCCAACCTATATGTAACAAAGGGTGGATAAACAATAAAATGACCATGAGCAGCTATATATGAATTAGTATACTGAACACTAATATAGAAAACCACACATTTAATCTTCAATAAAAGCCATTACTAATTACTTGTTTTCAAAATAATGCTTGTATTTTTGTTTTCGATAAATAAACGATGGTTTTTTAATTAACAACCAAATAATTGAAGGTTTTTTAATTAACAATCACATCGGAAACTTAATATTTCTGCTATCATTTCTCATCCAGATAAAACACCAGTCGGTATATCGATTAATTGTTTTGATATACTTTTAATCTTAGCGTGTTCATATTTCAAGTGAATGTTGCCTCTTTTACACAGCTTATATGATTACTTGTTGTCAAGAAAAATAAACAAAATCTAAAAACACAAACTATAATACAGATAAATTGTTTTGAAAGAAAGCGTACCAACCCAATAAATGTAAGATCCTTCTCGTCATGTAAGGAAATATTTTGATGACCTGTAGGCATCCTTTTCAAAGCAAGTGCAAGACATCTTAAAGTATCTTTTCCTGCAAAGCTGAAACATAAAGAATATAACTTGTCACAGGGAATTAAAAAAGATCATAGTAGGTTGGCTAAATGTTGTCAGACGCTAGAGAAGCACTAAAATTGTCATGGTCAGAGAATATCAATGATTCAATGGTCTATTATCCAAGTTGAGTAAATAACTAAATGTGAGATAGATGATTTAAAGAATGATTGACGAAGAACAATAACAGACAACTTTATTGTTTTATAATAGAAAATAGAAACTTATGTGAGCATGCAACATAATGTAATTTATAAGCTTAACTATCAACATAGATTTTTTTTTTTCTTTTCATTTTAACAAAAACCCAGAAAGTATAAATGCAATCATATTGAAGGTAGATAGTCCTTAACCTGGAAAACTTAGATTCGAGCTCAGCTCTAATACTAGCAGTTAGTGGAGCGGTAGAACCATCATCATTGCAAAGAATACTTGTACATCTGGAAAGTACACTCTCCGGGGCACCTTTGGAGAACATAATCTCTATATGCTTTCGACTACAAAGAACACTCATCATCTTGCGATCACGAGAAAATTCCAAAAGAGAGATCTGAACACATCACATTTCCAAGTGAGCTTTAATAGAGAGAATAAATTAACAAAAAGAAACAATTTGCTACATGAAGTTGCAAATAAAATGTTCCAGCACCCTAAGAGCACACAAGAATGATATTTTTCAATGAGGAAAGCCAACAAATATCGACTTGGGCTGATAAAAACGCATTCACAAACTACTGAGCCCAAAAAGCAATAGATAAGGTAGATCATGCAATGTCATAGATCAAGTAGAATTCAAATGAAAGGGCTAAAAAATCATTCGACAAACCTTCTTGAATTGGTTTTCCCAATAATGATTACAGTAAGATGCCCGTTCATGCTTTGTCAACATATTCAGAGCAGAAGGCATCGAATCAAACCCAGGAAGACCAACCTGATAACAGCAGCAAAAGCAAAACAAGTTAAGTGAAGTGGAGATACAAAGCAGTATGACAAGGTGAACAAGAACATGGATGAAAAGTTGCCAGAGAATTCAAAACATGGATATCATTAATCAACCTTTTCTGCTAATATACGAAGAGCTACTTCAGTTGACTCGCCAATTTTTTCATAGTTCCTCTTGTCAGGATTGTATTGTATAATCGACTCATTGCAGAGAGCTGAACACATTGCAATGTGAAGGAGACAAGGAAATTGAGCAGGAAAATCAAGCTGCAAAATTTACAAGCACATGGTAAGATTGACGATTACCTTACCATTTAGTAATAGCAGAATTGTTACTTATTGGTATATTATTATTGGAATTGTAGGTAGCATCAGTAGAAATAGCCATTCATGGAGTCACATGACCCACCTATGTACCTAAATTTTAATAATTTACAGGTTCCTATCTTAGAATGTAATGAAGTTTATGACTCTAAGCTCTGAGAATTTAAATTGAGACACTAGTCCTCATAAAAGTAGCTAGAGAAACGGCACTGCCTCCACTTAAGTCTATAGTACCAGATTCTAACTTGCAAATGCACTATGAAATTCCTTGCTCATCAACAACGGCATTAATCAGTGGAACAGGAAATAACAGAAGAAGAATGAAGATAGTTGAGCTTCCTAATGGCTTCTTACGAGCCCGAAAGTTTGCCTTTGGCCAAACGCTATGGTTCTGTAATTGTAGCTACTAATGTCTTCATAGCCAAAGGTAAGCATAGTGTTTCTAACAAAAAGTACCTAGTAAGTTTGCATCGTTTGATACCTGTAACTTGTTATGGGTTCCTTGCATGCATCTCTAAATGGGGATACATGGCATACATACACCAATTTCCACTCCCATGGGGAAGGCCAGAACTTGG
Source organism: Chrysanthemum lavandulifolium (assembly GCA_022545495.1). Lineage (NCBI taxonomy): Eukaryota > Viridiplantae > Streptophyta > Magnoliopsida > Asterales > Asteraceae > Chrysanthemum > Chrysanthemum lavandulifolium. The sequence continues at coordinate 110,433,068 of CM040244.1, forward strand.
ATAATTATTCACTGTATGTTTATTAGGTTCTTTTAAGTAATATTTCCACAAATCAAAGTGTGAATATAGGTTTTTTTTGCATTGCTGAATCCTAAATTCTAACACCTGCTTATTGTTTACAAACGAAAGTTCAACACTTCAACTGAATAAGAAAACTAAGTTAAAAAATAATAATAATAATAATAATAATAATAATAATAAAATAAATAAATAAATAAAATGGAAGGGCAATTTTCCGTAAAAACTTACCTGCATTCCAGTGCCATCAAAAATAGAACCCTCTGGTGCATAAGTTGTACCACTAACGCTGTACTCCGTAGTGGCAACTCCATGACTAGCAGACTGAAGCACACAAATCTGGTGATAAAAACAGATAACATATAGTTAGAAGAACTTAGTAATGATAGATTATTAATAACCAAAAGAAGAGGTTAACTATATCATAGCACGCATTTAAGAGCATTATATGTCTCAGTAGAAAACCAAAATAGCATTTACGGCAGTCCATAGAATAACATTACATGATATACACTGGTCCGGGAAGTGTCATAACAAACAATAAAGAAGACCCTGATAATTTAATCATACAACAGTGAAAAAACAAGTGTAGTTGTTGAAATTATTGCTGCTTTTTTATTAAGGTCTATCTGTGTAGCATGTTAATCTTCCAAAAAGAAGAAAGGACGTCCAGTAGTTTTCCTAAAGTTCAGAAATTTTACAAAACTGAAGTATTGTGAAAGTTAGAAAGTAGTATTATTGACTCTTCCAACCTAAAATCCAGCAATTATATTAGAATAATTTCAAGACAAAAGGAACTGATAACAATGCTCAAAATTTATTAACTGCCCTAGAAAAACAGAGAACCATGACCACTGATATTGTGAACCAGATTATTATCTTGAAGTGGAGTTCAACGATCATAACACATCGGATATGAACAGAAATTGAGATTACATATTGAAACTGAAACAACCTTCGAAACTGACATCATGTTAGTGGTCAGAGTTCCAGTTTTGTCACTGCAAATCACTGTTGTACAGCCTAAGGTCTCTACGGAAGGCAATGATCTCACAATAGCATTCAAGCGAGCCATTCTTTTTGTTCCAAGAGCCAAACAACTGCCACATTAATGTTATAATCAGCACTAATGACTAGCTTGCTGAAACATATAGAACGAACATTACAGGTACAGAGCCAAGTAGCTTGAGCTCACAATACTATCAAGGCTCATCCAATTCAGTTCGGCGTAAATACAAGAAAATCACTCACGTTGTAACAACAGCTGGAAGACCTTCCGGAATCGCAGCAACAGCAAGGGCAACAGCAATCTAGTAAGGTTAAAGATCAATTAGGTCAGACAGGATTAAGATAAATTAACTACAGTAATATACAAACACAATTTTATGTAAAGTCATATTCTATAGCTGACATAGAAAAGGTTCAAACTTCAGATTACCCCGAGCATTTTTGTTGGGATAGATAAAAAAATAACTAAAATGATAATAACGGTTACAGTGATACTAACAGATATTATTATTGAAAATATATCACGAGAATTATACAGTGAGAATTTGTTCAAAGTAAAGTCAAAGAAAATTTCTCAAAGATTCCTGAAAATTTGTTATAAGCTGATACAAAGATATACTCCGTACTAACCAATTCTTCCTTGAGAAGATCAAGAAACATGAACATTAACATAGTAGAATAAATCTAAGGGACTACCCTTCGTTTAATAATATAACTTCAATCAACAACATTCAAGTGGAAAAGAACATAAATGCATATATACCAAAGTCACACGGAACGAGGAACGCTCCGGTACGGAAACGAGAAACGGGAACGCGGTTCGCTAAGTCCCTAAAATTCGGTACGAAGGGGGGTAGGCTCATTTCGGTACGCTCTGGTTCGCTTCGGTTCGATGTACCATATATTTTGGTACGCTGTATCCAATTTGGTACAATGTACCATATAATACTTATACCTATATAAGTTTTAATAGGTATTTATATATTTTATATACACATTTATAAACTTTTATTAGTCTATTAATTTAAGATTTATCATTCAAAAATTCAAAGCAAAAATAACTTGCTGTATTACCACCTATGCATCACAACTTGTCCACTCATTTTCAAAAGTCATAAATATTACGTAGTACTACCAAACAAAACATACACGTGTTACTCTTAGCCCAAATGTAACCAATTTTTTTTCTTTTTTTTTAAAAAATCTGATAAATAATAACAATGAAATTACTCCGTACTTTGTTTATATTCCCTAGATTTTACACCCACGTGCCTCCCATTTATATTCCCAATCTCATTTACTTTTCATTTGTCACTCTCCTTGTACCATCTTCTTCTTGTTTCTAGATCTTCAAGAAAACCTCCAAACACATAACTCACGAATTATTTTTCGTACCGATCCGTTTTGGTACGTCGAATCAGTAAACTTTGTACGCAGATTGATGTTGTTTGGGAACGCCGAAAATAGCGATCTAGATCGCGATCCCGAGCGATTCGGGACGCGATCGTACCGCGATCCGGTACGAGCGATCCGAAACGCGGAACGCGGGATGCTCAGCGTTTCCTGTGACTTTGATATATACCTATCCTGGATATTTACCTTGAAGTAGTGAACAGCACCTTGAAAGAAACCTCCATGGACAGGATCACGAAAATGGCCAATATTGACAATCCACACCAATATACAGATACCAGCTATGACCTACAAGGAGAGAAAGAAGCACCAAAAGTTTGAAGGGCTGATTATGGAGGTCTTCTCTAACAGGTCAAACGATAACTTACGGTCAAGTGGGTAGAATGGCACAAACTGGTCAAAAGAGCCTTAGAGAGTTCTTTTTTTAATGCATAAAGCTCTTACAATCAATTTCGACTACAAACATTATTATTATTTTATTAATATAATTGTAGCAATCATATCTAACACACTACTTGTTTATATATTAACTGGAAAGAATCCGTTTCAGGTAAACCCAACCCTTTTGACTCATACAAAACACTTGGCGCTTTAAGCCAAACCAAGTTTGATCTTTTACCCAAACTGCTTGACCTGCCCATTTTCCACCTCTAAGTTGACATACTGGAATGGGCAATATAGTATAGCAAAAGGTATGTTGAGTAATCACTGCAAGTCTTTAACCTTGGCCAAAAAAGTGCCAAACTCATCAAGCTTCCTTTTGAGTGGTGTTGCTTCCTGCATTAAAAAACAAATCATTTAAGGATATGACGACAAGAAGCGATGTGTTAAATGTACATGAACCTTACATCCTCAGTTTTCAGCATAGAATCACGTATGCTGCCCATTGCGGTACTGGAACCAACTCCAACGACAACAGCTCTTGCTCTACCAGCAACCACCACTGTTCCCTGGCCATGACATCATATCTCATTAGGTTATTTCCTTTAGAGTTGGTCAATCAAATTTAATCAAAGTAATCATATAAGTTCTTTTAATTTCTATGATACGAATGTGGACCATGCCAAATTATTGACTATTTTTATTTTTTTCAAAAGCACCAAAAGCAAACCAAAAAGATTGGAGTCGCATACTTTGATTTATACATGCATCCTGACTAGTCATCCTAGTTAGCTGTTTATTGTCATATCAGTTGGTATGCCAACTTGAGACTTGCTTCTTCTTGTAAAATCTTTGATTTGTCTGTCAAGATTTTAAAGTTTGTAACAGCTTTACGAAGGGATACAAAGTAAGCTTACTTTGGGGCAACGGGTATGATTATCATATGAATAAACATTTAGCTTTAAGTTATTCCCGGTCATGGTTATGATTATGCATGTTCTTGGGCCATATGAGAATTATATTTTAGGATCTCATGTAAGGAACTAAAGATGTTTAATGCAATTACAAATTACAACAGAAACAAGCAGAAATATATCACAATGCACTTTATATCTGAACTAAAAGGATATAGCTCATGCAAAAGTACGTCAGGACACATAAGAAAAAGGCATAGCTCACGATAAATATCTTCTGTTTCTCTAAACAGAAAACCAGGCAGTGCTTGATATCTAGTCAATGTTACCAACTTAAAAGAAAAGCACACATATATATGATAGGGTTATTATACATAGAAGTTACTAAAGTTTGCACGAAATTTGTCCTAAGTCACCAAAGTTTCAAAGCTGTAATTCAGGTTACTAAACTTATGAAAGTTGTCATCCAGGTTACTGAATTTGTAAAGACATGACATTTATGTTACTTAACATATCAATAAATATACGTAAAAATCACTGAAATTATAGACGTTGTTTGTTTTTTATAATTTAGTAACCTGAATGACAACTTTGAAACTTTAGTGACTTAGGACAAATTTCTCGCAAACTCTAGTGACTTCTTTGTATAATAACCATACATGATATTAGAAGTTCCCACAGTTTATGTGAGTAGGCCTTGTTTCATTTCTTTATTTCATTCACATGCAACTAGCAGCTAACAATGTATCAGATAGAGTTACAAGTTTTACAACTGTTTCAAACACATACCGAAAAGAGGATGCTGGTTTTGTCTTGGTAAACTGCATTGGTTGTTATTATAGACTCGAGCTCCTTCTCCACAGAAGAACTCTCACCTGTTGTCAAAATTTGATACAGGTACGATTTAACTTGATTTTCTCAATAAACAGGTATTTATAATAATATACGCATGTAAACAAGCCAATCTAGACACAGAAACTGATAATGCATATATGGCGTTTATAATAACCCTATATTAGACAAATAAAACTAGAACCATAAAATGCCCTATCAAGATACATATAAAAATCATTAAAGGATTGGTCATCACAAAATGAAAAGGACATGTGAAGCCTATACCTGTAAGAATTGCTTGATCAACACGTAGTTGGTCACTTAACAACTCGATCATTCTCAGGTCTGCAGGAATTTTGCAACCCACTATTCATCGGAGAAGACCACATGAAAGAAAAGGGAGAATGTCAACCATTAATAGCATTGTAAACTTGGCAGGTGAATATTAAGAATTCAGCCGGGGATATAAAAAACTCATACCACTAACTTCAACAATATCCCCTGGAACTAGCTCTGCTGCAGGAAGGATCGAGAAGCAACCTGCACATATTTTTGCAGATGAGAGGACAATTTATCTCAAAAGAACAATTTAAACTTGTAAAGGGAGCCATAGATGGATTATAATTATTACTATAATATTAATATATGTGGAACTAAATCCTTCTAATACTAGGACTGACATTCATCCATGGATATAGTACAAAAAAGACACTTCTGGCCAATAGAATGGTACCATCAAATGTTTACCATTACGCATGACAGTTGCCACATCCGCTTGATACGCACGCAACTCCTGCAACAAGAAGTAGAAAACAAAAACATATAAAACTACCTTCAAATAGAATGATATACATATAATGGCAGGTTCAATAGGCTAGGCTACCAAATGAAACATTTCTGAGATATAAAAATGTCAATGCCCATTAAGGCAGAAAGGTTCAACAAGAAATAAAGTACCACCCAAGTCATGCTGATATGCAATCTCAATAAAACAAGTGAAAATGACTCATGTACCATCAAAAAAGCAACGAGATATAACCAACTGTTCACAGAAACAGCCACCAAAACCATATCAATTACATTAACCATAATACACCAAGTCTGCTACCCAATGGAACCTACCTCCAAAGCTTTTTCAGCATTTGTTTCTGTAATTACTCCTACAGCTGCATTTGCGGCTAATATCATGAGGATGACCTGGAAGCCAACATAAAAAACATGTAAGGGTGTTGTATATGATGGGCAAGCCTCAGTTATAAAGATATCTAGAGAGTGTGCAGGAGAATAATAAGATAAAACAAAGAAAAATAACAATAAAGAAAGAGGGAAAGCGTCAAAGGAGTAAGTCAGCATCGATTATTATTCTCTTCACATAAGGAATGCAATTAATGTATACCGCTAGTATTTACTATTAAGAAATGCATTGTTCATTTTTCACCAAGTGATGTTACACAAACATGAATATATAAGATCCATAGAAGCAACAAAGACTCGAGAATCGAAAACTATGCATCTGAAGGAATTGAGAGGCAAACCTCGCTTTATAAGGAATTATTTAAAACATCAACAACAATTCTGGGGCCATCATAGACTGGGAAAAAAATTTACTTTCCTAGCATTAAGGGGCAAGCAGTGTAAGATAAATTTGACATATCCATAAAAAACTAGGCCTATTTTACCCAAAAACAAGTGAGGATACTCAGGAGGATCATATAAACTTTGTACTTTTTTTCCTGAACAATGTGTTATTTAGGGCATTGTGTAAAGTACATTAATGGGAAGACCTTCATGAGAGTGAAATTCCACGACAGATCAGCAACTACAGAAATATAAATATAATGATGGGACAGAGTGAAGTCAAAAAGTTAAAACTTAATAAAGATGAAAAGAGATGTTTAATAGACGCACTGTAACTCACATTTGAATTGATTCATTTCTATTACAGATAAGGGTTCATTTAAGCCTATCGAACTTCTGAAAAAACATTTAGCCATTCAATGCGTCAACAGAATAAAAATTTTGGATTCAATCATACTAGTTGTAGGCAGTCAAAATTCATTTTTGACAGTGCTTCCTCCTTACACACACACCCACTCAGCGAATGAAATTTATGTCACATAACGCATGTGCTTGCCACCCAATAGTACTAATGTTATGGAAAGGCCAACGTTACTAGATCACCTATAGATTAATCGTAAACAAGAATAGTGACTCCATCGTATTAACAGCGGCTAACCGCTAACAAAAGGTGTAGCAAACAAAAGACAGAGTAAAAGCATAGATCACAGTTCACTGCTGTACAGAAAATGGAAGAGAAACAAACCAGATACCATCAATCCACATATTTATGATGTGTGTGGTTCATGATAATTTAGCGATGATCTACTTCGACTAAAACAATGGAGGACCAACCATTTAACTATTTTAATACCAACTAGAAGTTCAAGACCAAGCTTCTAACCTCCCTAAAACCAACTCCTTCAAAATTACTACATTATACAGAGAAATCAGACGGGAAACTTTTTAAAAAACTTGAAATTTATTTTAATACATCTTTCAACTGTAAAATTTAAATATAATTTTATTTAACTTTATTGATATTTATTACTTATTTATCTGATTCTATAAATTCAAAACCGAGAGATCTAAATTCTCAATTATCTAAAATTAAGCTATTTGGATTACCCAACTTTGACATTTTTTTCATACATAATGTATCGACAATAAAAGTTCTTATTAAGTGGACCGAACTAGGAGATATATTGGAAATCTATATCAAAATAGTAATCCTGGGAAACTAGATGGATTTAAAAAATACAAAAGTTTAAACCAAAAATCTTTTATGATGACAATGATTGGTTGCAACATAAGCCTACGTGCCTAACAAAAAAATTATACTGCTGGTGACTTGCTAAATCATATATAAGAGAATTGCAGAAAAAGGTCATAAAAATATAAATACAGCAATAGTAACAGCACACTCAACAGAGAATAACTGAACAGAATAATATGTAACTTACTGAAGGCTCAAGAAAAGCTATTAAGCCTGTTTCTCCATTAACTAGTGCCAAAAGAAATGACACAATAGCCGCTGCAATCAATATCTTAACTAGCAAGTCATCAAATTGCTTGAGGACCAATTTCCAAAAAGGAGTGCCTGTATTAGTGAGATGTAATTGTATGTCAAAAGATGCATTTATCACAAATAAATTAATGTATAGAATTACTATCACCCATTAAAAAATAAGAAAGAATTGAGAACTAAGGTTAGTTATACTTACTTTCTTCTTGAGGCAACACTGCAAAAAAAAGGGAAGCTTATTAGAAAAAGTTAAATATCATAGATTTATAGCTGACAGCATATCTATTAAGCTAAGATAAGAAATATGTCATGTTACTCACATCATACGTATCTTAGCATGGAATTACTAAAGACGACATGCACAACTTAACTCAAATTTAACTATTTCTTAGCATGGAATTACTAAAGACGACATGCACAACTTAACTCAAATTTAACTATTTCTGATTGTATCAGTTTTGAAGAAATTCACACAGAAAATGACCGCAAAACAAGACTCAAACAACAATACCCGATCCCGCCGGAGCAAGGTATGCGGGAGGTGAGATGTAGCCGGTCACACCCCTACCCAAAAGACCTCCAGCAAGTGTGTGTGTGTGCAAGCAAATAGACTTTATGTGTGGTGTGTGTGAGGATGGAAAAGACAATGACATAAAAGAAAGCATATAAAGAAAAAACATAGCATGCAAAGACATAAACACATACCGACATTAAAACATGACAGAATGCAAGAATATATATGGAAAATATGGCACTAAGGGCACACAAAGATCATATTTCAAAAAGGCGGCATATAAGAAGATAAAGCAATACAATCAAATATAAGCATTAAAAGCACAAGAGCATACAAGTGTAAAAATAAAACACGCATAAAAGCCATATAGCCATCTATGGGATACAATCATTCAATCATACAGGGAATAAAGCTAAACGAACATACAAAAGCCGTAAAAGCATAAAAGCATGAAATCCTACAGGCATGAACCCATACTAGGCTAAAAGAAATCATAAAACAAGAAGACTCAAACGAACCAACAAAAATACCCCCCTTAGCGTTAAAATGTATCCTAAGTGCAATAAAAAATTAAAATGGATCTTGCTTTGAAATATATTGCACAAAGCATGAACCTTAAACAAGAGCATGTGTTAGCTAAAACATTATCACTACGCAAAAGGGTGTTCCTTTTTTTAATTTGTCTTTTCCTAAATATAGGGCCAAGGTCAATACTCTATTATTGAAATGAACCTCGCTATAATGCCACCAACTAGATGCCTACAAACTAATGAAGTAATGATGATAGAGAGTGTAACAATTTATATATGAAACCCTAATAGTCCGTTACTTCAGAAAGCAAGATCAGAGTTCCCATGGCGAAACATCATGAGCTTAAACACGGGCTAGACAATCAGCTACTTGTGCTGGACTAATGTATATGTGGGTGTCTTTGGAAAGATAATATATATAAAGCAATTACTACATTCTCAATATATTGTTAAAGGGTTTCTTCAATCTAAGTTCTCCCAAAAAGGTTGAAACTTCAATAAGACTGTAGTGTGGTTGTAGTGTCGATGTTTGATTGACAAGTGGTTAATAGTAAGAAGGAAAAAAAAGGTAAAGGGATGGTGGATAATGTTGCAACAGCTAGTTATGGTAACGAGCCATAGTATTAAAACATACCAACCACCTTTAATACATTGCCTGATAACGAAGTATCCCCTTAGAGCGACTCATTTGTATTTGACAAAACTCCATTTCACCAAGAATGATATTCTAGTGGTAGAAGTGGTAGGTGCAGAAGGAGTTGTGCAAAGGATGCTCGACTTCAATGAACATTACTCATATGTAAACTAGAAATCACCTTTTAAATTATATGTACGGATCATGGTGCCAGTAAATACGAAATTTCACAAAATAGTTAATTGATCAACAGTAAAAGTGAAGGTAGAAGATGCAAGAAATGAATTAAAGGAGCTATAGCTATACACATTGCAGGAAACCTTATATTTTCATATCGCGGGAGCACATATTGTCACTACATGTGCAGTGTGCTTAGTAATTTAGTACAATGCTGCAAATATCAGCCTTGTCGACCTAGTATTGGTGATTACAAGGTAATTGGCTTCCTACCTTGTAGATTTTGGGAAATGGAAAAAAAATAATAATAATGATTAGTCACAAATCGGATTTATAGGTCAAAAATCGGACTACTGCGTCCCAGTTGGTCAACTTAGGTCAACTTTTTTAAAATTAAAATTAGGTCTTCTACTTAATTTTGGGATCAGTTTTTGCGCTTCTCACACAAATGGACCGCATAATCAAAATTAGAGCAGTTTTATGAGGTTTGGGAACACAATAGGCTTGAAATCAGTTTAGTACTATAGTTTGGCTAAAGTAACATGGTCATTTTAAAACTTTTAAAAACTTATTTATTATGTTTTATGGTTTGGATTTTATGTGAACATTGAGCTAATTGAGCCAAAATATTTGAAGTATTATGTTCATGTCATACAAATAATTTCCAAAATTATATAAAGAATATTCCAATCCAATTAATCCTCGCCTAGCCGAATACTTGTTACAAGGGGGTCGGCCGCCCAAATAGCGATCGGCGATTTATGCAACCTTGAATTAGCATGGTTTTGTTAGAGACTTCCACCATATTTTCATAAATCAAAACATCAGTTTCATCATCTATGGTCCACTTGCTAATTCCGCTGATAGATTTTAAGGCCTTTTGGACTTAGGTTGGGGCATCAATTATTCATTTTCTATTTATCAGCTAAGGTCCATCTAGAAAGGCACACAAGAACCTAAGAGCAATTGCTTGAGTTGTGGTCTTCTATTAGGTCCCGAAAAAGGAAAGACAAATGGTACTTTAGTCATCGTGCACGATTATAATGTGGGGCAGAACAAGGGAGCAAGATTCATTGATACAAATATTGATGAGGCTTCTCTTCTATTTGGTGGTCCTAACACATGTTGGCCAGGCATCAAACATGATACGAATTATATTTATTGGGCCATTTTAGACTTCCTAAGCCCCTTCAATCATTCTCAGCTGCTTTTAAGTGTCTACATCACAAGGCATGCAAAAAAATAACAAAAAGTAGAGATCTTGTATGGGGATTGACACTACGTAAGAAACTGAGGGATTAACCTTAATGTAATTTAATAATCAGAATAGACCTTCGGAATGATTTACTGGTAGGTGTTGTCGTAGCATCTTGTTATATATTAAACAATTATGCTTTGTACTATATACTTACGGTTCTCACCGAAAAAAAAAAAAAAAAACTTTCTTGACCCTAAATACATGCAGGCATCACTATTCACTAGTAACGCCTCAGAATGAAGCTGTTGAGGTAGATTGACCTAACATCAGAAATAGCCAACATGACAACATTAATGTAAACGACTGGGATTTACTTTCAAGATCATTTTATGCTTATTTCTGTGATCATTTGTTGGAACAAAGTCACAATCGCATCTACAAAATCCGAGGTTACTGGTTTTTGGCCTACCCAACTTGTTTGAAACAAAGTCACAATCTCAATGCATCGAATCAAGATAGCCCATATGAGCCTAGCTACAGGTGTTAACAGCATAAGGGTTGAACCATGTGACTGACCCCTATTTCAAGTTGTGTTTGTTTCCGCTTTCTTAACGAAAGTTCTTGTATCATATAATGTATTGCTTAAACAAAGTCAGCTTAATCAAATATTAAGTGATATATACTCAGTCACCCAAGTAATCGAATCTATAACACAACACTAATCCAGAACAATCAAAACATATGGACTTACCATTTCTTCCATATATCCGAGCATGACTTGTCACCTAAAAACATTCAAAAAAAAAAAACTCTTTAGCAAAGCCACAACTTAAACTAAAAATCAAAATCACACTAGACAAAAAACAGAACCCCTGAATAACAACCTGGATATCCGTAAGACCTTTGGCTGGATCCACTCCGAAAAAATCCAAGACCTACATATAGAAACAGATACATTTAAGAAACCCGATAAGAAAGAACATTTCGCCTTAAATTCACTTAAACCCCGACACTATACACATATAAACTGTTTGTAGATGAGTCAAGGGTTTCCGCATATTTTGAAGCATTTTGCATTATCCAAACTTGTTATTTTGAGGTTAAATAAGCGCATTCTAATGATAGGTACCAAAGCTGCTAATTTCATGTTGTTTATGTAAGTTAAAAATTTTACAAATACAAACTTTTTCGTATTGTTACATTTTTTATCAAAAAAAAATCAGAAAAACTTGCAACGCCTACTGTTTCGCGATCAGCTAAAGGAGTGTTTGGGATTGCAGAAGCAGAAGCAGTTATGTGTTATCCAAACTTGTTGTGCTTATTTAAAATAGGCAGATTCTTATAAGCAGGTAGGGAGATGCTTATTTGATAATTCAAAGTGCTTATTGAACAAATACATGAGAATGAATAAAATGTATTGAATGAAATTGTGGAAAATGTATACCTCAGTAACAGATCTAGTAAATGCGTCCTCCATTGAATAGAGAGAGGACGGCGGTTAACAATCGAATCCAACTGAATCAAATGACTTGGTTTCGATTTTATTTGAGTTGGAGATCTAGTAGTAGGAGTACACAAGAGGTTACTTATAGATGAAATAAGGGTTTAGAATATAAGCGTGCTTAATATACAATTTTGGTACGTGTACTAAAATCTGTTTCATTTTATGTTTACTTCTATGTTTTGTCACCATTTCGCACTGGTTAAACTTGCTTTACCAAAACCATAATCATTATCGCCACGCCGCAAGCCACGCCGATTTCCACCAACAAAATAAGTTAAATAATAGGGTTTTGGCGCTAAATAAACACGTCTTTTTCAAACGCACTGCTTTGGTACATGTATAAGTTTTGTCCGCTTTTATCGTCCGTCCGCTTGCTTCGCTTTTTCTTACGCTTTACTGCTTTATACGTTTTTTGTTCGCTTTTATACGTTTCGTCCTTTTATACATTTTCTTACGATTTCAAACGTTTACTCCATTTTATACGTTTTCTTATGTTATTACCCGTTTTATCGTTTAAATCCGTTTTTACGTTTTTTCATTTTCGTTTTTGCCGTTTCTTTCGTTTTATGTTTCGTCCATTTTACGTATTCGTCCATTTTTACGTATTTGTCTGCTTTTTTTTTTTCTTGTTCTTGTGTCTTTACCTTTTTATGTTTCGCTCATTTTTATGTTTTTTATGTTAAATGCATTAAAAGCACGAAAACGTAAAGAAACCGATAAAACTTAAAAACAAAGCGAAACAAAAAATGGGATGAAAACGTAAAAACATAACAATGAAATGAAAAAAACGGACGAAATTGTAAAAAGAAACGTAAACAAAAAATGATGAAAACGTAACGAAACGGAAAAACGTAAAAAAAGATTTAAAACCAAAAACGGACATATCACGTAAAAGAACAGATTTAAAACGTAAAAATGATTTAAAACCAAAAAACGGACATATCACGTAATGAAATGATTTAAAACGTAAAAACATAATGAAACCAAAAACGGACATATCACGTAAAGAAACAGACGAAAACGTAAAAAATGACAAAAATTTTATAAAAAATGGATGAAAACGTAAAAAACGGGCGAAAACGTAAAGAAACAGATGAAAACGTAAAAAAAATGGACGAAAACGTAAAAAAACAGACGAAAACGACCAGGGACAGTAGATGCAATTTGGGACAAACAAGAAGGACTATCTATGTAATTTACTCAAAAAATATGCCACATAGGCATTTTTGCCGGTTTTATACATTCCCAACCTATTGCAGTGAAACACGCGCAAAATTAGTTAAAACATAAAAGACGCAACATAAAATGGAACATATTTTAGTACACGCACTAAAACCGTATATTTGAAAAGACGCAGATATCAGACGCTTTAAACCCATGAAATAATTACAAGTTTGGTCTCTTTGGTTTGCTCAGATTTCATGTTTAGTCCCTAAGTCGTTTTAATTACACCAAAGATACTTATTTTTTGAAATTTTGCACTCATTTAGTCCCTATTTTGGATGGGCCTTTAATTTCTCCGTTAAGTTTTTGCACCTTTAGTCCTTCCGTTAATAATTTTTGCACCGTTAGTCTTATTTTTTCAAATAATAGTTTTCGCCAGCCAGTCCCTCCGTTAATAATAGTTTTCCGCTTTTTTACGTTTTGTCCGTTTTATCCGTTTTCGCTTTTTTTATCCGCTTCCCATTTTTTACGTTTTCGTCCATTTTACGCTTTTATCCGTTTTAAATCATTTTCGTCCGTCTTTTACGTTTTATCCATTTTCAACCTTTTTAACGCTTTTGTTCGCTTTTATCCATTTCGCTCGTTTTTATCTGTTTTGCCATTTTTACGCTTTTGTCCGTTTTTATCCGCCGCGACGTTTTATATGTTTTCGTCCGTATTTTTACACTTTTGTCCGTTTTTATCCGTCTTCGTCTGTTTTATATGTTTTTGTCCGTTTTTGTCTTTTTTTATCCGTTTTCATTCGTTTTTTATCTGGTTTCGCACATTTTTTTATGTTTTATATGTTCTCGTCCATTTTTTTACGTTATAGCCCGTCTTTTACGTTTTCGTCTGTTTTATCCGTTTTAGTTCGTTTTTAATCCGTTTTCGCCCATTTTTTTACGTTTTGTCCGCTTTTATCCGTTTTCGCCCATTCTTTTTACGTTTTTGTCCGTTTTTTACGTTTTTTATCCATTTTCGTCAGTTTTATATGTTTTCGTCCGTTTTTGTCCGTTTTAATCCGTTTTCGTCTATTTTTAGGTAGTTTTCGTCTCATTATTCAGGTTTTTGTCCGAATAAAAATACGCAAAAACAGAATAAATAAATAAATAAATAAAAGACAAAACAGACGAAAACGAATAAAACAGACAAAAATGGACGAAAATATATAAAAACGTACGAAAACAGACAAAAACGTAATAAATAGGACGAAAACATATAAAAACGTAAAAAACGTGCGAAAACGGATAAAAAGGAAAAAAACGGACAAAAATGTAAAACATGGGCGAAAACGAATAAAAAATGAACGAAAAAGTATAAAAACGGACAAAAACGTAAAAATTAAACGGTCGAAAACGGATACAATCGTAAAAAAACGGACGAAAACATATAAAAACGTAACAAAACGTGCAAAAAAAGGGTAAAAACGAATGAAAAACGGATAAAATAGACAAAAACGTAAAAAATGGGCGAAAACGGATAAAAAAAACGAGCGAAAGCGGATAAAAACGGACATAAACGTAAAAACACAAGCGAAAACGGATAAAAAAACGAACAAAAACGAACCAGACAAAAACGTAAAAAACGGGCGAAAACTTAAAAAAAACGGACGAAAACATATAAAACGTGCGAAAACAAATCAAAAAATGAATGAAAACGAACAAAAACGTAAAAAGATGGTCGAAAACGGATAAAAACGGACAAAAACGTAATAAAAGGGGCGAAAATATATAAAAACAGACAAAAACGGATAAAACGGACAAAAACGTAAAAAACGGACAAAAACATATAAATACGTAAAAAACGTGCGAAGAAGGATAAAAACAAATGAAAACGGACAAAAACGTTAAAAAAATGGGCAAAAACGGATAAAAAAAACAAACGAAAACGAATAAAAACGAACAAAACGTAAAAAAAATAGGTAAAAAAAAGGGATAAAAACAGACAAAAACGTTAAAAAAATAAAAAATAATAAAATAATTAAAAAATGATGAAAACATATAAAAGCAGATTTAAAACGGATAAAAACGTAAAACCGGACAAAAACGTAAAAATACGGGGAAAGCGGATAAAACGAAGCGAAACGGATAAAAACGGACAAAAATGTAAAAAACGGGCGAAAACTATTATTAACCGAGGGACTAACTGGCGAAAAATATTATTTGAAAAAATAGGACTAACGGTGCAAAAATTATTAATGGAGGGACTAACGGTGCAAACACTTAACGGAGAAACTAATGGCCCATCCAAAATAGGGACTAAATGAGTGCAAGGTTTCAAAAATAGGTATCTCTGGTGTAATTAAAATGACTTAGGGACTAAACATGAAATCTGAGCAAACCACATGGACGAAACATGTAATTTTTTCTATAGGGTTTTTCTATTATCTTTTATATAATTTGTGTTTTATAAATGAGTATGACAGACACAAGGGTGCTCGTGTTTTTTCTTTACGCTCTGTTCTCGAGTCTAAATTTTAAAGAACGGAAGGGGATGGGATGAGAAGGGTAAAGTAAGAGATGATATTGTGAAGAAAGTGGTTGTTGCAATTTGTGTTCTTGAGTTTGTATTTTTAAGTAGAAAGGAAAAGACATGAAAGCTAATATACCCTTAAAACTATATAGACAAAGCAACAATATAAGTATTCAAAGGCACTAAATATTAGTTTAACAGTATAGTTTAACATTATAGAAACAATAGTTGCATGTAATTCTTTACGCTTCAAGTATGTAAATGCGCATATATCCGTATAATATATGTTATCAACCATTAACCTAAACAGAATATAAGATTAAAATGCAAATGGATAAGTAAGAAAAAGTATATTTAAAATCACAAAATTACAAGGAAGTCACTTATATCAATGTCAGCAATTGAAAGTATATGCGATTGAAAGAAGCATGTAATCAAGTTTATCTCCGTACCTTATAAATCCATGTTTATTCGTGAATCAAGTTTCGGTTGTGACAACTAAGTCAAATATATGTGTTGGAAACGCTCCTAAACGTTATTAGCAAGTGTTAGTCATTTCTATGTAATAGGTTGCATTAATATGGCTTTTATGTAGGGTGTTCACGGATTGGGTAATATCCACGAATCGAAAACCAAACCGAATCGAACCGAAAATAATCGAACCGATTAAGTAATCGAACCGAATTGGTCAAAACCGAACCGAGCCGAACTAAATATTTGGTTATTGGTTTGGATATGGTTTCATGAATGAGAACCGAAAACCGAATTCATATAAAATATATATTTTCCTATATATATATGAAAAAATCACTAAAACTCCTTTTAGTATAAATATAACATGATTTAAGCTTGAAAAAATATTTTGTGCTAAAATATATATAATTAAATAAAAAATAATTAAAATTATGTAATTCGGTAATTCCGTTATTCGTTCGGTTTTCGGTTATAGGGGTTCGGTTTTGGTTATTCGGTTCGGTTTTCGGTTCGGTTGAAACAAATTTAAATTGGTTCGGTTCGGTTTTCGGTTATACCTAGAAAAAAAATTTAACCGAACTAACCGAACCGAATAACCCGATAACCGAACCGATGAACACCCCTACTTTTATGTTAGTAATTAAGGCTAGGCTTATGTAGAAAGCTCATGAGCCTATGCAAAGGCCCAAAAGGCTAAGGAAGGGACTAGATGTGTTGCCCTAGCTCCCTTCCCCTATAAATACCTTGTTACCTCTCATTTGAGAGGTCTTATTCACTCTTAATACTATACGCATAACTTTTATCATTCTATCGTGTGTTTGTGTGTTCAACATTCTATATTCATCTCATTTCTATCATCTACATACTTGTGTTAACTTATGGTGACCTAACAGTGGTATCATACGCCATTTAGTTGGGTGAAAGACTTTTGTTTTTGAAGTTCTAGTCGTACGCGTAAGAGTCATGTTCTACACTTTTCATTTGCATAAAAGCTTTGATTTTTTCACTTGTAAACTCAAGATTCTTATGGGTTAAGGTTTATTAGGTGTTAAAGTTTCTGTTTTTTGCAAAAATTTTCAAACTTTACGTGTTTAGACTGTTTTTTAAACTTGTTTTTGGTTGGTACATGTAGTTTACGCGTAAGCCAAAAAGTCATCTTAGTGCATCAAGTTTTAAAATTTAGTGTTATTTTGGTGATTTTAAAGTTGTTCCATCATTCAAAACAAGTTTCCAAAACATTTTAGTGCTTAAAAATAAGTTTGGTAAATTCTGTCAAAAGCTACGCATAGCAAAACCCTAGTTTTACGCCTAAGCCTCTACGCCTAAGTCAACAAGTTACACCTAACAGTCTCTACGCGTAAGGAATTTTCTTCAAAGATCTTCAAAGGTGTTGGTTAACTCAGTGTTTTCTTGCTTGGGTAAGCCTGAAAACACTTCGACTTGTGGATATCTTTTACACTTGGACAAGTGTAAAGGATTTTGGGTAAAACCCTAAGTTTACGCATAAGCATAAAAGCTTACGAGTAAACACTTTACGCCTAAGTTAATCTTAAGCCTAATGTTCTTACTTCTAAGCATTTAGTTTACGCCTAAGCTTACGTTTAACCTAAAGCTTACGTGTAAGAAGGATTTACGCCTAAGCTCTCTTGTTTACGCGTAAGTGGAAGTTACGCGTAATATTATCAGTTTACACCTAAGCTTGTTTATGCCTAAAAGGTACTTCATCAACAACATCAAGTTTTATTCGACTACAGAGATCCATCACTTACACAAGTTTTAAAGATGTCTCAACCACCATACTCCAACTACTTTCCTCATGAATATCCTCAACAACAACAACTACAACAATATCCTCAACAACAATTTCAACAACCATCATCAGTTTGCTTTCCTCAATTTGCACAACCTCTTCCACCAAAAATCCCTCAACCAAACCCTCGTCAACAATATCAGCATGCTAACTACTTCCAATATCAGTTTCCAGCTAAGTATGCTATGAATGTCACAACGCAAAAGGAACCCACTTGGTTTGCAAAGATGTGTGAAGCTATAAGTAGCCAACAATCCATTAATGAAGTTGGATCCCTTGATAGACCTCCAATGCTCACTCCCGGAAACTATGATCAATGGGTGATGCGGTTTTTTAGGTTTTGTGATCTCAAGAAACCACATGGTAAGTTTTTGAAGAAGGTCATCCTTGAAGGTCCTTTTCAAATGCCTACTACAACAGTGCCCGGAGATCCAACTGCTACTCCACCAAGAGATGATGTTACCTCCTCTCTCAGAGTTGATCAACTCATCACGAACAACTACTTCACTTGGAAGCAAATGAAATGGCAATGAAATATATCCTTTGGGTCTACCAATCCGATTCTTCGCAGTGTTGATGCTCGAAAACCGCAAAAGCAATGTGGGATCACATCCATCTTCTAATGGAAGGCATGAAACTCAATCAAGAAGACATGGAATCAAAATTTTACTTATCATATGAGAATTTCATGATTGAACCAGGGGAATCAGTAGAGTCATCAATGACTTAGACAGACACAACATCATTATGCCAAGGATTGCAATCAACAAAAAATTCCTAATCTGTCTTGGTCCTGATTGGGAAAAGTATGTTACATTCATCCGTCAAGCTAAAAACCTTCATTAAGCAAAGTACGGGTTGTTGTATGACTACTTGAAGCACCATCAAAAGGAAGTAGACAAAGATAGAGCTCTCCGTGGAGTTACTACAACTTTACCAGATAATCAAACTCTTGCTCTGTTTACTCAAGCTTGTTATCCTCAATTTCCAAATCGCAAATGTCTTCACAACCACCACAACCAGACCAGTTACACCATATAATCCTTCACAAGAATCACAAGAAACTCAACTGGTTCCTTACAACAACAACACTGATTCAACACTCTACAGTGAGACACCAAATGAGGATGCAGAAGCTTTTGATACGTTGAATCAAGGATTTTCGTTAATTTCTAGAGCCTTCAGGAGATTTGCTAACAAATCCAACAACCGTATTCGTACCTCATCTAACACAAGGAATCAAGTAGTTGTTAACAATGGAAGGGTTGAGGTTCATAACCGTGGAAATGGTCGTCAGATGGGTAGTGGCCAAGGATTTAATGCTAATGGAAGGAATAACATTGGTGCTCCACAACAACGAGCTCAAATGGTTAATCAGGGAAATGTTCAGACTGGGAACAATGGTCTTCGATGCTACAACTGCAATGAAAAGGGTCATTTGGCGAATGCTTGCCCAAAGCGGATAACAAGAGGCAACACTTATCACAAGGAGGCTTTACTCTTGGCTCTCAAGGATGAAGCTGGTGGAACACTTACCAACAAGGAACAGAGCTTCATGGCTAATGCTGATTCTGATGATGACATGGAGGACTTGCAAGCTAACGCAGCTGTAATCTTAATGGTAAACATGCAAGAGCTCCACATGAGTGACAGGCCCAGTGTATGACACTGATGGCTTGTCTCAGGTACCGGATCCTAACATATGTCTTATACATGATCTGATATCTCTGACTGCATATGCATCCGACGAGGCTTAGAGTGTTCAACATGAACCTTCTACATCTCATCACGTAGAAAATCAAATGGATCCCGTAGTTACATTTGACGATCAAGATGACCTTACGGTTACCATTGATAATCAAGTTGACCCCGTGATTACATTTGAGGATCAAAATGATGAATATGTTGAGACTCAAGTTGAACAAAATGAGCCTTTGTCTAATCCAGATCCAGAGCTCATGACCTTACTTCATACCACCCAATCTCAATTGGAGAAGTGCAATGAGATTAATAATTCTCTTCGAGAAAAAGTTGCACTATTGACTAAGGACATTGAATGCTATAAGTTACAACTCAACAATTTTGAAAATAAAGAGAAACGTGAATATAGTTTTGAAGTCGCTTTTACTAAGTCATACCAAAATGAAAAATCTTTAGAAATACAGATACGTGATCTAGTTGAATCCAAGAATGAATTGCTTTCTCAAATAGAACAACAAAAATTTGATCATCAACAACAAGTTAATACTCTCACTTTCGGGAAACTTAAAAAGCCAAGTCTGAGTTGTTATCGTGTCAAAAAGAGTTTTCTGAGTACAAAAAACATTCAAGGTGACGAATAGATCAGTATCTTGATGAAATTGTCAACTTGCAAAACAAAATCAAAGAGTTTCGAAATGTTGTTTATAAACATGGTGAGTCAATCACAACAATTCAAAAGTTCACATTTAAGCCAAATCCAGATGGATATGGGCCAATTCTTGCTGATTACAAACCACGTTTTTCACATAGAGCATTCAAACCAAATCCTCAAGTTTATAGTGCAGAGCATAGAATTGATGATTCCATTATGAGTGTTGTTGAATATAATCGTGCAGAGGAATTAGATGCAGAAGAAGAGAGTTGATTGAAAATGGAAAATGTTGAATATAACAAACTATTTGATTATTCAAAAGGCCCTCTTATAACTTTTGTTAAACAACAAGATAATACAAATACACCTTGGGTTATCACACCAGTTCCTGAGTCCTCTCCTAATGTTGGTCCCGTCCAACAAGTTGCACAAATAAATGGTCCTTTACCTTCTTTGAGTAAAATCACGCCATCACCGAAAGATGTCAAATTCTTAAATATTTTGATACATTTATGTCTGACATTGATCTTTTGGAACACGAAATTGAACTTAATTCATAAATAAAAGTTGAAACTTTTCAATCGCCTTATGTGCGAAAACAAAGAGATATTTTTCAAAATCATCTTTTACCCCATGTTCGAAATCTTCGTATGTGTGCAAAATATTGGGAACGGGATCTTCAGAAGGAGATTGGGAACTTGAAAACAATTTTCAATGCAACCGAGGCATGGACTTTGAAAACTAAACAGAAAAACAAATCTTTTCGAAACCATGTCGATCGACTCTTGGAAGATGTTATCTGTGCTGATACCATGTCTATTGTTTTGTATCATATTGTTGCTTCTGCTTCTGATAATATTGCTGTTAATTCTGTTAATATTATTGATAATGTTGAGATTGTTGATAATGTGTCTCAAATCGAATCTTTGAAAGCTGAAAACGAGCGTTTGTTAAATGAACTTTCAATTTTAAAACGTCGTCTTCTATGGTGTCAAAAAGATTGTAATGATCGAGAACTTGCTTTGCAAAACAAACTCAAACAGTCGAATGCTCAAACTTTTGAACCAAAACTTAAACGACTGGATGAGGAAAATGTGTCTTTAAAGTGTCAAGTTTTCAAATATGAACAAGAAATTGCCAAAGTCAAAACAGAATATGGTGTCATATTTAATTTGCTCAAAAAGACTTGTGCTAAAGCATCACAAGAACTTGATAATCATCTTGCATACACTAAAGAGGTCTTAAACATTAGTGGAAAAATTCGCTCTGAAAACCAAGATTTGTTACACACTATCATAGAGTTGAAAGAGGAGTTGGTGAAACTTAGGAAAGATAATTCTAGTAACACAAATGTCCGTGCACCTGGAAAGTTTAAAATTGACATTAGGATGCCTAATGACAAACCACAAGATACTAATGTGCTTCCTTCCACTTCTAAAGGAGTAGTTGCCTCTAATCCTAACATTAGCACTTCACAGCTTAAGAGCAAAAAAAGGAAGAATAGAAAGTTGCAACGTAATAGAAGATCAGTAAAGACCCCTGAAGTAGAAGAACACACTAGGACTTTGAATAAAACACATGTTGCACCTACTTTAGACATTACGTTAGAGAAATGTAATAGACAAAGTGATGTAACTAATGTTGAATCTTTAAGTACTTTGAATGTTTTGTTTGAAGCATCTTGTATTGGTTGCCGTAAAAGCATTAATACGCGCACAACGCGCGTTCGGGGTCAAAGGAACTTCCTTTTCGTCGAGCAAGTTTTCAACACCCTAGCGTTGAACCTAATCGTTGTAGTGTAGTATTAGGGTAAGCCTCGGGAATTGATATCGTTCTCTGAGGAATAGGAATGCTAGTGAGAAATTACTACGCTAAGGTTGGGGTTGAGGAAGATTATTTTTTATCTTTTTATATTTTTAGAAAATTGAAAGGTACGAATCTCGGGTATTGGATTTGGGGTGGTATTTCACCGATTACTCTACTTATCTACTTATCTAAGCTAAGGTGAAGGTAGTATATGTCTATTATTGTGTGCTCGTATGATGATAAAAATGTGTTTACCTAGATGCTACTACTCCTAGTTATCTCCTATTGATGGTTGAATTGTCACGTCCTTATTCTTAACGTTGTGTCTTCTAAGGTCGTAGGGTATGTGTTTTTCCCTAACTCTTTGAGACTACCTTAAGATTATTGCCTACGAAATCTCTAGGATTCATAAACTAACTCTAAGGTTATCTTTGGATGTTTAGCCTACAATAACTCTAGGTGATTATAAACTAATGTTCACAAAGATTACTCAAGCATTAAAAACACAACGAATGACCTATCGCAATACTAGGTCAATCACAATTAAGATAAGAGACAACCAATCAATATTCAATACCTAGGTTTCATAGATCTAAGCAAACACACAAGTAAATTAGCCGGACATGGAAAACATGCAAGCATACACACAAACAATTGAAGACATAATTGAATTAATGAAGTAGATCACTTATCTTGTTGTAAAATAGGGTATGGAACCCTAAGATATTGCCCAAGACAGCCAAAGTTCGGTTTAGGTTTTACTCCACAAAACTACCTCTCTAAAAATCTAAAAATTCGAATTCTATATATAGAGTTACAACATGCGACGGCGTCACTCTTTATTTGTTACGCCGTCGGATCGCCGCCATTAGGTTTTCGTCTTGGCCACGTCAACTTTGTGACGGCGTCACCTTATGGTTGTGATGCCCTCGGCTTCATCTTCTGACGCCGTCGGGATCCAAATCTAGGCCGTCTGAGTTGTGACGCCCTACTCTTTAAAACCTGATGCCGTCAAGTGCAAAATAGCAATTTGGCTACTGAGTCGTCACAAAGCGTGTTGCGACGGCGTCGCCATTTGGCTGTGACGCCGTCACCTTCAATTCCAGCAGCTTGAGTGTCTTGATTCTTGACTTTGGCCACTTTCTTCATATATTCACGCCTTTTCGTCCGAATAAGTGTCATTCCAGCAATTTGCCTTCAAGAGACCTAAAAGTGAAAAGGAACGAAATTAAGCAAGAACGGATATAAAAGTGGTCGATTAAGGGCTTAAATGACCCTCAAAAGTGTACCTTTAAATCCTTATCAAATATCCCTACACTTGGTATTTGCTTGTCCTCAAGCAAATGTGCTTTTAGCCAATTAATTTATAAGTTAGGGGTCATGAAGCATTAGTTTAGAACAATTCACAACACGTATAAGCCCCATGAAAGTCATAACAAGCACGGAAATTACATACTAGCACCTCACAAGTGGTGTTTGGATACTCTCATCTCTCGGTGTATATGAAATATATCAAGTTGGAAATGGAAGATAAACACTCATTAACCGGTCCTAGTACATAGATTACCATAGGCTTGAGACTAGATCAAACCTCCATCGCTTTGGCATAAGCACCTAGGAAAAACTATCCAAGAGGTTTTAAAGGGTTGTAACGTTAGGCTTACGGTAGGAAACAAAGGGTTTGGTGGGATAGGCGATTTAGTGGTGGCAAGTCAAAAATCTTTATGTTACAAGCATGAGAAGAATGGCGTTGCTAAGCCAAGACTCGACACTCTAAACTCTAGATAAATTGAAACAAACAAACATAAATTTAAAGATAGATGTAGGATGGTAGCCGTATGTTTTTCATTTTTTCATTTTTTTTCATACACTTTACTCTACCATCCTCTACGATAACATCAAAATAATAGGATTTATAGGCACATCCCTACACTTGAGTTTTATTACTCTAATACTAATTTGACCCAATTGAAAAGATCAAAACACTTAGAGTACATTATTACGTAAATAAAGGAATTTAATTTAACGTTCCTTCCGTCACTTCATAAAAATTAACTTTTCCCATGAGTCCCAATCGTCCCAAAGCGTAAAAAGGATATGACTCGACTTAGCAACTTATGCAAGTAACTAGATAATTGAACTAAGGGTTTAGTATGATAACAAAATGCACTAAAAGTGAGTGCGTACAAGGTAGGCTAAGGCGATTCGGGTGTACATTCGAGGGTGGATTTTAAACAATGCTCTTCATTGATTTTCTGTAAAACCGAAACATCACGAGAACCACGAAAAGGATAGGCTCTGAGGGGTTAACTAGGGGTATCGTGTATTAAAGATGAGTACAACGCAAGGGTGTGGGGGAATTAGTCAACCGATGTGGAAGAAGTAATTATAATACGGGTATCAAACAAGGGTTATCCTAATGCCTCTTATCATTTAGTTATTCCTAACTACACAAGTGTATTCTCACTTGCGATCTCGGAATGCATCACAAAACAAGTTCTAGAATCTATTATACTACCGGTACACTCTCGAAGCATTAAAGTGGAATGCTTTAATTCCTACAAATCTAAGGGCGATTATCACATTTTGGGTGGAATTTAAGTGGTAAAGGGTTTTGTGCTAGTCATATAACTTCCTATCCATGAGACGCTTTATTAAGACTAATGGCCCACTCCTACATGTCATGAAAAATTTAAAATTTGGTGCCAAAATTACCCTAACCAATATTTCTCATGGTTTATTATACAATTGAAATTGGACAAGGCAAATAGTCAAGGATAAGCATAGTTTCAAAGTTCTCGTTTTATTTTCCCTCCCTATACTTAAACTGAACATTGTCCCCAATGTTCCCCGAAAGTATCAAAGTTATGATAATGGAAGGTAATTAAAAACGAAAGAAACTAATACTCCCCTGATTAGCTCGGTAGGATCCGTGTGAAGTAGTGGTTAAATTCTTCTCTAAAAAGAATGTATGCGTGAAAAGCTCTATCCAATCTTATGTATCTTCTTCTTGATAAATAAAACCTGCACACTTGAAGAAAACAAACGAAACCTTCGCGTAAAAGCGGCGGTAACACTATATATGACTCTACTAAACTAGGATATAATGCTTGTGGAATGGATGTTTGCGATTTTCTAGAAAATTAAGACACGAGAATTTCCAAAATTTATAAGTAGCACGAAACGAGAAAAGTTAGAAGTCGCTTTCTACTCCTCCCGACGCCATCGAGTTGCGATCCTAACGCCGCCGCTATCCCGACGTAACCGGTCTCGCGATTTTCGGAAAAAATTCGGAAAATTTATATCTTTAGAATCGGAAAATTTCCGCAAAACATCCATTATGACTCGATACAAGCATTTGACTCTAACAAACACACATGTATATCTTATTAATAATCGTAATTCTCATGTTTATGTTCTTTTGAAAACGTGTGTAATCCTCCCTACACTTATCCCTTTTGTAAAATACCTTTATATGTAATTAAGACGAGGTTAAAGACAAAATAAAGCATTTTACAAATTTAAACATGAGAATAAACAATCAATAAAATATATCGACACACAAACAAGTAAACAATTAAGCATGGGTTGCCTCCCACGAAGCGCTTTTCTTTATTTATGAGTCTTGTAGCTAGACTCGTTGTGTGCCCTACGTGGTCTCGTTTTCATTCTCAATGAAAATTCTATCATATTGACAAAATTTTCATCGACTCTATACCTAAGCCCTAGGGTCAAGCAATCCTTATAATAAAGTCTCCTTTTCTCCCACATGAAGTTCAAACCTTTTCAACATCGTCTTCACTTTTTCCTCAAAAGCTCTAATGTTGTCTCGCTCGAAAAGGGATAAAGGCCATATCCATTCGCCTTCCAAGGCATCCTATAAGTGATCTCATCGTCCCTTCCTTAAACCTAACCATTCCTTTATACTTGTTATGGCTCATTTTAGACGTTTCAACAAACGGTTTTCCTAGCACTACTTGGGATAAGCTATAGGCAATGACACATCCGATGTCTTCTAGGACCACAAAATCAACTAAGTAGGTGAAATTCCCTATAAAGACATGTACATCTTTGACTCTTCCCACAAAGTTGCAAACCCCACCCGGATACTTAGGGTCTCTCCTAATCTTAAGTCGCTCATTCATAATGTCATTGTAAACAGCTCATGACATCACATTAATGGGAGATTCCGTATCTATGTAAGCATGTTCGACATTCCTATATCCAATCATGCAAGGGATTTTGAGGTTCCAAGGATTTCCTCTCATAATATTTGGACATATCCTAATGATGGGTGATCGGGGATTATCGATTATGTATTGATGGTAGGCAACCTCTTACTTAGTGGGGTAAAGATTGAAATAAGCACTATCCTCCCCATTCACATTTTTATCCACTAAGCCATTATCCGAATTACTGCTGATCATAGAGCCAACAACAGAGGCGCTAACTACTTTCTCAACAACATCCCTAAGTGTACTGTCAAATACCTTTTGCAAATCTTGAAGGTCGTTGTTTCTACTCACATAATGGCTTCGGCGGTTGTGTTGGTCATTGGGTTGGGGTTTGAGTGAAAGTGATTTATTTGGTGGTGGGTTGTTGAATGGTGGTTGATTATCACCTTCCATAATGAAAAGTGATAGGATTACTAACAAAGGTCACGAAGAAGGGGGGATAGACTACGAGGAAGCTAAAAATGAGAAAAAATATCACTTGATAGGAATCAAGCAAGGAAACCTAAACGAGGTGGAAATCTAACTATCTATTCTATTCCCCGGCAGCGGAGCCAAAAACTTGATACGCATACAAAGCGCGTTCGGGGTCAAAGGAACTTCCTTTTCATCGAGCAAGTTTTTAATACCCTAGGCAGTGAACCTAATCGTTGTAGTGTAGTATTAGGGTAAGCCTCGAGAATTGATATCGTTCTCTAAGGGAATAGGAATGCTAGTGAGAAATTACTACGCTAAGGTTGGGGTTGAGGAAGATTATTTTTTATCTTTTTTATATTTTTATAAAATGGAAAGGTACGAATCTCGGGGTATTGGATTTAGAGGGGGGTTGGTATTCTACCGATTACTCTACTTATCTAATTATCTAATCTAAGGTGAGTGTAGTCTATGTCTATTGTTGTGTGCTCTTATGATGATTAAAAATGTGTTTACTTAGATGCTATTACTCCCTAGTTATCTCCTATTAATGGTTGAATTGTCACGTCCTTATTCTTAACGCGTTGTGTCTTCTAAGGTCGTAGGGTATGCGTTTTTCCCTAACTCTTTGAGACTACCTTAAGGTTATTGCCTACGAAATCTCTAGGATTCATAAACTAACTCTAAGGTTATCTTTGGATGTTTAGCCTACAATAACTCTAGGTGATTATAAACTAATGTTCGCAAAGATTACTCAAGCATTAAAAACACAACGAATGACCTATCGCAATACTAGGTCAATCACAATTAAGATAAGAGACAGCCAATCAATATTCAATACCTAAGTTTCATAGATCTAAGCAAACACACAAATAAATTAGCCGGTCATGGAAAACATGCAAGCATACACACAAACAATTGAAGACATAATTGAATTAATGAAGTAAATCACTTATCTTGTTGTGAAATAGGGTATGGAACCCTAAGATACTGCCCAAAACAGCCAAATTTCGGTTTAGGTTTTACTCCACAAAACTACCTCTCTAAAAATCTGAAAATTCGAATTCTATATATAGAGTTACAACATGAGACGGTGTCACTCTTTATTTGTGAACCCGTCGGATCACCGCCATTAGGTTTTTGTCTTGGCCACGTCAACTTTGTGACGATGTCACCTTATGGTTGTGACGCCGTCGGCTTCATCTTCTGACGCCGTCGGGATACAAATCTAGGTCGTCTGAGTTGTGACGCCCTACTCTTTAAAACCTGATGCCGTCAAGTGCAAAATAGCAATTTAGCTATTGAGTCGTCATTTGGCTGTGACGCCGTCACCTTCAATTCCAGCAGCTTGAGTGTCTTGATTCTTGACTTTGGCCATTTTCTTCATATATTCGCGCCTTTTCGTCCGAATAAGTGTCATTCCAGCAATTTGCCTTCAAGAGACCTAAAAAGTGAAAAGGAACAAAATTAAGAAGTAACGGATATAAAAGTGGTCGATTAAGGGCCCCTCAAAAGTGTACGTTTTAAATCCTTATCAAGCATGTTTTCTGGTTGTCATGATAAATGTGTTGCTAAATCTATCTTATCTCGTAAGCGGAAACATAGAAATCGACTTACCTCTATGCTCACTAATGCTTCTAAGTCTGTGCTAGGTAAACCTCCTTCTAGTGTTTCTGAGATTAGCATTGATGTACCCATAGAACGCACTTCACCTCCTAGGAAGAGAATATCACCTAGTGCATTCAGTAAGACCAAAGCACAAACTAGTTGGACTTGGCAGAGATGGTTACAAAATACACATGGATTTAAATGGATTCCTAAAATCATAAACATGTGTTTTCAATCAGAATCGAATGTGAACCTCTAACTCTTTGGGTTCCAGCTCTACTCTATTCCACCCGTCGCCTGTGTGTAATGCAAGTGATCTGAGATCATCCTTTGATTGTTGATAGCGGATGTTCCCGCACATGGCGGGCAATCTCAAAATTCTTACAAACTTTGTTTCAAAGTTCATCGGCACTGTGAGGTTCGGGAATGATCACTTCGCAACTATCATGGGCTACGGAGACTACATCAATGGGAACATGGAAATTAGCAGGGTTTATTATGTTGAAGGTCTTGGACACAATCTTCTCTCAGTCGGCCAGTTTTGTGATGGAGATTTGGAATTTGCTTTTAGGGAGAAAACTTGCTTCATTTGTGATCTACAAGGAAACGATCTTATGTCAGGAAACCGCACTTCAAGCCTTTATACAATTTCAATGCAAGACATGATCGCGTCATCTCCCATCTGTCTACTTTCTAAGGCAACATCCACAAAATCATGGATGTGGCACATAAGACTTTCACATTTAAACTTTCAAACCATAACTAATCTTGCACGACACAAACTGGTTGAAGGTCTTCCAAGGTTTAGGTATTCAAAAGATCACTTATGCTCAGCTTGTGAACAAGGGAAAAGCACTCGTGCTCATTTTCCTTCAAAGGTGGAAAACAGCTCTCAGCATGTTCTTCATCTTCTTCACATGGATTTGTATGGCCCGATGCGTGTGCAGGCGATTAATGGTAAATGCTACATTCTCGTAATCATTGATGACTACTCTAGATGGACTTGGGTTTATTTTCTTCGAAGTAAAGATCAAGCTCCACAAATGATCATCACATTTCTCACGAAAATTCAAGTTCAGCTCCGTAACACGGTTAGACAAGTCAGAACAGATAGAGGAACTGAATTTGTGAACAAAACTCTTTGAGAATACTATGAGAACGTGGGAATTGAGCATCAGACATCCATTGCATGAATACCAGAACAAAATGGAGTTGTCGAAAGACGAAACCGTACGTTAGTGAAAGCTGCAAGAACGATGTTGATTAATGTAAAACTTCCAGATTACTTATGGGCAGAAGCCGTGTCAACTGCATGCTACACTTAGAACCATTCTATGATAACCAAACACCACAACAAAACATCTTATGAGCTTATCCATAACAGAAAACCGAATCTCAAACACTTTCATGTATTTGATGCTCTTTGTTACCCGAATAATGACCGTGATGACTTTGAAAAGCTCAAGGCTAAAGCTGACATTAGAGTCTTCATTGGATACTGTGAAAACTCAAAGGGATACCGGATCTGGAATCGTCGTACAAAAGAAATTATGGAAACCATTCATGCTAATTTTGATGAGCTTACAGAAATGGCTTTTGTGAAAAACTAGAAGGGGGGTTGAATAGTTTTACCGATTAAAACTTGGTTTTAAACTATTTAGATCGACTTATGTCAATCTATTTAAACGTGTGTGTTGGACGTTGATGGACAAGCATATAGATATATAAATATGTAATGAAAAGATAAAGAGTAAGAAGCAAAAAATCACAACGCGAGTATTTATAGTGGTTCGGCTACAAGGACACCTTCCTTGCCCTACTCCACTCCCTGAGTCACCTACTCAAGAGTTTGTAATCACTACACAACACCAACTCCTTGTGGCGGAGAAGCCTTCACAACGTCGCCTACTCTTTTTCCGGTACTAGGCTAGACACCGGGTTCTTCCAAGAGTTAGAACCAAACCTATCACAACGCCGCCTACCCTTTATCCGGTACAAGGCTAGATACCGAGTTCCATTACAAAGGAAGAACTACTACCCAATACTACAGAAATCCTATCCCTAAGGAGATCCACTCCTTAAGACAACATCAACAAGGATATCAATATCCTTTGACTCAATACAAATCTATCTTGTAAATCGAACACACCATATCGAATGTACACCTTAGGCACCTTTCACTAATGCCTTAGACTCCACTTCTAGGTACCCTTCACTAATGCTTTGTGACTTGACTTCTAGACATCTTTCACTAATGCCTTTAGACTTGACTTCTAAGCACCCTTCACTAGTGCTTTCACTATGGACACTCATCACCTTTCACTAAGGCCTTTATTTTGACTCTTCGACACCTTTCACTAATGTCTTCGTCTTCACCCTTTAGACATCTTTCACTTATGTCTTCGACACTACACTTCTAATGAGAAAGAAAAGAACTATCAACAAGAGAACCTTAGTAGTCTTGATGATGACGAAGCATGGCAACTCATGGACTTGAGCTTGCTCGACTTCAAGAGGTAGTGATCTTGCCTTTAAGAGGAACCTAGAGAATCAAACAAAAAACAAAACTACATACAAAGATCACTTGGATCTGTGGTTAGAGAGTTTATAACTCAAAGAGAAAATATATGTGAAAGAGGTAAGTTACAATGAAGAAATGGCTCACTATTTATAGAGGAAAAAGTGCTACTATTCCACGGATCCCTCACTTGAGAGATCCGTCCAGTGTATTCTTGGGGATCCGTGGGACGCTCCTATTTGCCCATGGGTCATGGGTCCTAGACTTTGGACCATGGGTATCCAAGTAGATATAATGTATCTACAAGATGCAATGCATCTAGTCCATGGGTCATGGGTTAAAACCATGGGTCATGGATAATATCCATTTATGACTTATGCATGATGTCATGCAATGGGTTATGCTCCATGGGTATGGGTCATGGACTTTGGGTTTTACCCAACTACATTCAATGTATTTGGTCAATGGGTCAAATACTTTAAGCTTCTACCCATTTATACTTACCCATTATAATACATACTAATTATGTATATATCTACCCAATATGTAAACACTAGTTGTTGTACATATGTATTACTAAATCATAAAATCACTTTTACTTGTTTAGTGTTTTATGTGAAAATGTAAGTGTGTTAGTAAACTATTGGCTCAAACCATTTACGTATTTTATTTGTTTCGTTAAAATGATTTTACCTTTGTTATCAACAAAACATTGAAGATCGTAAAATATAAATAAACGCTTTTACGGCTTATTTGTATTAACAATCTCCCCTTTTGTTGATGACAAACATAAAATTATTTTAAGGAAAAACTAAAATTGTAAAAGTTTGAATTGAGTTTTTACTCTCTTCTCCCCCTTTTTGTCGAAACAAAAAGAGCGTCGAAAAGAAACCAACACAATGTTTTAAGAAAAACATGTAAAGGAAAAAGATAATGTGAAAAAGTAGAGAAGCAAGTGACGAGAAGTGTTCTCGTCTTAACTCCCCCTTGATGAGTCCATCCCTTTGTGAGGGTGTCAAGCAAGAAGAAATACTAAACTAGTTCATTAGCAGCTATGTTAGCAAGAGATTTCGTCTATGTGACGAATATGCTCCCCCTTGATGATTGCAACTTTGCGAAGGGACGTCATGAAATGTAATCCTAATGAGAATTATATTGCAAATGATTTTGCAATGTATTGCTTTGACACAAAGCTCCCCCTAGCTTAGGGTGTCAAATTTTTCATGTGTATATTGAAAATCTACAAAACAAAGGTTAGAAAACAAGTATATAATGCATAATTTCCTCGCAAATAAGACTCAAGTTAGTAGAAAACTAGTCTTACATTGCACGGATCCCACTTCCCTCCTTGAGGATCCGTCTAGGCAAAACGTGAGGGATCCGTGCTGTCGTAAATAATATTACAAAGAAAGGTGATGTAACAAATGATGTTAACGTCAAAGTGAGATATGTATTAGAACACCAAGCATATACTCAGAACAATATGGCAAATATCATGTAATTTCATTTAATAAAACTAGAGATATGATTTATATGACTCTAAAAACTAAGAAAATAAACAATACATGACTTTGGATTACTAGACTATCTAAGTCGCGCTTGATACTAGGACACCACTTGAATCCTCTAGTTCAAGTTTGTTTAGGTTTGATCTCGTCGAAACATTCGAGGATGTGATAAAACATGAAACGTTGATCTTCACGTACTTCATGTATCAAACTTTCAACATGTTGACAATGATAACAATCTTTGTCATGGCTCGGTAGTGGTGATGGAAGAAAGGAAATGGCTTGATGTGAAGGATCAAGTGAAGATGGTTGAGGAGCCTCAAAAGAAGAAGGGATTGGCGGAGGCGCATTCGAATATGGCTCAACTAAGAATGATGGTGGCGGTAGAGAGGTGTCAACTTCTATGTGGTCGGGTGGTTGACTTTGATGATTTCTCATAATCCAGAAGGGATTATTTGAGGGGGACGGAGAAAAAGAAGCCGGAGCTAGTGTTGACTCAACACCTTGATTTTGTTCCGATATTCCTCCTAAAGAGGAGATTGTTGGCGGTGGTGGAGGATGAGACGGCCTAGGAGGCAAGTCCTCTAGATTGTAAAGGTGTGGTGATGAGAGTGGGGTGGTGAATGATATGGCTCTAGACACTAAGGGTGATGGTTTAGTGGAAATGGGGTTGTTTGGTTTAGGAGGTATGGTGGTGTTTGGAATTGGTAGTTTTGTGGGAACAATCCTTTTGGGGATTGGTTTGATAGGTGGAGGGGAGATCCTACCATTTGTGGATTTAACGGGAGATGATTTGGTTGAAGAAATTTCGTGAACAACACGAGCAAGTTTCTTGGGTGGTCCTTTGGTGGATGAGTTACCACTAGGAGCTTTCCTCATGATGAGATGATTAAAAGAGGTTTGTGAAAGTTTCTAAGTGCTGAGAATGAGGATGTAGATGATGACTTTAGAAGTCTTTACAAGGTGGTTTATAAAGAAAGAGATTTGGCAAGTGCATTCAAGACTTAAGCCACTAAGATCCTTTGGAATGTGATGATTGACATGCACAAGAGTCAACTTCAGAGTTGCACTGATCTAGGAACTTAATTAAGATGAGATGGAGTGTTCAAGTTAGCAAGATGAGCTTGAAATGATTGTTTTAGCTAGAGTTAAGATGAATCTGTCACCCGGATCCCACGGTTCCCTCCAATGAGGGATCCGTCTAGGTTAATCCTAGGGATCCGGCTCTCAGCAGCTAAGAAAAGAGAAAATTGATGTTTGTGAAGTCTAATACCTATACCTCTTGAGTGTTTTAGTCTTCCTAAGTGTCTTAAATGAAAGAGTACTTAAATGATCAAGGGCAATGAGTGATGTAGCTAATGATTGCCTTTTATGGAAGAAAATGAAACTTTTATGAGTACCAATGAATGACCAAGGATGACACTAGAAAATTTTGAAGTGTCAAGTGGAGCTAAATGATCCTAAAGACCAGATAGTAACTTAAGATAATTTTGGAAAATATCTTAAAAGTTATAGGTAATGGAACAACTAGAATTTGACCCATTTTGAGGTAAGAATGACTAAAATCAATTCGCTACAATTGAGAGATTTATAAAACTGGATGTATTGATATGTGAGAGATGATGTATGAGCATAATAGCGGAAGAGTAATGAGTTTTGGTGAAACGATAAATTGAAAAGCGCCTTGAGTGTGATCCTAAGTGAGTATGAGACTTTACTAAGCTTGATAAAGACTTAATTGGTCCTAAGGCACTATGTTTAGCTAGTGTGAAGTGATCTAAGTACATGGTTTGAAGTATAAAGCAAATGAATTTCTGTTTGCCCGGATCCCACGGTTCCCTAAGTGGAGGGATCCGTCTAGCACAAACTGAGGGATCCGTCTCCTGCTAAACAGTACCTTTACAAAAGGTATGCAAGGGTTGCACAAGGCATCATAATTCAAAGCTAGTGTTTTCTAAGAAGTTTGAACAATAGTATAGTCGAGACATCAAATGTTAAATGTTTTATTTCATGAGAGAAATTACATTACAATGATAAAGCATGAGTACTAAGGTTTGATCCTATTTTGAAAAGAATCTAAGTTTCTTGAACATTTTCGCTAGATGGATCGTCAAATGGTTGATGAGTATTTGCCGATTCAGGGATGAAGAAAGACTTCATGAGAGATGTGTTTAGAGGTTCCATCATCTTATTCACAAGTACGTACAACGAACTTTGAAATTGAGGGTGGAAGTACATGATGTGATGATAAAGGCGTGTCAAGAACATTCCATAAGGGATTAGTTTGTTCTTGGTGCCTTGAAGGTTTACAATTCGCCTTGCGAAGAAATAGGCGAGATTGTATGGTTTGTGGAAAACTAGAAGGGGGGGGGGTTGAATAGTTTTTCCGGTTTTAAGTTAGTTTCTAAAAACTTTAGATTCGATATTATGTGAAATCGTATGGATAAAGATAAAGTATAGATCTAAGAGTAATGCAAGTAAATAAAGTAAAGTAAGGGAAAGAAATGACACAACCGATTTATAGTGGTTCGGCTACAAGGACACCTTCCTTGCCCTACTCCACTCCCCGAGTCACCTACTCGAGAGTTCAAGCACTATGTCAATAAACTCCTTCAACTTAGCGAAGAAGCCTTCACAACATTGCTTACACCTTTTTTCCGGTACAAAGCTAAATACCGAGTCCGTAACACGGAGGACCAAACCAACACGACTATTACACAACAAATATGTGAAATATCAAGTACAAGATCTTTGCTACATAAATATTGTGGAGGAACAAATCAATCAAGGACCCCTTGCTTGGATGACTTGTAGAAAGCTCGTGATCTCGCCTTAGAGAAGGACCTATATGAGAATCACAATAGAGGAAAGAAGAACAACTCTCTAGATCAAGTGATCTTTTGTTAGAAGAGTGTAAGAATATATGAGAGAGTTAGTAAGAAGACGGGTGAAGAGAAATGAAGAAATGGCTCTCTATTTATAGGCAAAAACTTGCCACTGTTGCACGGATCCCGCGGATCCCTTCCTTAAGGGATCCGTCTAGTGTAACTTCAGGGATCCGTGGGACGCTCCTCTTTGCCCATGGGTTTTTTGGTTATGGGTCATGGGTTATGGGTTGGTGCATGGGTATTTCATTAGATACAATGTATCTAATAGATGCAATGCATCTAGTCAAATGGATATGGGTCAATACCATGGGTCATGGGTTGTGGTTTTTATCCATCCTAATAAACTATTACGACAAACGATTTATTACAACAATTTGTATTAAATGACTATATGTAAATGCTTTACAAAAATAACATGTATCATTATAATTTTACTTATGATAACATTATATTTGTTATCAACAAAACACAAAGAGATCACTAAATATTAATAAACGTTTTTACGGTTTATTTGTATTAACAATCTCCCTCTTTTTGTTGATGACAAAACATAATGTTATGATGAGTAAAACTTAAGATTGGATGTATGTTTTGAAAGCCTAAGTTTTACTTCTTCTCCCCCTTTTTGTCGAAACAAAAAGTTACCCCAACGAAGAAATAAAATATGGAAAAATGGTCCACGTATCGCTAACTCCCCCTTGATGGTAGCTCCCCTAGAATGGGGTATCAAGTGAGAAAAAAATCCTACAAAGAAAGGGTTAGTAGTAACATGCATAAATAATATTGTGATTGACGAGAATCAAGATTGGGAGCCAAGGTATGTAAACAAGGCCTTGTAATAAAACAACAAAATGTAGTGGTATTTATGCCACATACAAACATGTAGAAGTAAGAACAAGACTTGTTCTTAAAAAAATGACTCAAAAGAAAAATAGTAAAAGTAATAAAAATGATTCCTTCCATGCTTGCATAAGGTTATAGATGGAAGTGTTGATGAGTAATGATGTTGATGCGATCAAGGATGAGGTTAATTATGACTCGCATTTCTTCCCTAATCTCTATTGCAATATCCCTAGTGGATTGACAATGTTCACAATGTATGTGATGTGGGTAATGAGTGCGGAATTTTTCCGGGTGACTTTGATTTGTGAGATGCGGAAGTTGTGGTGGAAGAGTTGGAAAATGTGGATCAAAGTCCGGAATGTTTGAAAGTGGTGGTGGAAAAGAACCTAGATGTTCTTGTAACACAATGGGAGCTAAAGGTGGTGAAGTTTCAAGGTCTTTGAAAATTGTGTTTGGAGAAGTTGGAGGTGTCAAAAAGACTAGTTCTTTTTGCTTGTTTTGTTGAGATCTTGTTGGAGTCTTAAGGAGTTCCAAAAGAGTGACCTTAGGTGGGGATTTGATGGGTGATGAAGTTGGTGTACTAATTGGTGATGAAGGAGGTGCTATAATGGAAGCATCTTGTGGTGAATGAGTTGTTGGTGATGAACCATTTGAATATGGTTTTGCTAAGCAACAGGGCCGGATGCTAATCCGTGCGGTTTTTTTAGATTTGGGTGGTGGTACTTTGGAAGGTGGGAGGACAAAGTTTTGGATTTCTTGAAAGGGGTTGTTTTCACTAGGTGATTCATCTATGTTGGAAGTTCTTTTGGATGACATGATGATGTTTGTTTGTGAGGTTGAGAGTGATGAATATGCAAGCATTTTGGGAATCCTATTTATAGAAAAATAATGCATTGTAATGAATGCTTGACCCAAAATGTGGATTAAAATCTAATGATTAGATATGAATTTAAGGCATGTGATCATGAGAACACAAGCATTAAATAACATACTCCAAAAAAATAAAATAAAAGAAATGATGAAACTATTGAAGTTTTCATCCAAAGTGAGAAAAATAGAAGACAAAATTAGCTTACATTTTACGGATCCCACGGATCCTTCCTTGAGGATCCGTCCGAATTAAGGCCGGGATCCGTGGTATCTGGTGATTCGAGCACTCAAAATTTTCCTTATGGAAACATTTGTGCCTAGTGTGTGCCTATATGCAAACCATTTGGAGTTGCGGTTATCTCGACTCCTAAGAAAAGGAAAAAATAAACTAGAAGTGAAAAAGCACATTATTATATGAGATAACCCGAGTGCTCCTAATTCATTTTCGCTTAAATGAATGTACCCGAAAACACATATTAGTTATGTGTCCTCTTTAGTATTCAAAAGACATGAGATGCAATGAAAACGGGTTTTTACTTTGTATTAATAATGAAAAAGCGATTTGTCCTAGACGTGAGAAATGGATTTTATGAAAGTGATACGGGAAGAGGTATCCTTTTATAAAACATTTTGAAAAGTGGTTTCTATGTGTGAATAAACCGTTTATTCTTTGAAAAAAAATGTATGCAATTACGTGTTTGCAAAAGGTACTTATCTTGAAAACTAAGAGAAAACTATGAATCATAAGTAAAACTTATCTTGGGTTTTGAAAATTCCCGTATTGCTTGTGAGTTGTGCGTGAAATAGAGATCCTAGACTCAGAAAGAAGAAGGCTAGTGTTTACATACCTTGTAGAGTTTAAAAGCTAATTACGACGATTGTTCCATGAGACCAAGACCAAGACGAAGTAGGTTAAATTGTTCCCGCTTCAACGGTTTGGTGAGGACGTCGGCTATGTTGTCTTCGGACGCTACCTTCTCAATAGAGATGTTCCCCTTTTGAACATTGTCTCTTAAGAAGTGATGATGAATCTTAATATGCTTGGTGCGAGAATGCAATACCGGATTCTTGCTTAAGTCGATGGCACATTTGTTGTCACATAGAATGGCTATGTCACTTAGATGAAGGTCGTAGTCAACTAACGCTTGTTTCATCCATAGTGCTTGTTGACATGCTTTGCCGGCGGAGACATATTCGGCTTCGGTTGTTGATATGGCCAATGCCGTTTGCTTCTTTGAGAACCAAGATGTCAAACAACATCCAATAAAAGTACATACCCCACTTGTACTTTTTCGGTCAACGTAAACACACGCATGGTCGAATCGCATATATAATCTGTTTCTACCCCGCACCACTTAGGATACCACAATCCTAATTGAGTTGTACCCTTAATGTATCTAACTATCCTTTGACGGCTTCTAGATGTGATGTTTTAGGATCTTCTTGAAACCTAGCACATAGAAAACACTAAACATGATATCCGGCCGACTAGCCGTGAGGTGAAAGACTACCAATCATGCCACGATAGTTTGTGTTATCAACGGATTCGCCGTCTTCATCTTTTGTGAGTTTAGTGTCGGATGACATTGGTGTCCTAATTGGTTTTGACTCTTCTAAACCGAATTTCTTTAACATCTCCTTTATGTATTTAGATTGATTAAAGAAGATACCATCTTCTACTTGTTTGATTTGTAGACCAAGAAAGAAACTAAGTTCTCCCATCATACTCATCTCGAACTCGTCATGCATGATTTTAGAAATCATCACACATGTCTTGACAAGTAGATCCGAATATAATATCATCTACATATATTTGAAGAATGATTATATGTGACTCTCTTTCTTAGTAAAAGTGTGTTATCAACTAACCCCATGGTGTAGTTGTGTTTGATTAAGAATGACTTGAGTCTATCATACCAAGCTTTTGGAGCTTGTTTAAGACCGTAAAGGGCTTTCTTTAGCTTTTACACATGTTTAGGTTTTTCAAAATCGATGAAGCCCAGAGGTTGAGCTACATATACTTCTTCGTTAATAAAACCATTTAGAAAAGCACTTTTGACATCCATTTGATAAAGCTTAAGATCATTAGCACAAGCATAAGCAAGAAGTATTCTTATAGACTCTAATCTAGCCACGGGGACATAGGTCTCATCAAAGTCTATTCCTTCTTGTTGATTATACCCTTGGGCAACGAGTATAGCTTTGTTTCTAGACACTATACCGTTTGCATCTAACTTGTTTTTATATACCCATTTGGTTCCTATTACGTTTTTATTACTAGGTGGGGGGACGAGTGTCCTAACATCGTTAGAAATAAATTGATTTAACTCTTCTTGCATAGCCATTACCCAACTTTCATCTTTTATGGCTTCTTGTGTATTCTTAGGTTCTATGGTTGAGACAAAACAAAATAAGCTACTTTGGTTTTGAACTTGAGACCTTAAGGTTCTCTCGTTTAGCTTTCCTATGACCTTATCTACGGGGTGATCTTTGGACTCTTTAATATTTATGATTTCATCATTTAAAGGTTATTTTTCTTCGTTTTTCTTTTTCTTTATTACAATAGCTTCACTTTCGACAATCTCGTCATCGACAAGAGGTGGAGTAGGTTTGGGTGGACTTTCATCAAATTTTACGTTTAATGACTCTTCAACCTTCATTGTTTCTTTATTTAATATGACGTAAGCTTTGCTATTAGGAGAGTAACCTAAAAAGATACCTTCGGTTGATTTAGGATCAAATTTTGTAAGGTAATCTTTTGTATTAAGTGAAAACATTTGCTACCAAAGACTCTAAAGTGATCTAACGTAGGCTTTTGCCTCAAGTAACTCGTATGGAGTTTTACACGAAAATGGTCTAATTAAGACTCTATTAAGTATGTACGTTGAGGTATCAACGGCATTGCACCAAAACTTTTGAGGTATGGATTGCTCATTTAGCATGGTGCGACTCATTTCTTGTAGGGTTCTATTCTTTCTTTCAACTACCCCATTCGATTGTGGAGTGCGAGGAGCCGAGAAGTTGTGAGTAATACCATTAGCGTCACAAAAGGCTCCAAATTGCACTTCATTATCGAATTCTCTACCATGATCCGTTCACACTATAGGACTTCCTAGTCGTCTTTGTATTTTCTTACTTAATATTTCAAAGTAATTGAACGTTTCAGTTTGGTTCTTTAAAAATTTAGTCCATGTGTACCTAGAGTAATCATCCACTATAACCAAAGTGTAGTAGTTGCCTCCATAACTTTGGATAGCGGATGGACCAAATAAATCTATGTGTAGTAACTCTAGACACTTAGTTGTAGACACCATGTTTTTAGCTTTGTGACTAGAATGGACTTGTTTTTTTACGTTACAAGCATCACAAAAGTGATGTTCATATTTTAATTTAGGTAGATCTCTTACTAGATCTTTGGATGATAGCGATTGAAGAAGTCGCATATTGGCATGACCCAATCTTCGATGCCATAAGGTCGAAGTATCATCCATAGAAGTAAGACAAAGTTTGTCTTTAGGTTCATTACCAATTTTAATGACATAGACTCCATGTTTCCTAA
Organism: Chrysanthemum lavandulifolium; assembly: GCA_022545495.1. Classification (NCBI taxonomy): domain Eukaryota; kingdom Viridiplantae; phylum Streptophyta; class Magnoliopsida; order Asterales; family Asteraceae; genus Chrysanthemum; species Chrysanthemum lavandulifolium. Next base: position 110,473,833 of record CM040244.1, read on the forward strand.
TTCCTCTACCTATGGTGATACCGCTTTTTAATATCTTACTACGGTTTCGTTAAAAGTACGTTGCACTTTTATCACATATTTGTCCTATACTTAAGAGGTTAAAGTTTAGATTTTCTACGTGACACACATTGTTAATGGTTAGAGATTTGTTAGAAATCGTACCTTTACCAATGATTTTGCTTTTGCTATTTCCAAATACCACATTTCCTCCATTGAAGGATTCATATGTGGAGAATAAATCTTTATTTCCAGTCATGTGCCTCGTGCACCCGCTATCCTTGATCCACTCATCCGGATCTAGGTCGATCTTTAAGCACACCTAAGAAAACAATTAACTCAAAAGTTTGGTCCCCATTTGTTCATGGGTCCATTAGTGTTAAACATTCCATTCATGTTAGACATGTATGGATAAGGTGAATATGCGTTCCATGGTGCAAAGTTTTGAAATGGAAAGCCATTTTGCATATTTGGATTCCATCCCATTTGATGGTTACTTCTTGGATAAACATTATTAGGTCTCCTAGATGTGTTTGGTTTTGAAAATGATGGACCTTTGTTTCTTATAAAGCTTTGATTATATCTTGGAGGTGGTTGTCTAATGGTAACATGAGTTGGTTTCTTCTTATTAACAATAACAAAATCAGTTCTAGAAGAGGAAGCTACATTATTACCACTGTTTGCTTCAGCAGACCCACGAATTCCTGGCTGTACACTAGCCGGTTCCCTGTTTGTGGGATCCGTGACTACAGTGGTTTGTTTTTCTAGTGCCTTTACAAATTGTGTTTCTTTGTTTTCACTAGTTGACGCATTAAGTTCCTGAAAACCTAGACCTTTTTGATTATTTCATGTTTTAACACTATCCAATATCATATCTAAGGTTTTAGTGTTCATTCTAGCAATCTTAGATTCTAGATGATCAAATAGTGTTTGAAGTTGAACGCAAAGTTCACATTCGCCACTTGCTATCTTCCCCTTTTCTAGACGTTTTAATTTTGCCTTTAGATCTATGACTTCCTTTTCTAAACGTTGGTTTTGATTTTTCAAAAACTTATTTTTGTTGATTACTTTTAAACTAATTTTGCAAAGTTTATCATATTCATTATGCAATGAATCATCATCTAATGATGAGCTACTATAGTATTCGTGACATACCTCGTCATTTGCCATGAGATAAATTTCTTCATCCTCCTCCTCGCTCATTCCCCACGAACCGCTCACAAATGCCTTTTGATCATCGCGTTTGGGACACTTACTAATAAAGTGGTTTGGGTCCACACATTTAAAGCAAGCGCGATCATCCCTTGGCTTCTCGTCCTCTTTGCTTTTTCGGAATCCTTTCTTGTCGTCATATGGTTGTTTGACGTATCTTCCCTTCCTTCTAAAGAAATTTTTGAAGTCCCTTACCGCCATGGCATACTCCTCGTCATCACTATCCGAATAAGAGTCCTCTTCATCGCTTGAGACCTTCTTGGCTTTAAGGGCAAGAGATTTGTACTTCTCTTTCACTTTTGAGGCTTCGTAATCTTTAGCAAGGACAAGCTCATAGACCTTTAAGTTGCCTATGAGTTCATCAAGGGTGAGGATTGTCAAATCTTTTGATTCTTCGATTCTTAGTCACCTTAGATCTCCACTTGGATGGAAGTGCCTTAGATATTTCCTAACATGATTACGGCTAGAGAAAGATTCATCAAGTGCTTGTAAAGATGTAATTATAGTATTAAAGTTAGCAAAAGAATGATCTATAGTTTCCTCATCCGATATTGAAAATTGTTCATATTGTTGAACAAATAAATCTATTTTATTGTTTTTTACTTGTTGATTACCTTGATGAGTTACAACTAAATAATTCCAAATTTCTTTAGTTGTTTTAAGCATGGAGATTCTTTCGAATTCCTTTTTGGGTAAAACATTATATAAAACCATTTTAGCTTCACTTTTTTTGGAAAGCTTTTTCTTAATTTCATCGGTGAGTTTATCATGAGGTATGTTAACTAAAATTCTATTTTCATCTTTTGCAGTGGCTTCAAAATCGCCTTCAACAATGATGTACCAAAGATCAATATCTTTAGATTTCACATACGTTTCGAATCTATTTTTCCAATATATAAAACCATTAGTTTCAAGTAGTGGAGGTCGTTGCATGGATTGCCCTTCCTTGTAATTTTCAGAACCCATAGTGATCGAAAAGTTTTTAAAATACGGTTTACTTTAATACTTTTATAAACTTAGCTCTTGATGCCAATTGCGGAAAACTAGAAGGGAGGGTTGAATAGTTTATCCGATTTTATGTTAGTTTCTAAAAACTTTAGATTCGATGTTATGTGAAATCATATGGATGAAGAAAAAGTATAGATCTAAGAGTAATGCAAGTAAATAAAGTAAAGTAAGGGAAAGAAATGACACAACCGATTTATAGTGGTTCGGCTACAAGGACACCTTCCTTGCCTACTCCACTCCCGAGTCACCTACTCGAGTTCAAGCACTATGTCAACAAACTCCTTCAACTTGGCGAAGAAGCCTTCACAACGTTGCTTACACCTTTTTCCGGTACAAAGCTAAATACTGAGTCCGTAACACGGAGGACCAAACCAACATGACTATTACTGATAAGGATTTAAAAGGTACACTTTTGAGGGGTCATTTAAGCCCTTAATCGATCACTTTTGTATTCGTTACTACTTAATTTCGTTCCTTTTCACTTTTTAGGTCTTTTGAAGGCAAATTGCTGGAATGACACTTATTCGGACGAAAAGGCGAATATAAGAAGAAAATGGCCAAAGTCAAGAATCAAGACACTCAAGCTGCTGAAGCAGCCGGCGTCCACTGACCTGAGTGGCGGCGCCGTCGCAACACACCTGAGACGACTCGAGAGCAAATTGCTATTTTCACTTGACGGAATCGGGTTTTAAAGAGTAGGCGTCACAACTCGGACGACCTAGATTTGGATCCACACGACGTCGGAAGATGAAGCCGACGTCCACAAGCATAAGGTGACGCCGTCACGTAGTTGACGTGGCCAAGGCGAAAACCTAATGGCGGCGACCCGGCAGCGTCACAATTAAAGAGTGACGCCGCATATTGTAACTCTATATATAGAATTCGGATTTTCAAGATTTTAGAGAGTAGTTTGTGGAGTAAAACCTAAACCGAACTTTGGCTCGCTTAGGCGTATCTTAGGGTTCCATACCATATTTTACAACAAGATAAGTGATTTACTTCATTAATTCAATTATGTCTTCAATTGTTTGTGTGTGTGCTTGCATGTTTCCCATGTTCGACTAATTTGCTTGTGTGTTTGCTTAGATCTATGAAACCTAGGTATTGAATATTGATTGGTTGTCTCTTATCTTAATTGTGATTGACCTAGTATTGTGATAGGTCATTCGTTGTGTTTTTAATGCTTGAGTAATCTTTGTGAACATTAGTTTATAATCACCTAGAGTTATTGTAGGCTAAACATCCAAAGGTAACCTTAGAGTTAGTTTATGAATCCTAGAGATTTCGTAGGCAATAACCTTAAGGTAGTCTCAAAGAGTTAGGGAAAAACGCATACCCTACGACCTTAGAAGATACATGATAAGGTTTTAAAAGGTACCATTTTGAGGGGTCATTTAAGTCCTTATTTGATCACTTTTGTATCCGTTATTGCTTAATATCGTTCCTTTTCACTTTTTAGGTCTCGTGAAGGCAAAATGCTGGAATGGCACTTATTTGGACGAAAAGGCGAATATATGAAGAAAATGGCCAAAGTCGAAATCGAGACACTCACGCTTCTTGAATATAGAAGGCAACGGCGTCAGTGCTATTTGCGACGCCGTCCTGCATTATTGCGACGGACAGAACCCAAAACTCGTATTTTCAAGAGGCGGCGTCTAGTGGTGAAAGAGTAGCCGTTGCTACTCGGGCGGCCTAGATGCAATCCGGACGACGCCGAAGTCTGAAGAGGACGGCGTCACGGACTTAAGGTGACGCCGTCGCAAAGTTAACGTGGCCAAGACGAAACCCTAATGGCGGCGACACGACAACGTCACTAAACATAAGGTGGCCGTCGCAATTGTAATCTTATATATAGAATCCAATTTTTCGGTCTTTGGGTGGAGAGTCTTTGGAGTAAAACCTAAAACCGAACCTAAGGTGTCTTGTACAAGATTTTAGGGTTTTAACCCTATCTTACACCAAGATAAGTCTTTACTTCATTAATTCAATTATGTCTTTGATTATTTGTGTGTATGCTTGCATGTTCTTCATGTCCGGCTAATTTATTTGTGTGTTTGCTTAGGAAGTATGAAACTTAATTATTGAATATTGATTGGTTGTTTCTTATCTTAGTTGATTTATGATCTAGTAATGCGATAGGTCATCCGTTGTGCACTTAATGCTTGATTCATCTTTGTGAACCTTAGAGTATAATTACCGAGTGATTGTAGGCTAAACCATCCGAAGAGCGCCTTAGAGTAGGAGTCTATAATCTCTAGTGGGTTTGTAGACAAGACCTTTGGTAAGTTCAAAGAGTTAGGGAGAAACGATACCCTACAACTTTAGACACACACGCAACTAGGACTAAGACGTGACACTCAACCATCAATAGGAGATAATTAAGGAGTAATACAAACTAAGTAAACACATCTTTAAACTATCATACGAGCACACATTAATTAGACATAGACTCCCACAACCTTAGTTTAGATAATTAGATAATAGTAGAGTAATCGGTAGAAATACCAACCCCCAAATCCAATACCCGAGATTCGTACCTTTCCATTTTCATAAAATATAAAAGATAAAAATAATCTTCCTCAACCTTAACCTTAGGGTAGTAACTCCTACTAGCATTCCTATTCCCTAGAGAACGATATCAATACCCGTGGCTTACCCTAATTACTACACTACAACGATTAGGTTCACCGCCTGGGGTGTTATAAAACTTGCTCAAGAAAAGGAAGTTCCTTTGACCCGAACGACGCGTGTAGCGTTATCAAGTTTTTGGCGCCGTGCGGAATAGAATAGCTAGTTAGTAGTCCACTCGTTTAGGTTTCTTTGCTTGATTCCTATCAAGTAAACTTTTTCTCATTTTAGATTTCTCTTAGTCTATCCCCTTCTTCGTGACCTTTGTTAGTAATTCCATCACTTTTCATCATGGAAGGTGATAACCCACTACCCTTCATCAACCCACCACCAAATGACCCGCCAAGAGCCCGTGCTCTTGGTGAATACTCGAGACCAAGCCACCTAGGCTATAGGAACACCATTGAGCTTCCCGACCAAGCCCAAACTACTGACCTGCGATCCGACACCATCCGGTTGGTGCAAAATGGATGTGCATTCCATGGACTTCGTTCAAGATCCAAATCGACATCCGAGGGATTTCCTCAAAATCGCCGATTCCATCGACCTTGATGCTACTACTCGGGAGACCACGCTACTGCGTCTCTTCCAATTCTCTCTACGGGACCAAGCTAGTAATTGGCTTGGCGACTTCCCCGGCTCCATCTCAAGTTGGGATGATCTTACCTCTCGCTTCCTTGCTCAATTTTTCCCACCGGGAGAGCCACTAAGCTTAGGAATGACATCTTGATGTTCCAACAACGTCAAGGTGAATCTCTCTACGAAGCATGGACCCGATTCAAGGACTTACTTCATAAAGTCCCTCATCACGGCATTGATCTTTGGCTCCAAGTCCAAATCTTTTATGATCATGTCAACTTCCCCACTAAGCGATCCATTGACCAAGCGGCCGGTGGAAAACTTAGTGAATTCACCGCGGAAGAATCATGGGAAATAATAGAGGACCTCGCCCTCTATGACAACGAAAGTTGGGATGACCCCTGTGAACTGCCAAAAACCGTCAAGGCAATCTCCTTACCTCCTCCCGACCGTAGGATGATCGAACTTGAAGATCGGTTAAATTCCTCATGAGTTCCTACGAAAATCCTAAGTCTTCACACCATGTGAACAAAGCTTCCTCTTCGTGTGAGCCGCTTTGTGATCCTCATAACACGCTAATAGAACCCGATCCCGAACACGCTTCGCTGACTACGCATCCTCGCGTACAATGGAGCGGAGGAAGATTCCCTACAACACCCGGACCTAGGAATTTCAATGAAACCCGAGAGGCATGGAAAGGAAAGCCCGATGTCTCACGGGGACAAACCAAAGAATTCACCTCTAATGATTTCTCATGGCCCCACCTAACGGTCCTAACCAACAAAACATCAAGGAATGTTGCAAAACTTAGTTGCATCCCAAGAAACCCAAATGGCTAAGCTCTCGGACCGCTTTAATAATCAACAAGCCGAGATGGATAGGAAATTAGACAACCTTTGAAAGCCATAGCTAGTGATAAGAAGGTTAGTGCTATCTCAACTCCCGAGCCTTCGTGCATAGAGATTAAGGATCCAAGCAAGCTAAAGTATGTCCAATTCGTCAATACCATCGCCTTAGTTGAACCCGATGAAACAAATGACGAAGAGGACTATACACTAGTGGATGAGGAAATACCGAGGAAGTAGATGAAGTAGACATTGACTATTTCGACAAATTTCCTACGGAAGAAGAACTATCTCGCCACCCTCACTTAGTGCGTGACCTCCGCCACATGTATGTTAGGAAAAGTCCTCGAGTTAAGTTTGGGAACCCGTGGAATCTTAACATACCATGTGTCATAGGACACCTTTTGTGGCAAAAGCTTACATTGATCGCAAGTCCCCAATCAACATAATGACTAGCACCTACTACAATTGGATATTGAAGAAGCCTATTCCAACTAGGCAAGACCCCAATGATCCTAATGTTAGTTGCAATTTTCTTGGTAGAGTTAAGGATTGCCTGCTTATGTAGGTAGTTTCACGCTTCCTACGGATTTCATAATTGTGGATGATATTAGCACAACCATAGACCCTAGCTTGTCCCATGTTATTCTAGGAAAACCTTTCATAGAAAGCACCGAATGACCTATGACCCTCATTAGAGTAGTGCGATTCAAGAATAAGACCGATGACATAGCTTACCAAATGCCGTTTAAGATTGAGAAGTTTTCATCACTCTCAATGATGAAAAGGAACTTAAACTATCGGTCTATTATAGGAATGATGAGGATAGGGAGAAAGGTGTTGATTATGTTATGGCTAAGATTTTCGGATTCTACAAGGATTGCTTGAGCCTAGGACCGAATACAGGACCGAATGGGAGAGGATGAACTCTTAGAGAAGCGCATTTTAGGGCACTTCTACAACATGGAATCCCCATTAGAGGCCGTCAAGAGGACGGTGGTGAGGAAACGTAGGAGCACGACTATGAGTCTAGCTACAAGACTCTTAAATAAAGAAAAGCGCTTAGTGAGGCAACCCATGCTTAATTGTTTGCTTGTTAGTGTCATATATCTTTTATTAATTGTTTATCCTCATGTTTAAATTTGTAAAATGCTTTATTTTGTTTTAACCTCGTCTTAATTGCATATAAAGGTATTTTACATAAGGGATAAGTGTAGGAGGATTACACACGTTTCAAAAGAAACGTAAACATGAGAATAACAATTAACTAAAAGATATATATGTTTGTTTGTTCGAGTCAAATGCTTGTATCGAGTCATAATGGATGTTTTGCGTAAATTTTTCCGATTCTAAAGATGTAAATTTTCCGAATTTTTCCGTAAAATCGCACCGCTTTTGTCGAGATAACCGACGTCGTCAGATTGCAACTTGACGGCGTCGGAAGGAGTAAAACATCGATTACTTTTTCTCGTTTTCGAGCTACTTATAAATTTTGGAATTTTCCGTGTCTTAATTTTCTTAGAAATTCAGTAAACATCCATTCCACAAGCATTATATCCTAGTTTAAATCGAGTCTTATATATATTATTACCGCCGATTTTACGAAGGTTTCGTTTGTTTTCTTCAAGTGTGCGAGGTTTAGTTTGTCAAGAAGAAGTTACATAAGATTGGAAGGAGATTTTCACGCAATAATTCTTCTTGAAAAGAATTTAACCACCACTTTACACGGATCCTACCGAGCTAATCGGGGAGTATTAGTTTCTTCGTTTTAATTACCTTCTTTTATCATATCTTTGATACTTTGGGAACATTGGGGACAATGTTCGGTTTAAGTGTAGGAGGGAAAATAAACGGAACTTTGAAACTATGCTTATCCTTGACTATTTGCTTTGTCTAATTGCATTTGTGTAATAAACCATGAGAAAATGTCGGTTAGGTAATTTTGGCACCAAATTTAAATTTTTTCATGACATATAGGAGTGGGCCATTAGTCTTAACAAAAGCGTCTCACGGATAGGAAGTTGCATGACTAGCACAAAACCCTTACCACCCAAATTCCACCCAAAATGTGAGGATCGCCCTTAGATTAGTAGGAATAAAAGCATTCATCTTTAATGCTTAGAGTGTGAACCGTAGTATATTAGATTCTAGAACTTGTTTTGTGATGCATTCCGAGATCGCAAGTGAGGCTACACTTGTGTAGTTAGGAATAACTAAATGATAAGAGGCATTAGGATAACCCTTGTTTAATACCCGTAATATAATTACTTCTTCCACATCGGTTGAGTAATTCCCCACACCCTTTGCGTTGTACTCATTTTAGTACACGATACCCCTAGTTAACCCCTCGAGCCTATCCTTTTCGCGGTTCTCGTGATATTTCGGTTTTTCCGAATATCAATGAAGACATTGTTTACACCCCACCCCAAATATACACCCAAATCGCCTTAGCCTACCCTTATGCACTCACTTTTAGTGCAAATATTTGTTATCACCCTAAACCCTTAGTTCAATTATCCGGTTGCTTGCATGAGTTGCTAAGTCGAGTCATATCCTTTGTATACGCTTTGGGATGATTGGGATTCATGGGAAAAGTAAAGTTTATGAAATGACGGGAAGGGAACGTTAAATTCAAATTCCTTTATTTGCGTAATAATGTACCCCAAGTGTTTTGATCTTTTCAAATCGGGTCAAATTAGTATTAGAGTAATAAAACTCAAGTGTAGGGATATGCTTATAAATCCCTAGTATTTTGATGTTATCTTAGAGGATGGTAGAGTAAAAGTGTATGAAAAAAAAAAAAAAAAGAAAAAGAAAAAATAGAGTGATAAAAAAAAAAAAAAAAAAAAAAATACGGCTACCATCCTACATCTATCCTTTAAATTTATGTTTATTTATTTCGGTTATCTAGAGTTTAGAGTGTCGAGTCTTGGCTTAGCAACGCCATTCTTCATATGCGATTAACATAAAGATTTTTGACTTACCACCACTAAATAGCCTATCCAACCAAACCCTTATTTCCTACCATAAGCCTAACGTTACAACCCTTTAAAGACCTCTTTGATAGTCTTTCCTAGGTGCTTACGCCAAAGCGATGGAGGTTTGATCTATTCTCAAGCCTATGGTAATGTATGTACTAGGACCGGTTAATGAGTGTTTATCTTCCATTTCCTATATTGTTATATTTCATTTATACACCGAGAGAGATGTGAGTATCCAAACACCCCATGTGAGGTGCTAGTATGTAATTTCCGTGCTTGTTATGACTTTTATGGGCTTATATGTGTTGTGGACCGTTTTGAATTAATGCTGAATGACCCCTAACTTATAAATTAATTGGCTAAAAGCACATTTGCTTGAGGACAAGCAAATAACAAGTGTAGGGATATTTGATAAGGTTTTAAAAGGTACCATTTGAGGGTCATTTAAGTCCTTATTTGATCACTTTTGTATCCGTTATTGCTTAATATCGTTCCTTTTCACTTTTAGGTCTCGTGAAGGCAAAATCTGGAATGGCACTTATTTGGACGAAAAGGCGCGAATATATGAAGAAAATGGCCAAAGTCGAAATCGAGACACTCACGATTCTTGAATGTAGAAGGCGACGGCGTCGGTGCTATTTGCGACGCCGTCCTGCACTATTGTGACGGACGTAACCCAAAACTCGTATTTTCAAGAGGCGGCGTCTAGTGGTGAAAGAGTAGGCCGTTGCTACTCGGGCGGCCTATATGCAATCCAGACGACGTCGAAGTCGAAGAGGACGGCGTCACGGACATAAGGTGGCGCCGTCGCAAAGTTAACGTGGCCAAGACGAAACCCTAATGGCGGCGACACGACGGCGTCACTAAACATAAGGTGACGCCGTCGCAATTGTAATCTTATATATAATCCGAATTTTTCATCTTTGGGTGGAGAGTCTTTGGAGTAAAACCTAAACCGAACCTAAGGTGTCTTGTACAAGATTTTAGGGTTTTAACCCTATCTTACACCAAGATAAGTCTTTACTTCATTAATTCAATTATGTCTTTGATTATTTGTGTGTATGCTTGCATGTTCTCCATGTTCGGCTAATTTATTTGTGTGTTTGCTTAGGAAGTATGAAACTTAATTATTGAATATTGATTGGTTGTTTCTTATCTTAGTTGATTTATGATCTAGTAATGCGATAGGTCATCCGTTGTGCACTTAATGCTTGATTCATCTTTGTGAACCTTAGAGTATAATTACTCGAGTGATTGTAGGCTAAACCATCCAAGAGCGCCTTAGAGTAGGAGTCTATAATCTCTAGTGGGTTTGTAGACAAGACCCTTTGGTAAGTTCAAAGAGTTAGGGAGAAACGATGCCCTACAACTTTAGACACACAACGCAACTAGGACTAAGACGTGACACTCAACCATCAATAGGAGATAATTAAGGAGTAATACAAACTAAGTAAACACATCTTTAAACTATCATACGAGCACACATTAATTAGACATAGACTCCCACAACCTTAGTTTAGATAATTAGATAATAGTAGAGTAATCGGTAGAAATACCAACCCCCAAATCCAATACCCGAGATTCGTACCTTTCCATTTTCATAAAATATAAAAGATAAAAATAATCTTCCTCAACCTTAACCTTAGCGTAGTAACTCCCTACTAGCATTCCTATTCCCTAGAGAACGATATCAATACCCGTGGCTTACCCTAATTACTACACTACAACGATTAGGTTCACGCCTAGGTGTTATAAAACTTGCTCAAGAAAAGGAAGTTCCTTTGACCCACGAACGACGCGTGTGCGTTATCAATACAACGCGTTAAGAATAAGGACGTGACAATTCAACCATCAATAGGAGATATGTAACACCCCAAAATCGCCTAGCAATGAAGTCGATCAAGGTGTTACTTCATAGTTCAAAGTTACAGTCATAGAAAACGACCTTTGATCACCTGAAATGCATGAGAAAAACGGTTCAACTATGAAAATAGTTGGTGAGTACATACGTTTTAAATAATATGAAAGTCTTTTTAGAGGAAGAGTTCAGATATATTTTCACAATAAAGTTAAGTCCAAAGTTTTTGAGAAAGGTCCAAAGGCAAAGGCTATGTCAAACCATCCAGTTGCAAATCCCGCCCATACAAGACTTGCAACCTATGTTTTCACAAACCATTGCGTAACAGATAGCACAATTTATGGTCAAGCACACGTGGTCATATCAAATAATAACGCCTCATATATTATAAAGTTATGCGGCAAAGCCCCAAAAATAAATAATATGCATTCCGTGAGCAGGGGAAAGAGAGGTTGGCCGACCTCAATAGCGCTATCCATATTACCCATCGCCTCTACAAGGAGGCCGTGAACGGTACGTATAAATTGGAGTGCGAACAGCAAACCAATCGGGGACTTACAATGCGAATGCACCTTTTTGTGGACAATCCATCATAACAACTATTATATATTATCACATAGTGATTGCTCCGAACATGGGAGACTCGTGATTACTCGAGCAGGGAGACTTTAAGTCGCTCCGAACTTGGGAGACTTTCTACGCTCACGAACATGGGAGACTTTAGGTCAAGGTCTACTCCGAACATGGGAGACTTTAGGTCAAGGTCTGCTCCGAACAAGGGAGACTTTACATCAAGGTCTGCTCCGAACAAGGGAGACTTTAGGCTGCTCCAAATATGGGAGACTTTACGCTGCTCCGAACATGGGAGACTTTACGTCAAGGACGTACGGTCCATTAGGTTCAAACAAGTCATAAGTTCATAATTAAGTTTAAGAGTCTAGGGGTTCAAAATATATCAAATAGTTCAAATCAAGTCAAAAGAGAGTTCAATATAAGTCTAAGGGTTCAAAATATATCAAGAGGTTCAAATTAAGTCAAGAGGGTTCAATATAAGTCAAAGGTTCAAAATATGTCAACAAGTTCAGAGAAAACAATTTGAATTTATTTTCATGCATTTCACCCCAAATAAGTGAAGCGGTAAAAAGGGGTTGTGAATACTCACTGTAGTGATTAGCAGCGGATTACAATGATATAACGTAGATCAAGAAGTCGCGAGCTTCTAACGACGACCTAAAAATTAAATAGTCGCGTCTTAAATATATAACGAGAAAGTACAAAATAACTTTTATAAAAGTATTTATATACTTTTGACATTGTACACATTTTTGTAAGTTTACAAAAATGTATAAGTTTAGTTTCTATTAAGATTTAAAGTGATGACAAGCCTCATTGGTAAGCTATCCTATGTTCGGGTGTATATAATTTTTATTAATCCAACTATCCCGTAAATATCAATTTAACCTCTTATATGGACAAATAGGTCATTTTCCAATAGTAGTTCTTACTACTTTGGTGTTTACATAAAAGTGTAACAATACTCCTATCAATTTTCAGTTATTACTTATATGTTTATCCCGACTTGGTTAACACTGTATTCCTAAACTTTAAATTATTATCAGTTAGTTTTTATTTCCTAAGAATAGTATCTACATATATTTATCATACTTAGGTGTTTTAAAGTTTTTATTAACTTATATCATCAGTTAATTTACAAATTTATACTCGTATTTCATTGCAGAAACTTTAGCTGCACATTCAGTCCCTCCAAAACGATCATAAGTTGAGTTCTACAACTTCTTTTGACACATGGCTTTTGCCAAACTTCAAGTGTATCTCTTAGCTACATTTCATGAAACTGTGCCGACTACCAGAAATGAACAGAACTATGTGCTTTTTCAAAATGAAATCTGGTGTGCAAATTTTGACATGTTTCGCCATTTTGGCTCTCATTTACTCATCGAGATGAGTTATGAGGTGCGCCACCCGGCTAAACGACCAAAAAACAAAGCTCTATTACCTTATCTAATTACCTTAGGTCCATAACTCACTGAGTTGTCCAGACCTTCCAGTCTTAGGGGCCGTTTCAGAATTCAGATTCATAAAGCTTACCTAAGGCTTGTTTAAGCTTGTTTTCATTGTTTAAACCTTGTGTACAATGTCAAACACATATATAGTCTTACAAATATCATAAAAATACATAAAAGTCCAGAATTTATTTACAAACATATTGAAATACATGGAAAATAAATAATCTTACAAGGAGATGATGATAACTACATGAATAACAACTAACAATCAACTTAACCCTCCTAATCTTTAACCCTTTCTTCAATCTTCAACCCAAGTCTTGAATCTTTTCACCACATAATTCTAACCCTTATTAATCACCCAATAACCTTCTTATATTCAGCCCTTGAACCATTGATTAACTCTTAAACTAACCATGGAATCACTAAAACAACCAAAGAATTATAACTAGCTACCTAAACCCTTCACTTTTGTGGTATAACTTGTTGTATGAAATCAAAAGGATGGTGATTGTGGTGATTCTTGTTGTACATCAAGATGGAGAGACAAGGGAGGTATAAGGTGAATTTTCAACTTGTCTAAGTAAACTTGGAGGTGAAGTAAAAGTTTATGTAGGAGGAGGTGTTGAGTTATAAGACATAGTAGGCTTAAACAAAGCCATGTGGCTTTGTGGTTATCATAAAAATGCCACATCTCATTGAGGTGGTGAGTATGTGTATTTTGTGCTAAGTTTTAGTTTATGAGGTGTATTTTGGTCCCGGTAATTACTAACGTTAAGCCCTTAGGTCACGAAACTTAAAACTGGGTTACATAAAAATATAATACTTATAAAAATGTTAAAACTTATCAAGATACTCTAACTAAGTTTATTAATTGAGTAATAAGTTTAACGGAAACGTATACGTTTTAAAAATCTAATAACGTTGGTTCAAATACGTATACTACGTAAAAAGTATAAAGTTTAAGTTAAAATGACAAAATAGCAATAGTTCACATAAAATATGACTATAAGAAAAATAAAATATATAGAACACCTAGACTGATCGTAGTCTAGTGTTGGTTAAGAGTTAAGCTTACACGGTTGAACTTACGTAATTACTTATAAAAGTAATATTCCGTATTACTTAAAATTAAATAATAATAAGTCAATATAATAGTCAAATTATAGTCTGAAATATACGAGTTGCTACAAGATAACTAGGGAGTAATAGCATCTAGGTAAACACATTTTTAATCATCATAAGAGCACACATCAAATAGAGATAGACTACACTCACCTTAGCTTAGTTAATTAGATTAGATAATAGTAGAGTAATCGGTAGAAATACCACCCCGCAAATCCAATACCCCGAGATTCGTACTTTTCCATTTCCTAAAAAAATTAAAAAAAGATAAAAAAATAATCTTCCTCAACCCCAACCTTAGCGTAGTAATTTCTCACTAGCATTCCTATTCCCCTAGAGAACGATATCAATTCCCGAGGCTTACCCTAAACTACACTACAACGATTAGGTTCACTGCCTAGGGTGTTGAAAAACTTGCTCGACGAAAAGGAAGTTCCTTTGACCCCGAACGCGCGTTGTACGCGTATCAATTACACAACAAATATGTGAAATATCAAGTACAAGATCTTTGCTACATAAATCTTGTGGAGGAACAAATCAATCAAGGACCCCTTGCTTGGATGACTTGTAGAAAGCTCGTGATCTCGCCTTAGAGAAGGACCTATATGAGAATCATAATAGAAGAAAGAAGAACAACTCTTTAGATCAAGTGATCTTTTGTTAGAAGAGTGTAAGAATATATGAGAGAGTTAGTAAGAAGAGGGGTGAAGAGAAATGAAGAAATGGCTCTCTATTTATAGGCAAAACTTGCCCTCGTTGACGGATCCCGGATCCCTTCCTAAGGGATCCGTCTAGTGTAACTTCAGGGATCCGTGGGACGCTCCTCTTTGCCCATGGGTTTTTTGGTTATGGGTCACGGGTCATGGGTTGGTCCATGGGTATTTCAGTAGATACAACGTATCTAATAGATGCAATGCATCTAGTCAAATGGATATGGGTCAATACCATGGGTCATGGGTTGTGGTTTTTACCCATCCTAATAAAATATTACAACAAATGATTTATTACAACAATTTGTATTAAATGACTATATGTAAATGCTTTACAAAAATAACATGTATCCTTATAATTTTACTTATGATAACATTATATTTGTTATCAACAAAACACAAAGAGATCGCTAAATATTAATAAACGTTTTTACGGTTTATTTGTATTAACGTGGTTGTTGTGTTAGCAAACAATACATTATGTGAGCACAACAAGCGGGAAGGATTTCTCGATTTCCCCTAAGACTCCAAACATTTTCACGTAGGATGAGTGCTAGAGGCTTGTATTCATCTCGGATATCCCGTGTATAGATAATGTTTGGATCAGAGTAATAGGGTCGAGGTTTGCATAACATGCGAGTCAAGTCTTGAAGGGAAGGTATGTGTGAACAATATGGACTATTTTCTTTATGATGGTTGAAGAGAGAATCAAGAGACCAATCTTCAGTGAAGGCACATTGTCCATGATTTGGAATTCGGAGGATGTGAGCAAATTGCCCAAGGGTTAGAACAAACTTTTGGTTTTTGATCCAAAACCAAAGAGATAGAGAGCGATCCTCGTTACGAACGAGTTCAACTTGACCGAATAATTCCAACAAAAACCTCGGACATATTTTCTCGTTAATTCGAGAAGGAATTCTAGTCCTATGGTTCGGAAAGAGGTATTGATACCTTCTTCGTATTGTAGAGGAGTGTCAAGAATACGTCCTTAATGGAAGTGATGAGTTTCAAGATTATTGAACCCACGGACATGATTGCTAGGTGTGCTAGGCTCAAGAGAGATGTTAGGGATGTAGACATAAGTGAGTGAAAAGTCGAACTCATACTCATGAGACATGACGTGACCTATGGAAGTAAAAAGAATAAGATGAGTCGTATTAAAACAAAAGGGCGATCACCTAACATTTTTAATAGATATCTATTAAAAATGACAATCAACTCACTTAGTGTTTAACATTCCAGTGGAATATTTCTTTTAGGAAGAAAACGGTTTTTATATTGCATGAGAAACTGTTTTCCAGAAGGACGGTTCTCACGGTTCCCTTCCAAGAGGGATCCGGCTAGTAGAACTACAGGGATCCGTGGATCTGTAGTGACAGAAAAATGATTTTGATGAAAAAATATTTTTGCATCTTATATGTTTATACAAAGATATGTATTTTAGCCAATGTTTACTTTATCATGCATTGTCGGTTTCTAATGTATCTCAAGACCAAAAAAATACGAAAGATAAAAAGTAAAATAAATGACAAACATATTATGAAAAATAAACTAGATAAACTAGAAAATTAGTAATATTTCATTTCAATGCTAAGAACGATACCAAGGATTGAGTATATAACACCAATGCAGATTAACAACACAAAGTACATGTCTCCATAAGAAAACTTAATCATGGGGAACACGAGAGCGATGAGTGTCAAGACGATGAGTACAAAGGCGATGTAAACCATGATGATGAAGTTCTTCCTTGGTTTGGATTTGAGATGGAATAAGATGAGAAGGAAGATGAAGTTTGAATGAGAGGTAAATTTTTTGAAGGTGGAAGATTTGAAAAATGAGGGTTTGGTGGAGTGGACGATCGGAGGGAATATTTATGGGTAAGGAGGAATTTTTGAGATTTGTGTTTTGTTTTATTATTAGAAAGATATGAATTTTGGATTAAGTGAAATAAGACACAATATTTATAAACCTAGACTTTAGACGAAAGAGTAACACATATGCAAGAAAAGTTTTCTAACGAAGCTACGTGTAATATATGAGTATGTGAAAAGATAATCATATAAATTCCTATGTAAGCATACTTATTATTTAAGCTAATGTTATTTAGAGATAAGTAGGAAATCATACCTCTAATGCACTTAAGAGTGTCTTTACTAATGACAAAACAAATGTCGATGAGACAACTCCGGTTCCTTCTGTTTAAGATACCTTCTTGGGAAGGTAATCTTGTTACCAAGCAATTCTTATGGCTTGATAAGTATGAGCTTTAACTAAGCAAAATGACAAGGAAGGTTAGTGCAATTTAGTAAGATAAATAAAAAAAATGTTGTCATCTAATCAACATCCTACAAAAGTGTTTAAAAACATGGTGTTTGTTTTTGTAAAAGACCTTCTTTGTAGTTTTAAATTGAACACGGATCATATCAAGTTTTTAAAGTACAACATACTCTAAGAAACTTGGTAACGAAGCTCTGATGCCAATTATGGAAAACTAAAAGGGGGGTTGAATAGTTTTACCCATTAAAACTTGGTTTTAAACTATTTATATTGACTTATGTCAATCTATTTAAACGTGTGTGTTGGATGTTGATGGACAAGCATATAGATATATAAATATGTAATGAAAAGATAAAGAGTAAGAAGCACAAAACCACAACGCGAGTATTTATAGTGGTTCGGCTACAAGGACACCTTCCTTGCCCTACTCCACTCCCCGAGTCACCTACTTGAGAGTTTGTAATCACTACACAACACCAACTCCTTGTGGCGGAGAAGCCTTTATAACGTCGCCTACTCTTTTTCCGGTACTAGGCTAGACACCGGGTTCTTCCACGAGGTAGAACCAAACATGTGGAAAACTAGAAGGGGGGTTGAATAGTTTTACCAATTAAAACTTCGTTTTAAAATATTTAGATCGACTTATGTCAATCTATTTAGATGTGTATGTTGGACGTTGATAGATAGATATATAAAGAGTGTAATGAAAGATAAAGAGTAAGAAGCACATAACCACAACACGAGTATTTATAGTGGTTCGGCTACAAGGACACCTTCCTTGCCCTACTCCACTCCCCGAGTCACCTACTCGAGAGTTCGTAATCACTACACAACACCAGCTCCTTATGGTGGAGAAACCTTCACAACGTCGCCTACTCTTTTTCCGGTACTAGGCTAACCACCGGGTTCTTTCACTAAGGAGAACCACACCTACCACAACGTCGCCTACCATTATCCGGTACTAGGCTAAATACTGAGTTCCATTACAATGGAGGAACTACTACCCAACACTACACAACACCTAACCCCAAAGGAGATCTACTCTTTATAATAACATCATCAAGGATAACAATATCCTTTAACCCAATACTAATCTATCATGTACATCGAATCACACCATATCGAATGTACACCTTAGGCACCTTTCACTAATGCCTTTGACTTGATCTTCAAGACACCCTTCACTAATGTCTTGTGACTTGACTTCTAGGAACCCTTCACTAATGCCTCTAGCCTTGACTTCTAAGCACCCTTCACTAGTGCTTTAAATATGGACGATCAACACCCTTCACTAATATCTTCGTCTTGACACTTGAGACATCTTTCACTAATGTCTTCAACACTACACTTCTTATGAGAAATAAGAAAACTATCAACAAGAGAACCTCAGTAGTCTTGATGATTACAAAGCATGGCAACTCATGGACTTGAGCTTGCTCGTCTTCAAAAGGTGGTGATCTCGCCTTTAAGAGGAACCTAGAGAATCACATGAAAACAAAACTACATACATAGATCACTTGGATATGAGGTTAGAGAGTTTATAACTCAAGGAGAAAATATGTGAGAGAGGATTGAGAAACAATGAAGAAATGGCTCACTATTTATAGAGAGAAAATGTCTTCTGTTCCACGGATCCCACGGATCCCTCCCTTAAGGGATCCGTCTAGTGTAAAGCTAGGGATCCGTGGGATGCTCCTCTTTGCCCATGGGTATTTTGGTTGTGGGTCATGGGTTATGGGTTGATCCATGGGTATTTCTTTAGATACAATGTACCTAATGGGTGCAATGCATCTAGTCAAATGGGTATGGGTCAATACCATGGGTTGAAGTTTTTACCCATTTATAATACATACTAGTTATGTATATATTTGCCCAATATATAAACACTAGTTGTTGTACATATGTGTTACTAAATCATAAAATCACTTATACTTATTTTAGTGTTTTATGTGAAAACGTAAGTGTGTTAGAAAACTATTGGCTCAAGCTATTTACATATTTTATTTGTTTCGTTAAAATGATTTTACGTTTGTTATCGACAAAACATTAGAAGATCGTAAAATATAAATAAACGTTTTTACAGCTTATTTGTATTAACAAAACCTATCACAACGTCGCCTACCCTTTATTCGGTACAAGGCTAGATACCGAGTTCCATTACAAAGGAGGAACTACTACCCAACCCTACAAAAATCCTATCCCTAAGGAGATCCACTCCTTATGACAACATCAACAAGGATATCAATATCCTTTGACTCAATACAAATCTATCTTGTAAATCGAACACACCATATCGAATGTTCACCTTAGGCACCTTTAACTAATGCCTTAGACTCCACTTCTAGGCACCCTTCACTAATGCCTTGTGACTTGACTTCTAGACATCTTTCACTAATGCCTTTAGACTTGACTTCTAAGCACCCTTCACTAGTGCTTTCAATATGGACACTCGGCACCTTTCACTAATGCCTTTATTTTGACTCTTTAACACCTTTCACTAATGTCTTCGTCTTCACCCTTTAGACATCTTTCACTTATGTCTTCGACACTACACGTCTAATGAGAAAGAAAAGAACTATCAACAAGAGAACCTCAGTAGTCTTGATGATGACGAAGCATGGCAACTCATGGACTTGAGCTTGCTCGACTTCAAGAGGTGGTGATCTTGCCTTTAAGAGGAACCTAGAGAATCACACAAAAAACAAAACTACATATAAAGATCACTTGGATCTGTGGTTAGAGAGTTTACAACTCCAAGAGAAAATATATGTGAAAGAGGTAAGTTACAATGAAGAAATGGCTCACTGTTTATAGAGGAAAAAGTGCTACTATTCCACGGATCCCACAGATCCCTCACTTGAGGGATCCGTCCAGTGTATTCCTGGGGATCCGTGGGACGGTCCTCTTTGCCCATGGGTTTTGGGTCATGGGTCATGGGTTATGGGTCATGGGTCCTAGACTTTGGACCATGGGTATCCAAGTAGATACAATGTATCTACAAGATGCAATGCATCTAGTCCATGGGTCATGGATAATATCCATTTATGACTTATGCATGATGTCATGCAATGGGTTATGGGTTATGCTCCATGGGTATGGGTCATGGACTTTGGGTTTTACCTAACTACATTCAATGTATTTGGTCAACGGGTCAAATACTTTAAGCTTCTACCCATTTATACTTACCCATTATAATACATACTAATTATGCATATATCTTCCCAATATGTAAACACTAGCTGTTGTACATATGTATTACTAAATCATAAAATCACTTTTACTTGTTTAGTGTTTTATGTGAAAACGTAAGTGTGTTAGTAAACTATTGGCTCAAACCATTTACGTATTTTATTTGTGTCGTTAAAATGATTTTGAGCAAAATATAAATAAACGTTTTTACGGCTTATTTGTATTAACAACTTTTGAGCAAAACAGCTTGGAACCCGGACATAACCGTCTCAACTTCCCCCAGTCATCAGCTGATCAATCATTTCAACTCACTCGTCGTCAGATGGAAACGTTGTTTGCTCCATTGTTTAGTGACGATTTTGATCTATGTGCTACAGATGTATCAAATGTTTCCGCTGCTCAACCTGATACTAATCCTTTACCTGATACACCTGAAACAACAACTATTGCTGATGCACCTCCGATTGAATCTCCAACAACAACAGAAAAAACCGCTTATAGTGATGCTGATCCAGCTGATGATCTTTTTAATCAAAATGTACCTGCACCAGCGGATTATGATGGAAATACATTCTTTAACCCTTTCGCTACTGAAACTGTAAATCCAGATGTTGCTGAGTCCTCTACCAGTCATCTGAATCCACCAAATCTGCACAATGTATACCAACATCAACCCTCCACACACGGATGGACTAAAGACCATCCTCTTGTTAACATCATTGGCAACCCAAACCAACCAGTCGTAACTAGACAACGCCTTCAGACTGACGGAGAACATTGCATTTATGCACTCACCGTTTGTCAATCTGCACCCAAAAACATTAAAGAAGCAATGAATTATGACAACTGGATTGAATCCATGCAAGAAGAGATGAACCAGTTTAAACGTTTAGAGGTATAGGAATTGGTTGAAAGACCAACAAGGGTCTACGTCATTGGTCTCAAATGGATTTGGAAAACTAAGTTAGATGCTGAAGGTACGGTTATCCGAAACAAGTCACGTCTGGTGGCTAAGGGTTATAGACAGGAAGAGGGTATCGACTTTGAAGAATCATTTGCTACGGTTGCTATACTTGAGGCTGTACGGATTTTCTGGCATTTGCGGCTCACATGAACATCAATGTATATCAAATGGATGTCAAAACGGCTTTTCTGAATGGTGAACTGAAGGAAACAGTCTATGTTAGCCAACCAGAAGGATTTGTTGATCCAGAGTCCCCTAATCATGTCTACAAATTGAACAAGGCTCTCTACGGTCTCAAACAAGCCCCTCAGGCGTGGTACGATAAGTTGTCATCCTTTCTCCTTGCTAATCATTTTATCAAAGGATCGGTCGACCCAACACTGTTTATTCAATATCATGGGGCACACATTTTAATTGCTCAGATTTATGTGGATGACATCATTTTTGGTTCTACCCACAAAAGTACTCAAACGCTTTCTCACATCTAATGAAAACAAAATTTGAAATGTCAATGAAGGGCGAACTTACGTTCTTCTTAGGACTACAAGTTCATCAATCACCCCATGGTATTTTCTTAAGTCAGTCTAAATATGCTCTTGAAATATTGAATAAACATGGAATGCAAAGTTGTGACACTTATGCAACACCAATGGTACACACCAACAAACTGGATGCCAATTTACATGGGAAATTAGTTGACCCTACCAAATACCGTAGTATTATTGGGTCTCTCATGTATCTAACGACCATGGACCCGACATTGTATTTTACGTATATCTTTGCTCCGTTATCGGTCAAGGCCAATGAAAGACACCTCTACGAGGCTAAAAGAATCCTCCGATACGTAAAGAGAACCATTAACTTGGGGATCTGGTATCCGAAGGATTCTGGTTTTGAACTAATCGCTTTTTTAGATGCTGACCACGCAGGATGCTTTGATTCACGAAAAAGTACTTCAGGAGGTTTACAATTCCTTGGTGATAAATTGGTGTCATGGCAATCGAAGAAGCATGATTGCACATCACTGTCATCAACTGAAGCTGAATATGTAGCCATATCTGCATGTTGTGCTCAAGTCATTTGGATGAGAACACAACTCAAAGACTATGGTTATGTATTTGACAGAATTCCGGTGTACTGTGACAACCGAAGTGCTATTGCGATCTCGTGCAACACCGTTCAACACTCGAAGTCAAAGCACATCGATCTTCGATATCATTTCATCAAAGATCATGTGGAAAAGGGTACTGTTGAATTATACTTTGTAGGTACAGGACACCAATTGGCGGATCTTCTCACTAAAGCCTTGCCTCCTGCAAGATTTACTGATTTGATTCACCGTATTGGTATGAGGTGTTTGACTCCAGAGGAACTGGATGAACTTTTAACACATTCTTAAAAAGTCAAACACCAAAACCTCTTTTGTAAATATTTTTTTCAAAAACAAAATACAAAAATATAAAATCAGATAAAATTAAAAAACATTCTTCTTCAAATCAAACATTGCAAGTACAAAACTTCCATCAACACAGTGTTCCATCAAACATTTTCCCATTTTTCTCGAACAAGTGTTGAGGGAGAGAAAGTAAATATTTTTCAATTTCATAAAACCTTGTACTTGCATGTTACCAAAAAATACGTTGTTTCTTCTAAATGGTGGATATGTATCTTATTAAATACCCTCCTTGGACTCAAATGTTTACAAATTTCACTATTTCAAAAATCGAGGGGGAGTACCGTTAAGTTTCTTGCCTAAAATGAGTTTTGTGTAACCAAAATGGAAGTTAATGGGTCTTGGTTGAAAAAGTTTGAGGTTGTAGGACTAAACTTGTCAATTTTTCAAAACTTTTTCAAACAAAAGTCCCAACCTAACACATTCAATGCATTTACTCTTGCATTTATTTCCTTAAACCACCAAGATCCAACGGCTTGCATTCAACCTTCAAATCCGTTCAACAAAATCAAAATCTGTAATTGGCAAACGTTTTTTATCATGATTTTAAACATTGGTTTTGAAAATCTTTGAAATCTAACGGTTAAAACTTTCAAAACTTTGATTTTTGTGCTTACGCATATGCATAAGTTTAGGGTTCACGCCTAAGTGTGTTTGTGATGAAATGGTGTATGTTAAAACCCTTCAAAACGTGTTATAAAGCCTTTTCAATCACTTATGTTAACCCAAAAACTCTAATTTAACGATTTGAAATTTTAGGGTTTATGTTCTTATTTGGGGATTTTTATGTTTGAGTGTTTTGGTATGATTAGATGCCTA
Source organism: Chrysanthemum lavandulifolium (assembly GCA_022545495.1). Taxonomy (NCBI): domain Eukaryota; kingdom Viridiplantae; phylum Streptophyta; class Magnoliopsida; order Asterales; family Asteraceae; genus Chrysanthemum; species Chrysanthemum lavandulifolium. The sequence continues at coordinate 110,497,508 of CM040244.1, forward strand.
GGTTAGTATTAGAACATGTTGAATTACATGAATCGTGCCTTGAATTCCACCCAGAAACATCTAAAAGTGAGAATTTAAGTTTTAGGGTTTATAGGCTCGTTACCCATGAATCTTTGGATTTTGTGGATGTTTTGTGTTAAAACTTGTTGCAATCCACTCATTAGACATCTAAGAACATGCAGAAACAAATCTTGATGAATTTCTATGTTTGAATCTGTTATGCGTAGAACTAGGGGTTTATGGTTTAGGATTTCTTACGCCTAAGATGTTCTATTCCTAACTGTGTCAATCTTGTGCTTGTTTTGTGTTTCTGATAGTGTTAAGATTACTTTGTAATCAAGTTCTTATGTTTATGTCTCACAGGTTGTTTACACGTAAAAGTTCAGACTTAAGGTGTTCATGACTTACGCATATGGAAAACCTTTATGCGTAAAGGTTACGCATAAGAGTATGCTTACATGTAACTCTTACGCATAAGGGGTCTACAGTGGGACTACGCGTATCCTGTAAGGATATGCGTAAACTTATATGTTTACGCCTAAGCTTTGCTCTTACGAGTAAAACTTACGCGTAACATTCTACTAAAAGCTTACGCATAAGCAGTTAAGCCTTTGGACTAGCTTTACTCGTAAGAATTTTTTACGCTTAAGCTTACGCCTACGCCTAAAGCACATTTTTTATGCATAAACTCATATGTTTATGCTTAAGCCAACTTTTCGCTTTGTTTTGATATGTTACGCGTAACCTAACTTGTAACTTGTTACACTTAAGTCACAAAACCAAAAGTTACCAATAAGCTCTAAAAGGTTAAAATGTTGTGTGTTTAAGTGGAATTTAGACATTAAAACTTCAAATTTAACATACTCACGTAACTTATCACATCAACTTCAAACAATTGGACTTAAAGTGACTTTGGACTCGTAACATTCATAAACATAATAACTTCAATCAAGTAATTGGACAATAAAATCAAACTAAAACTAACACAATGTGTTTCAATATGTTGGTTCTTTTGTCTCAATACCTTTCAGATCACGAAATTGTTGTCAATCAAGAGAATCTCAATGCCCCAAATGAGCTCACTATGGCTGATATCTTCCCTGCGGATTATAACAAAACCATTGGAAAGAACAATCTTCGTGTCGACTTCAACAACTTCACATGCTCAGAATCCTCATGCCGAGTTTCTGTTGACATCCTCAAGAATCATCCTTTCCACCTCATGCTTACCAACTCTGCTACAATACCCGAAATCTATATCCATCAGTTCTGGCATACTATGGACAAAATTGACGGTCAAGATGCAGTTAAAGTGACCTTTGGCACTAAGGAAGTCACGGTCACTGTGGCGGATCTTCGTGTCATTCTTCTTCTTCCGGTCATTCGCTCTACTGACTACGTTCCAATTCCTAGTGAAGAGGAGGTATTGGATTTCATGGTTAACATTGGATATGACGAAGCTTCTGGTATCATCTCTAAGCACTACAGTGTCGATCTCAAAAACATCCCACAACCCTGGAGGACCATCTACATCATGATCGCCAAATCAGTCTCAGGAAGAGATAGTGGTCATGAACACCCAAAGCTTATGCATCTTCAAACTTTCTGGGGAATGGTTCATATGAACCACATTGATTATGCGAGCTTAATCTGGGAAAACATGATGAAACATTAAAGGAAGCCTGGTACCAAGATTCCATTCATTAGATATACCAAGTTGCTGATCCACAATCTTCTCGGGAAGCACTAGGATATCCCACTGAGAATTAATGACCCCGACACACACTCTATGTTGTATGAGCCTACCTTAAATTCTGTTAGGTTCAAAGACTCCTTAACCTGAAAATAAGGTGCGGAACTCCTTGCTTGCTTGATTACTGATGAAATCAAGGTTCTTCCGTCCTACCTTCGTTACACGGAAGCAGTGCGTGCGGGAAAAGTTGGCTTCATGGATGAAAAGACAACTCCAGTGGCAAATACAAGGGCAAGGAGAGCGGGAGCACTGGAAGCACAAACAAGTATAAGAAAAGACATCCAAGCCTAAATAGGAAAGTCCCAGCCAAAATCGTTCATCCCAAACCAGAACCAGTTAAACAAGATGCCGATTCTGAAACTGAGTCAAATGATCTGACTATCTACTCTGAAGTACATAAAGATGACACATCTATCAAGAAGTCAGAGGACAAACCTGCTAGTCCTTCATCTGACAAAGGAAAGAAGCCTGTAGAGGAAGAAGAAGAAGAAGATTCAGATTTTGAGTATGATCCTAAGGATGAAGAGAAACAATTCCAAAAAACTCTAAAGCAACTAAGGTTGGAGAAAGCTGCTGAAGAGTTTTAACTTCAACAAATTAAAGGCCCTAGAGGTTCCAGCGGTGGTGATCTTACTACATCCGTTCTTGATCCGGTTAATCAACCCGGTAACGGAACCGATGCCACCGCCAAGGAATCTACAGAGGATAAGCAACAGGAGGATGAGAAAATGTTTGACTTTGGAGATGCCGTGCAAGATACTGATGAGAGAATTACAGAGAAAGATGTTTTGGAAGCAGAAAATGAGAGGGTTGCAGACGAAGCTGCTAAAAACGCCGAAGAGGAACGCATAAGAATGGAAACAAATAACTACATTCTGGAAAATCTTGAACACAACCCTGAGCAATCTTCGGAACAACCCCATGACACTTCCAAAACCAAATCATCCTCTCACTTATCACCACCACCATCCAAAGAAACAACAACTAAATCATCATCAAAATTAATCAAGAAAAAGGCTGATACTTGGGCATCTCGCACCAAAGCCAAGATCCAGAAAGCATTGCTTCAATCAAGAAAACAAAAACAAACTCTTCAGGAACAAAGATTGAACATGTTGGCTGACAAGGTCATCGAGCTTTCTCATGAGATGGAAAAGTTTGAGGGAGAAAGAGAACAGATCAAGGCATTTTTCAACAGAGATGTTCAAGGAGAAATGGATGAGTAGATCAGGAACTACACTCACCACTTTCTTCTCCAAACTGTCCCTGGGGTGACCAAAGAGATTTTCAAGAGTCAACTCTATCCAATGCTCAAAACACTGGTCAGGCAAATGATTACTACAACACCGGTGGTCATGCAAACCCGACCAGTCCAGCCTCCAAATGTCACCGAAGCTGATTTGATCTCACAGTTGGTACTACAGATGTCTCCTCGAGCTTCTACTTTCACACCAGATGAATCAAAGCTGTATAAGGTACTTCTTGCACATCAACTGAAAACAACGTGCAAGGAAGCTGCTGGTCAAGACAAGCGACCAAGACATGATGATGACAAGGATCAAGACCCGAATGCGAAACGTCAAAAGAAAACCGGATGGTCATTATCATCCATGCCACCACCACCCCCTAAGACCACCACCACACCCACAAGACAAGCTTCTCAACGACCTCATTCATCTGACAAACCTCGGGATGCAGATTCTCCACCACCACTGCAGAAAACCGGTGATCACTTTACTTATACCGGTGGTGAAGATGAAGACATTCCTGAGCCCCAACAACAACCATCACCTCAACCATCACCGTAACCGGAATCATCCTCCAGACTAAAGAAAAAGAAACAAAGTTATGTCGTCTCATGGTTGGACGAAGACGACACCGAGGAGTATGATTGGTTTAGCAAGTTGGTTGATGCTACGCCTAGATTGCCTGAAGGTCAAGAACCAGTAGATGGTCGAATAATGGAGCAGGTGAAAATTATCCAAGATGAATTCAAAGTGAAAAAGATGACGAAACGGGAACTACGCAGGATAAAGAATGACGCATTCAACTTGTTAAAAGACAGATCCTGCAACGCGGTTGGGGTCGAATATCATTTGGACAAAGTGAAAAAGATGACGAAACAGGAGCTACGCAGGATAAAGAATGACGCATTCAACTTGTTAAAAGACAGATCACATGCTTGCAGCTTGGGGTCGAATATCATTTGGACAACATTGCTCGTGCAATGTCTAACAACATCGATGGTGAATTCGAATCAAACATCGACCTTACAAGGAAGGATAACACTCCATACTACACTGATTGGACAAAGCCTCTACCAACAATTGGCCGACCCGAGCAACCAAAGATTCTAGCTGCAGTATGCTACCTCTCTTACCTTCAACATTCCAGCTGCAGTTTTCTCCGACAATATTGCCATTGAAGAAGACGCCACCAAATTGTACGTTGACAAGGTGGTGGAGTATGACATAGATGCTAAATACGACATTCATCATTGGCCACCAAGGAGAAGATTGTACTACAGAAGCTGTCAAGTTCAAAGGTCAAACAAGGAGGTAAAGAGTGATAAGAAAATAGTTGCTGTAATGAAGGTTACACTGGCGACAAAGTAGAGTTACTCATTCTTGTCCGAGATCAAAGTCAAGCGACAAGATGAACAAGAATATGATTTAACTGAGGCTGATTTCTCGAGATTGTCACTCAACGACATTGAAGACATGTACCTCGCAAAGGTACAAGGAAGGATGAGACAACTCTCAACAGAGATTCAACTTCAGTTCATCACTGCCCTGCTGATCTTCATTCGCTGCAAAGTCATTTAAGAACGTGTTGAAGATCTTCAACTTGCGACCGAATCTTACCAAAAGCAGATAAATCTTACAAAACCGTTGCTACACTTTCCCAACCTTAATCAATTGCCTCAGTACATTATCATGCACAAACCAAAGTTTGGGGTCGTCTACTGCAGTGAGCATCTTCATGGCATTCGACGAAATCCATAAGTTCTGTGATCATACGTTGAAAATGGTTCGTGATGGGTTAGCTTATCGGTTAAAGGATATTCAAAAAGGTATTGGTTCGAAGAAGAGATGGAATTCAGAAGAACAAAAGGAAGCTCGCAGGTTCATAACAAGGCTGGATGAAAGGTTGTTCCACCGGGATCAGATGAGAAGGTTGGATAGCTATGTGGGAGGACGAAAAAGTTTCTCTATCTTGACGTTTCAACATGAAGATAAAGTCCCGGGTCGTGTGTAATCGTTGGGTACTCTTTCAAACACTCTTGATTGTATTTTGATACTTGATTTATTTATTCATTATGGTTTGTACATAAATAGCGATGTACAAACCGATCTTGTAATGAAAGGACCTTGTAGTGCGCTTGATTGCCACAATCCTTATAAAAAGCGAAAGCTTACTTTTGAGTAAAATTTATCAAACTTTCAACATTTTCAAAATTTTGCTCAAAAGAACAAGTACTCTCTATCATGTTTTCAAAACCTCAAAAGTTAATATCACTTGTTGAGGGGGAGTATTTGCAAATATCTTTGTTCAAACAACGTTCTTTGTGGAAATCTTCTCGCAAAACTCGAAATGGTCTTATTCAATATCAAAATTTCATCAAAAATAACACTAATATGCCATTTTTAAGGGGGAGAAAAATTGTGTGATACAAATATGTTGGATTGTGATTGAATCTAAGTGTGCATAGACTTAACCATTGAATTGACGAGATCTAAAATGTCATAAATCGAAAAGACTTGTCCGGGACGGGTAATAATTTCAAACTAGTTCGCTAGTGATGTAAACGTGTCTCGCAAAGGACTAGTCTTAGTAGAATGTACCATCCGAGAAACTCTTAGTAGACATGAACCTTGACGGGTCTAACCTCCTCACCAAGGAGTGTTTACAACTTCAAGCTGACCTAGTCCGTCATGTAACCGTGTCTCGCGGGGAATTGTCTATCTCGAGTCGATCAATTCAAAAGTGTGCGCTCTACCCTCACTGTGCAGATTTTAGTCAAAACTCATAAGCACATGTAGAGGGGGAGTATTTCTGAAAATACAAAACTCTCATAGTGTTACTAACATGTTTTCATTCATAAACACTTTGAGAGATTTTTCATGAAAATGGTTTTATGGCAACATACGATAGTCATGGAGTTATAAGGTGACTAAGTTAGGAATAAACATCCTATGATCCGCCAGAGCCGGAGGGATCTACCCAAGGACATCACCAATTGTTAGTATTTAGAAGTCCTTAGGTATGATTGAAAAAGGAGAAAATGAGAATCGGAGAAAGAAGGAGTTGAAGAATTAAAAGAAAAGTAAAGAAAAGGGTGAAAAGAAATAGCCCTCCAAATTATTCAACTCGAGGCGACAACGGGTTCAATTCATATACTCTTGGTGTCACAAGATGACACCGGTATTGAAGACAAAGTCGTCATGGACCCGATGGCGCAATGCACTAAACCTTCTTTACCACTCAAGTTCTCTTAATAGAGCTTGTTTCATTCTCACTGGGAACCCTACGTAATCTATCGGCTCCCTCTTAGAGATTGTTGGTATTGAAGAAGGAGACCCTCTCCCTAGTCTCCGCTTAGGAAAACCAAAGCGCACTATTGAGTCTAGAGCCACGAGATTCACCAAAATATCTCTTAGAACACTTGACTTTTCATCACTTGTCGTTCAACATATAAGAGCATAAGTGAAACATTCTAGAGTCCTTCGCAGATCCTAGCAATCTGCGAGAACATTTATGAGGATTCACAATTGTGATCTTGATGATTGAATGGAAACTCCCGTGGTCAACATCAAACGACCACGACGGCATGTCGCCGGTAACTCCTTGTGGGTTACGCTTAGTGTTGTGGTGGTCTTAAGCGGTCTACAGTCGTGGAGTGATACTTCGGTATACTCCAGCGACTCACAACAATAGAGTAACGATGTTGAGTATAGAGACATCCCAATGACCATCCGATTTAAGATTCGTCTAAAGCCGCGCCAGCGAATTGGGATATGCCTATACAAAATATCCGAACTCTTGCGTCGGGAACTTTATTGCTAACCGTCTACATGCAGGATTGGAGATCTAAAGTTCATGGGAGAAAAGATCATGCTGATTCTCCACATGATCTCACCAAGAACAACACATATGAAGTTCTCTCAAAAAGGCAACTCAAAAGTCAAAATGATTCTTCATCAAAGCCAAAGAATCAACAAAGTTTAAAGACTCGAGAACAACTTTACATCTGAAATCCAAAGTCAAAAGACGTGTGAGCATGTTGGAGAAAGACGTGGAGACACCTAAACGACGAAGCTGACCAATGACAAACAACAACATACTATCACTACATCCATAAAAGAACAAAGAACAAAGAATACAACGACGTCAAAGCTGAAAATTTCAAAAGGAACAAGATCCCAAACAAGGGGAGATTGCTGGAACCTAAAGCATCTCTACTCACAAGAAAGAAGAGTGCTAGAAGACGTCGAGCAACCGCTATTACATTATAACTATCACTTACGGGGAGATTGTTGGAAATGCTCCTAAACGTTATTAGCAAGTGTTAGTCATTTCTATGTAATAGGTTGCATTAATATGACTTTTATGTTAGTAATTAAGACTAGGCTTATGTAGAAAGCCCATGAGCCTATGCAAAGACCCAAAAGGCCAAGGAAGGGACTAGATGTGTTGCCCTAGCTCCCTTCCCCTATAAATACCTTGTTACCTCTCATTTGAGAAGTGTTGTTCACTCTTAATACTATACGCATAACTTTTATCATTCTATCGTGTGTTTGTGTGTTCAAACTTCTATCTTCATCCCATATCTATCATCTACATAATTGTGTTAACTTATGGTGACCTAACAATATGAAACATGGATTAATAAATAAGGATATAATTGTAATTTTACACAAACCCGTGATGCTAGTAACCACTTCCCTTCCTAATCCTCTCAATATTGGGAGGAACAAATCCATACAAAAAAAACTCATAACTTCCTTTCCTCACCCCTTCCCGTCCCCTACTGTACCTTTTTAAAAAAACTCCAGAACAACAATATTTTGTATTTTCTTTCCCATCCCCTTCTATTCTTTAAAAGTAAAAACTCGAGAACAGAGTGTTGGACAAGAGAAATGGAAAGAATAGGAATGGAAAAAAGTTCAGAGCATCTTCAATGTATGCACTATAATTTTGCACTATTATAATGCAAAAATCGAATCTTTTTAAAATATGCTTGCACTAAAAATATTTTACTCCAATGTATAATACTAAATTTTACACTAAAATTTGCGTTAGATCTTTAAATGCTTTAAACTAAATTATCTCATGCATATCAATCTAAATTTTAAGCATTAATTTATTTATATTAATAATTAAAGTATTAGTTTTTGACATATAAGATAAAAATATTTTATCTACAACAACAAACATCAAAAATTTAATCTGTTAAAATTTATTTGAGTACTGAAGCAAAAAAGTTTTACAAGGTGCACTATAAACAAATAATTGTCCAAATAGTTTTTACCTCAAAATATAACGTAGTTATAACTATATATGAAAATATTATTACTGTGTCATTTTAGAAATATCTAGACTATAGCATAGGAGAAGTAATACTCCATGTTCTAAATTTTAAATGTATAATTCAGAAATGATCCAACGTCAATGTAATGAGAAAAGTTAGAACCAAATGTACAAAATAAGGGTATAAAGTGAAATATTTAAAGATTTAGTGCAATGAATACTATAACACTTAATTTGGTGTTTTTTCTTCATTACTATTCATTGTACTAAAATAGTGCATTGGTTTAGTGCTAACATTGGAGGAGTTTTGTAGTTGTTTTGCATTTTAGTGCTAAAAGTACAAATAGAGCAAACATTGGAGATGCTCTCACAAATCCTCATCATCTGTAACACCCCAACCCGACAAGGGTAGAAGTGTCACATTCTGGTGTCATATCAGAACATACAAGTAAAATTTTCAAGCGGAAGTCTTTAAATAATAATGTACCAAGTCATAATAACCAAAGATTTACAAGGGAAATTACAAAATCCAATGTCGAATAAAGTGAAATCTCAAAACAAAAGCCCGCCAAAGCAAGTCCAAATAATAAGGTAACTAGGGTTAGTCCACTCGGATAATCCACCTCATTGAATCAAAGCCCATCTTCAAACCTAAAACCCGCCGCAGGAAAGAAATGCGGTGAGCTTAAAAGCCCAAAGAATGGATATAACAAGGCGAAAGCTAAATAAAATCGAAATGCAAAATGAAATAAAGGAACGGATAACAAAGTCGCGTGAAATGAGAGTAATGAGTCAAAGAAGATCCTGCGAACATAATTATCTGATATCCAAAACGAATGATAACAAGGAGAGCGGCGAAACAAAGCATCGATGACATATAAACAAGCACATACAAACCAGACATACAAGAACTGAAACATAAGCAAACATAGCAGGCGTAGCATCCACACAACATATAAACAATTCAGGAAATCAAAATACGTACAAGCCAAACAGATATCTATAGAAAAGCGGAAGCGATAAATAAATCAGTGAGCATGGCAATTCACACAGGTTAAAACTCTTAATTGAAGACATTATCATTATCGTAACTGTAATCAAACATGGCAGTCACAAGTAACAAGTAGGATACAGTAAGAATACTATAATTAAATGAATTAAATACATAGTAGTGCAATTAAACAGTTAACAAGCTAGGCTTCACAAATTTAACCATTTACCCAATCAAACCGTAGCATAAATATAAATACAAACATGGCAGGTCAACAACAAGCGATAAGGACACCACGGATAGTCATAGTCCACGAGATTAAGCGAACGAGGTACAAAAGATAAACAGATCAACAATCGATTTCACACAAGCACGGTTGCGGACAAATCAAAAGATCACATCTTTAATAATGAAGATAGCATATCATCGATGACAACAGTAAATCTTATATTGCATACATACATATCATACGAGTAATCGGTGAGTCGTATAAACATGAATATCACAATCAATCCAAAGACATGTAATAACCCGTGCGTGAATGGAACCATAGTGCAGTGGCGAAATGAGAGTGTGACAGATCAAAGCAATGTAATATATATCTTGGTAGTAGAGTGAGTCATATAAGGGTCTTGAGAAATAAACAAGTAATCTGATTATGGTGCGTTGGGAATCTGAAGGTACAATATAGGTTATCAAAAGTGTAAGGGTTATCGAAATCTACCCAGCCGAAACATATCATATCATATCATATCATAAGTAGCCATTGTATTCGGAGGGTGACCTCGGAATACCATACATAATATGAGGAGACCTCGGTAACAAATGGAGTAGCTAACTCCGGAATTGTGAAGACGCGGATTGCACCGACATCATTCACCAAACAAAGCTCCAATCGATCAAATCCTCGAAACAAATCAAATCTAGGATGCATCCATCGCCCCCAAAACATATAATGGCCAAATCATATACATATAGTGAGCTCATAATCAAATCAAAATGGGGACGGTGTGGAACATCACTCAACCACACTAAAGTCATGCCATTGGTGCATCAATGACACGGTCAGGTTACCTTCCTGACTAGGAAACAAATTTTGGCTCGGGTATCAACTGAAGGGTCAAAGCATATTCATATCATATCATAAGGGTTCATATCATATTTCATATCAAAGTTCATATCAAAGTTTCATATCAAAGGTCATATCAAAGTTTCATATCAGAGTTCATAGTCATAACAAGCGAATATCATAGCGAGCGGAATCATATCAAAGGATTATGTCGGAATCATATCGAAGGATCATAGCATAAGGAAATCATAGCAAAGGAATATCATAAGTAAAGTAAAGTCGAGGATTGAAAAGTCGAGAAATCCCTCCGAAAGGGATAGAATATCATACCTTATTCGAGCAAATCACAATGAAAGTAAAATCAAGAAAGAAGATCAATCCCGTCGCCCGGAACCTATACGAATTAAATAACATTCTATAAGAATCAGATCACTCGTTTAAGACGGCTTTCCATTTTTAGCACTTTTAGTAATCTTTCCATTTTTAGTACTTTCTATTTTAGGCAGCTTTCTATTTTTAGTAATTTTCTATAATTAGCAGGTTTCCATATTTAGCAAGTTTAGTTACTTATTTCAAGTTAAATAATGAAAATGAGTGTTATTATGGTTTAATGATCAATTATGACAAGTTGCATAAGTTTAGGGTTTAAAGTGTAAATATTACAAAATATAGGGTCTTAAGTGTAATTATGCCATTTTTACCCATTTTACTAATTTAGCCCTTTTTGTCATTATATTTACAAATCAACCTTTTTATTTCAATAATTATGAATATGACATTAATTCCACGTAATTCGTACATGTACACGTATAACAAGTATAAGCTTTTGTTTAACTCGACTAGTACAAGATTATATGATTTAATGTGGTTAAAATACTTGGTCGAGACAACCAAAACAAACATACAATAATGAGTCCATTAATCGTGAAACCCTAGATCCATTTTACGAATACCATACACGTTATTTACCTTTTAACCATGTTTAATACAAAAGTACTTATACCCTTTTATGAACCTAAATTTTAACGTGACATAACCCTTTACCCAAAGCAGATTGTATTAGCCTTTAACCCTCCAAAACAGCCCCCAGATCATACTTCGGTTCACGTTAATATTACTATAAGTATATGCCTTATTCGAGTCACCATTTGCGCATGCTAATGACCAACAACAAAGGTGTAACGAGGGTTTTATACAATGCATCATAGGACCAGATTACAACTCTTTAACGTCATGCATATCAAAGGTTTTAAATCCCTGGTTTCATGTGGTAATTATTATGTTATAATACTCTTATGTTTAACAAATCAAATACGCATGATTTAGTGCTCAAAGATGTCTATGCATGCCATCCAAACCCCACGACCAGAAAGCAAGTTAAAATCAGATTTGTAAGGTGTACATGTCGTCAAGGTTTCAAACAGAAAATCATATATATGCAGGTCGAATTTTATGCTTCTTTCACTTATGATTTGAATGTTAAACGTATTTAACGAAATTGACGTGTTTTACGATTCTTCGTAACTATTTACTTTGAGGGGCAAAATGGTCATTTCACACGTTTACGATTTTTAGGGTTTTACATCATCCATCTAGTATGATTTAATTGTGATGATTAACCTAAGATTTAATATGTAAACCTAAGTTCATGTCTTTATTTTTCCTTTTTCTTTGTCATTTTGTCTTTCTTATTTATTTACATTTTTTTTCTAATTCACGTTTTTTTATTTTAATTCAAGTATTTTTTTTAATTAACGTTTTTTCTTCGTTTTCATACGTTTTCGTCTGTTTTCATACGTTTTCGTTCGTTTTCATACGTTTTCATCTGTTTTCGTCCGTTTTCTTACGTTTTCACCCGTTTTCATACGTATTCGTCCGTTTTCTCACGTTTTCGTTTGTTTTCTAACGTGTATTTACTCTATCATACGTTTTCATCCGTTTTTTACGTTTTCATCTATTTTCTTACGTTTTCGCCCATTTTCGTTCGTTTTCATATGTTTTCATCCGTTTTCTTTCGTTTTCGTCTGTTATCATACGTATTTTTACACTTTCATATGTTCCGTTTTCTTACGTTTTTGTCCATTTTCATACGTTTTCGTCCGTTTTTAAATGTTTTCGACCATTTTCAGATGTTTTCATACGTTTCTGAATATCACAAGTGATATTCTGAATATCACAAGTGATATTCTGAATATCAAAAGTGATATTCTGAATATCACAAGTGTGATATTCTGTGATATTTAGAATATCACTTGTGATATTTAGTAATATTCTAAATATCACAAGTGATTTACTAAATATCATAAGTGATTTTCAACTGATGTTTTGTAACATGAAAATCACATGTGACATTCAGAATATCACAAGTGATATTTAGAAAATCATAAGTGATAGATATTCAGAAAATCACAAGTGATATTCAAAATATCACAAGTGATATTTAGAATATCACAAGTGATATTTAGAAAATCACAATTGATATTCTGAGTATCACTGAATATCACTTGTGATATTCAGAAACGTATGAAAATGGAATATCAATTGCATATCACTTGTGATATTCAGAAACGTATGAAAATGGATAAAAACGTAAGAAAACGGACGAAAATGTAAGAAAACGGACGAATACGTATGAAAATGAACGAAAACGTAAGAAAATCACAAGTGATATTCAGAATATCACAAGTGATATTCAGAATATCACAAGTGATATTCAGAATATCACAACTGATATTCAGAAAATCACAAGTGATATTCAAAAAATCACAAGTGATATTCAAAATATCACAAGTGATATTCAAAAAATCACAAGTAATATTCAAAATATCACTTGTGATATTCAGAAACGTATGAAAACGGACGAAAACATAATAAAATCGACGAAAACATATGAAAACGAACGAATACATATGAAAACGGACAAAAGGTTTGGTTTTGTGCATAAATTAGAAGCCCTAGACTCAGAATTAAGAGAAGAAAGGTAGTAAGGAAAATTACAATGCTGATTGGAGCTGAGATTAGTTGAAGAAATTGCCTTAATTGTGAGTTTAGTGTGATGTGGAATGAGTTTAGGTCGTTGTGTATTTTTAATTTGGAGATGGAGGTGTTTGTTTTAAGCTGTATAGTAGACCACAGTACCCCACGAATTGGACGGAACCAATTTTTTTGGTTTGGTCCTTGTTACCATAGGGTACCTTGGGTCAGATTTTGACTTTTGATGTTTTAGATCAAACGAAGGTTCGAACTAAGATCTAAATTACTTAAAACTACAAATTAGGTTCCATTAGTCCTAGTCTAAGTCTAAGGAGATTAAATGATTCTCGTTTAAGAGGTTTTGTTAGGATATCGGCAATGTTATCTTCCGAGGACACATTCTCGATTGAGATGTTCCCTTTTTGTACATTGTCGCAAAGGAAATGATGACGGATTTCAATGTGCTTAGTTTGAGCATGTTGAACTGTATTTTTATTAAGATCGATGGCTACTTTGTTGTCACAAAATATAGAGATGTCGTTAATTTGAATTCCATAGTTGACGAGAGTCTGATTCATCCAAAGAGCTTGTTGACATGCTTTTCTAGCTGATACATACTTGGTTGTTGAGGAGAGCCTGCTTCATCCAAAGAGCCGGCTTAGGTTGTTGAAATGGAGAGAGCCATTTATTTCTTAGAGAACCATGAGGTGAGACAATGTCTAATAAAAGTACAAATATCACTTGTGCTTTTTCTATCAACATAGTCACCAGCATGGTCTGAGTCGGCATACACTATGTTTCAACACCCGTTCCTTTTTTGGATACCATAATGTGTAGTACCTTTTATGTATCTAAATATTCGTTTTACGACTTCAAGATGTGATGTCTTTTGATTTTCTTGAAAGCGAGCACATAGACAAACACTAAATATAATGTCGGGTCTACTAGCCAAAAGGTAAAGTAGACTACCAATCATTGCTCTATATTTAGTATTATCTACTAAGTCACCTTCTTCATCCTTGGTAAGTTTTGTTTCCGAGGACATAGGTGTTTTAATAGGTTTAGAGTCTTCAAGACTAAATTTCTTAAGCATGTCGTTTATGTATTTAGATTTGTTAAATAATATTCCGTTTTCTAATTGTTTGATTTGAAGTCCTAAGAAAAAATTTAGTTTTCCCATCATACTCATCTCAAACTCGTCGTGCATGATTTTTGAAAAATCATCACATAGCTCTTGACAAGTTGATCCGAATATGATGTCATTCACATATATTTGGACAATGATCATATGTGAATCCTTTCTCTTGGTGAAGAGAGTGTTATCCACTAAAACCATGTACTTATGTTCAACTAAGAATATTTTAAGTCGAACATACCATGCTTTTGGTGCTTGCTTAAGTCCGTATAAAGCCTTTTTAAGTTTATAAACATGATTTGGTTTTTCAAAATCGGTGAAACCCAAAGGTTGTGCGATATATACTTCTTCATTTATAAATCCATTTAAAATGAACTTTGGACATCCATTTGAAAAAGTTTGAAATTATGTGCACATGCATATGCAAGTAAAATTATACTAGACTCGAGCCTAGCAATCGAAGCAAAAGTTTCATTGTAGTCAATGCCTTCTTGTTGATTATAACCTTCTGCTACTAGCCTAGCTTTGTTTCTAGATACGAAACCATTTTCATTCATTTTATTTTGAAAGACCCATTTTGTTCTAATTATAGTTTGACTTTTTGGTTGAGGTACTAATGTCCAAACATCATTTCTAACAAATTGATTTATTCTTCTTGCAATGCTATGACCCAAGATTCATATTTTATGGCCTCATTTATATTTTTGGGTTTAATGGTTGATACAAAACAAAGAAGTTACTTTGATTTTGGACTTTTGATCTTAAAGTTCTTTCATTAATTTTTCCTATGACACTATCTAATGGATGACTTTTAAACTCTTTGATATTGACAATTTCTTGATCTAATAGTTCATCTTCCTTGTCATTATCTAGATTCTTTGGTTTTCAACAAGTTAACTTTCAACTAAGTCATCATCTACCAAAGGTGATGTCTTAGAGGGAGGTTGACTTTCGTCAAATGTAACATTTAACGATTCCTCGAATCTTATGTTTTCTTTGTTTAAAACAATATAAGCTTTGCTATTTTGAGAATATCCATGGAATACACCTTCATAAGACTTTGGGTCAAATTTGATGAGGTAATCCTTAGTGTTTAGAATAAAACATTTGCTTCCAAAAACTCTAAAGTATCCTAGCGTAGGTTTTTTTACCTTTATATAGTTTGTATGGTCTTTTTTTCAAAAATTGCCGAATTAATACTCTATTTAAAATGTAGGTCAAAGTGTCAACGGCGTTACACCAATACTTTTGTGGTATGTTTTGTTCATTAGGCATTGTTCTACTCATCTCTTGGTTTTTACGTTCTACTAGACCATTTGACTGCGGAGTACGAGGAGCTGAAAAATTATGTATTATGCCATTGGCATAACAAAATGTTCCATATTGTATTTCATTATCGAATTCACGACCATGATCTGTTCTTATTGAAAAATACGACTATCTAGTTGGTTTTGAATTTTTTTACTAAGAATTTCAAATTGATCAAAAGCTTCATTTTTATTTTTCAAAATTTTTGTCCAAGTATATCTTGAATAATCATCTACTATGACCAAAGTGTAGAAGTTGCCTCCATAACTTTGTATAGCGGATGGACCAAATAAATTTATATGCAAAAATTCTAGACACCTAGATGTAGACACCATATATTTAGCCTTATGGCTACTGTGAACTTGTTATCCAATTTTGCAAGCATCACAAAAGTGTTGGTCATATTTCAACTTGGGTAAGTTTCTAACGAGATATTTTGAGGATAGAGATTGGATAAGTCTCATATTAGCATGGCCTAAGCGTCTATGCCAAAGATTTGAGGAATCATCTAATGAAGTGAGGCAAAGTTTATCTCTTGATGTTTTATCAATTTTCATGATGTATATGTTGTTTTTCAAAATACCTTTTGCTATGGTTATTCTGTCTTTTAGTATTTTACTTTCATTTTCACTAAATAGGACATTATACTTTTTACGGCATAGTTGAATAATACTAAATAGGTTGAATCCTAGATTATCAACATGAGCAACATCATCAATAAAAAGAGAGTCATGAGAGATAGTACATTTTTTTGATGATTTTGCTACCAAAAGTGACATTACCTCCGTCATATGCTTGCTAGGTTAAGAAGAGGCTCTTGTTTCCCGTCATATGCCTTGAACAACCGCTATATTTAATCCATTCATCTGGTTCCAATCCGACTTTCAAGCATACCTACGTTATATAAAAACGCAAGCATTTGGTCCCCAATATCTCATGGGTCCATTTTGGTTAAACATCCCATTAACTTGATTCATGTATGGGAATGGTAGATATGAGTTCCATGGCATGTATTTGGGAGCTCGATAATGTCTAGGGAACTTTTGATTCCAATCGTTATGTTGATAGTTGGGTTGTACGTTGTAGTTACTTTTTGGAAAAGGGCGTTTGGGAATAGGTGTTTTACGCCTTTGTTGAGTAGTGTTAGATCTAAACTAATTTTTAGCAAGTCCTACTCCTATTATAACAGTTGGTTTATGCTTAGTTTCATTTGTAACAACTTTAGATTTCTTTGTGACTTTAAGAAACTCAATACGAGCCGATTTGCAATCTCTCTGTTCTCTTGAAGAACCCACGGAACCAAAAGGTTCAACGGACGGAACCAAAAATTTCCGTTTGTTCTGTTGCTTCCTGAGGTGGTTGGAACAGTTTCTTGCTCTTTTTCGGCTTGTTTCGTTAGACTACTTATATCTACTAATTTCATAAATCCTAGTCCCGTTGTATCATATGGTAATTTCTGGATTTTCATTATTTCATCCGCACATGAAATATTTTTATCAATTTTTTTAAATTTAGAATTTTGTTTAATGAGCACATCATGTGTGAGTTTAAATTTCTCAATTTTAAGCCCAAGTTCTTGACATGATATACATACCTTGTCGATGGCTTTACTCTTTTCTAAACGTTTAACTGTTTCTTTTAATTCATAAACATCATTTTCTAAAAATTCATTTTTAGTCTTTAAAAATTTGTTTTTGTTTATGATTTTCAAGCCAAGTTCACAAAACTTGTTATATTCTTTTTGTAATGTATCATCATCAATAGAAGAATAAGATGAGTCATAATGTACCCTTTTGAGTCCTGAGCCATGAGAGCATGATATCGTTTTCATGTGTATATAAATAATATCAAATATAAATACCCGCGAGAATCCACAAATCAACCATTTAGGAAAAAAGGTCAACAAATCAAATACGATATATGATACCGGGCAAGTGATTACCCGGGTCATTTCTCAACGAGGTGTGAATCGAGGATTTCATTTGAGGTTTGTTATTAAAATGGTTGAAATTCGGGATTTTAAGTTTTTAAACGTTTTAAAAATAAAAATTAAGAAACGGGGAAGCAAATAAGGCAAGGAAACAAAGCAAATCACTAAATAAGCAATAACTAAGCTAACAAAGCAAGAATATGAAGTAAAATTAAACCCTAATGCATAAAAACTAAAAACGAGAAAACCGAGAACGTTACGAGCCCTATAAACCAAAATTTTGCAAATTAAGGCCTAAGGGTGCAATTTTATTTTTCCTAAGTCCTAAATGACTAAAAATAATTTTAGAAAAGAGCTGATTATTTTTTTGACTTTTAAATTTTTTATTATGATTTAAAAACTAATTTCAACTAATTAAATTATAAAAAATATTAAATAATTTTGGAAAATTCTGAAAAAAATAGGAAAACTACTAAATGTGACAAAGATTACAGGAAAAATAAAAAACAGAAGACTAGCTTATCAAAATAAGCTGTTAAAAAGCTAAAAGGAAACTTAGGCTTAAAACTGAAAAATACCTTTAAAGAATTAATTGTGCAACAAAATAAATGTAAATCTCTAGGGCGCGTTGGTAGGGGTTCGAGTCTAGCTCACCCCGAAATCCTTTTTTTTTTTTTTTTTTTTTGCATTTTTCTTTTTTGAACTTTTGTAAAGCGAAAACTAAAACTTTTGAAAAAGCAACATTTTTGAAAACAACAAATAAGCCAGGGAATAAGCAGAAAGAGCAGATCAGATTCAAAATGAGCTTAAACCAAACACACCTTTAGACTGTTGTGAACTATAAGCCTACAATAAGCTGCCCTAAGTCCAAATAAGCTAAGATGAACCTAAACTATATTCTAATAAGCAAATCTATTCCTAAGGGAACTTGAAAATAAGCTGAGCAAAGGGGATAAGCATTTTTTTGAAGATAAACTAAACTAAATGAATGAAACTTAAGGCTGCAAAGGGATTAATAAGCTATAATAAGCACTAATAAGCTAACTAAGATATAAGACCTAATATTCTATACCTAATAAGCTAAATGGGATCCTAAATAAGCAAATAAATAAGCTAAAGGGACTAAAAATCTAATCTAAGCTGTTGTGGGACTGTAGTTAAAAAAAGGCCATGGGGGGAACTTCTAGCTTAAAAATAAGTAGTCAAACAAGTCCTAAAATCCTAACTAAGCAAAAACAGATCAACTACATATAGCAAGGATCCTGAAAAACTAAATTAAAGCTAATATGGAGCTTTTATGAGCCTTAAGATGGGCTTGTGAAACCTATGGGTCATGACTGCTGATTTGAACCATATTAAAAACTTGTCTACACAACCTACTTTAGGCTTAATTTTAAGCTAGTAAATGACAAGATTGAATCATAAAAACTAAAAATAGATAAAGTTGGATATATAAACAATACACAAAAACGATCTTTTTGAACTTTGGATCAGATTTAACCCATAAAAATGATATGTGAAGAAGACAGATCAGACACCCTTTTTTGTGTGTTTTGACTTTTTGAAAAATAATTGCAAATGACACTTTGACCTTAATGCTACTAATTTTAACTGACTTAATATTTGTTTTAAGACACCAAATGACACCTAATGCAAATTAAAAAATAATGACACTAATAAGATTAAAAAGAAAAGAAAAGAAAAAAAAACTGATATGAATATAGATTAGACTTAAGTGACTTAACAACTAATAATTTTGATTAAAAACTATTTTAAACTCCTAGTTATACTATATTAGAGCTAAATAGATAGAATCATAATTAATGATGAACATAAAAGCTTTGACAATTTCATTAACTTGTAAAAAAAGATACACAACTCATAAGTAAACTGAAATTACACTTGAATTTAAATTAATACATTATAATAAACTTAAAAACAGAAAATAAAACTTGGACTAGACAAAAAATCTAGACAACCCTTTAAGGGTTTTACAACCGTCCTATTTATACTAAGGACTAATTAGGGTTCCTATCTTCTGTCTTGAGCTTGTGTGCTTCTTCAGTGAGAGAGAATGTGAGTGGCTTCAATTGTGCTACTTGTGCTTTCTTTCTCAGCCTTTGATTTCATCTTGGTGCCCAAGCAAAACAATCTCAGTCGTCCATTCTTGTCTCATTCTTCTACCTAATGGGGATGATGGGGATTGTTAGCGTGGAGGTGGAGATCATGTGAGTTTTATTTGGTTGTTTCCTGGGTTTGAGAGTGACAATGAAAGGGTAAAAATTTGGCGCGTTTTATGATTTGTGTTGGGTTTGACTTGGGTGTGTTTGACCTGGGTGAAAAATAGAAACATTTTAAGGTTAAGGGTAAAAACGGGTAGGGTTAAGTTTGGGTTGAAAGGAATTTGGGCTTGAGGGTTAAATGGACCTGGGCTTGGATTGATTTAGTAATTATCTAGATGGTAAGAGTATTAGGTTTAGGATTAGTGGTTAGTTTTAGGTTTAAGTTAATTTAGGATTAGGTTTAGGGTTAATAAGGTTTAGGTTAAATTTAGGGTTTAGGGATAATTTAGAGTTTAGGTTTAGGATTAGGTTTCGGGTTCGTTTTCCCAAGCTCATTCCATTGCCATATCACGGGATTTAAATTGACCAAAAATGTTGAAAATCACTCCCGGCTCCGTCTTTTACGCACTTTTCCATTCCAAGCTCGGTTTTGTCCATTTTTGCCTTGTTTTAATTCCTTTTGTACCTGAAATACATAAATACACAAATCAAGAATATTTGCAATATAATTTGATATATTTGGGTATTTTTAAACATTTTTATGGGTTTTACGGGCTTAAAATAATGAGTGAATGAGTACTCATTAGAGCAATTTTGTCATTCTTTGGCTCCTTGATGAGTGTGTAAATACTCATCATTTTTGGTTAAATCTGAACTGCAAAACGTTTAAAAATGCTCAGAAATGCATCAAAATACTGAAAATATTCCAAAATTGCATTTTATGTGTTTCATATGCAAAATGTTTAAAATCGGATGAAAATGAGCAAAGTTTGCATAATTAGCGTTTAGGTCCCCAAGTTTCAAAATTGTCGAAATAGTCCCGAGCACATAATTTCAAAAGAAAAATCGCCAAAGGTCCTTTTAATATCATAACTTGTCAAAATTAGTCCTTTGGTGAAAAATATAAAAGTTTGAGAAAATTACAAGTTTGGTCCTCCAACTTTGAAATTTGGCAAAAATGGTCCCTGGAAAAAATGAAAATGGCAACTTTGGTCCTTGTACTATTAACACTTGTCAATTTCAGCCCCTGAAACATCTTTGTGAATTTGGCAGAACAGGCCCCTTGAATTTCAGAAATTACAATTGAGGTCCTTGTCATTATTAAACCCCTAAACCCTTGGCCTTGTCACAATTACTTTTGGACCCCTGCCTTCCCAATTGGACCCTGTCATTAGCACTTTTGACCCTCCCTATTATTAAAATCCTCAGTCAAATGCCTTTGACTCCACCTTTCCCTCCTTCACGGGTATACCAATCCTCCATCATCACTTCCCTGCAACCTTCCCTGCTAACACTCCACCCACCATCATCCCTACTCTACCCTCCACCTCACCCCACTCCAAAGATACATTTAATGCACCCTCTACCTACCTCTGCCCTCTCCAGCTGGCTTAAACCACTTTTGGCGCCAAAACTACTTAAACGGCTAAGATCTAATTTACCAATCCAATGGTCCTTGTAGCTGCTGGGAACTATTCAGAGGAGAGAGAGAGGAAGGATTGATGTATAAAAGGAGCAAAGAGAAGGCAAATTAGGCAGTAGTTAGTTTTAATTTTTACAATGTATGTCGTTTTTAAGTTTATCTTGTCTTAACTAGTTTTCATTTGTATTTTCAATCTTATTTGTATTAAACAAAGGTATTCAAATGTATTGCAACTTATTTTAAATCTCAATTTAAGTTCTAGTCACAGTTTCATGTTTCTGAGGCACTGTGGAAATTTTCAGTGTCCAAATCTTGTTTACATGTTCTAAACAGTGTATTTGTAGACTCAAACAAGCAAAAACAAGCATATCAAAGCTTTTTATAAGCTTGTAATTAAGTATCAAGCTCTTTTGAATATTGGTCAACAAAAGTCAACATGGGCAAAAAAATGAAGTAGAAATGGCAATGGGTGATGCAGACATGGATTTGGGTTGATATTTAGTCATTTGGGTTGGATTTGATAGGTTAGTGTTCTTGGTTTCACTGTTGGCAAGCCATTGTGGCTAGGGACACTTGTAAGTGTTTTTCAACAATTTTTAGCATAGTCTGATTTAGAGGTTACAAGTAGTTAAATTCTGTTCAAAAAGTAGTATTTAGGTTAATTAGATTTAGTTTGATCAAAATTACATGTTGGATTAATAGTTAGCTTGTTTAAATTTGCCAATCAGTTAAAAAGGGTGTGTTTGGATTAACTGTCATACTGTCTCAGAGGTCTATTCAGTGGTTAACTTTTATTGATTCATGTTTACTAAGCTTACTTGAGCACATATCTGTCAATAATTTGGGTCTGCAAGCACTGAAAGTCAACATCTTATTAAATCTGTCTCATTCATTCACTGTTGGAATTTTTGGATGTGCAAACTCTTTATTTGTGTTTAGAAATCTTAGGCATTGCTTGCATTGTACTTGTTCCATCATATTACATCAATCTCAGTCATAAAATTGGATTCAAAGTTCATTTTGGTCAAAATTCATAATCATTATCAAAAGTCAAAATTTAGAAAACCTGTTTTGGGGCCAACTGCAAGGATTTTTCATGAGATCATTTTTGAGCCAATTTCAGTGAACTTTGGCATTTTAAAAAACTTCAACTGGTCTTCTTTCTTATCACCATTTTATTAGATTTTTGTAATTTTTTTAGAAGCCTCAAAACAGCTTATCTTTTAGGACCTTTTTGCCCTGCTCACCACTCAGTTTAAGCTGAGTTTTCTCAGCATTGAGCAACCCTTGCACAGGGCTCATAAGAGTTTGTTAAAGTCTGAAAATTGGTTTGTAAGGTCTCAGCTAGGTCTACTTTAGGTCCCCATAATTTGTTTTTGCTGACTAGCTTATTTGAGTGCTCATTTTTAAGCCCAAAGTAGGCACCCAGAAACTGTTGTTAGCTTATTCTCAATTCAACCAAATCTGTACATCTTGCAATTCAGAGGCTATGGTTTATTGTTTTTAGTTGCATTTTAGTTATTTTAGCATAGTAGAACTTCTGTTCCAGTGTGGTACTTGTTTGTGTTCATTTGGCTTATTCAAGTGCTTATTCTTAAGCATATTCCATAGCAGTTCCATAATCTTACACACAACCACCTGTTTTTCCATTTTTCCTAGATTCTTCACATTATTTTAAGCTTATCTTGAATTTTTCAGATTTTTCTAAGTTGGTTTGCTATTTTTCTGCATTTAAATTAGTTTTTAGCACTTTTAATTAGCTTTTATACAAATAATTGAAAAGTCTCAAAAAATAATTTTCATTTTCTTAGGTTTAGATAAATATAAAAAGTAAAAAAGTAATTTTCCAGATTTTTCATAGTTTATTTTGTAATTTTAGCAATTTAATTAGTTTTTAATAGTTTAAAATTCATAAAAATCCAAAATAATCGAAAAATACAAAATAGTTTTGAAAATTCTATTTTGATATTTTAGATTTTCTAAGTCTTAATTTTATTTTTCTAGCTTTGTTTCCTATTTTCTTGTATTTTAGGTAATTATTAAATAGTTAAAATTAGTTTTAATTAATAATAATTAGATAATTAGTTATAAAAATAATTTTCTTTTCTATAAATTTTCTTATATCATTAGGTGTATAAAAATGTCATTTTCATATTTTTAGGACTTTTATTTCTTCGATTTCACTTTTTATTTTGTACGTTTGCGTAATTTTTATTTAAACGTAAGTTTTTAGTTTTAAACGTTCATCATTTTAAAAATAGTGATAGCGTTTATTTAATATTTTTTTATCTTTTTAATTTCCTTTAATTTGCATTTAAGCCGTTGTAATTTGTTGGCTTTTCCTGTAGTTATAATATCATTCAAACCCCTTTTCCGTTCAAATTCCTCGATCACTTTACGTTTGATAATCCATTGCATAGCTCATTGGGACATAACGACCGGAAACCCTATACTCTCGGATCTTCATTGCATTTGTGCTTGAGCGGTTTAAGTCGATTACTGATCCGCCATTCACAAGTGGCGAGCTTGAGTGATTTAGCTTGTTGTTTGCACGCATCACCTCGTCATCATCTTCATCGCCACTCCAACCGCTACTCACAAACGCCCTTTGATTCTTGTTTTTAGGTGCCTTGGGGTAATTTCCTATAAGATGGCTTTCATCTCCACATCTAAAGCATTTTCTTTTGCCTTTTCCTTTCTTATCATCATGATCTTTTCAAAAAGGTTTCTTGTCTTCTCGAGGTTGTCTTACAAACTTTCCTCTTCTTCTAAAGAACTTTTTGAAGTCTCTTACGGCCATGGCATACTCTTTATCTTCACTATTCGAGCTAGATTCTCTTTCAGCTCTTGACTCTGTTTTTGCCTTTAAGGCAATGGACTTGACTTTTTCTTTCTCTCCTTTGACAATCTCTGAATCATTCACCATTACCATTTAATGAACCTTGAGTTTCCAATTAGCTCGTCAAGTGACAACTTTGAGAGATCTTTGGATTCTTCAATAGCCGTCACTTTTTATCTTCATTTTGGATGAAGTGCTCTAAGGAATTTCCTGAAAAAGTTCTTGCTACAAAAGGATTCATCAAGTGCTTTGAGAGAGATAATAGTATTATTAAAACGAGCAAATGCACTATCAATGATTTCATCTTCAGGAATAGCATATTGTTCATATTATTGAACAAGAAGATCAATTTTGTTATTCTTGACTTGTGAATTTCCTTGATGAGTGATTATTAAATATTGCCAAATTTCTTTAGCGTTTTTGTACATAAAGACTCTTTCAAATTCCTTTTTAGTTAGAGCATTGTAAAACATCATTTTTGCTTCATTATTTTTTGCAATTAAATTTGTTTGCTCATCACTATGACGAGTAAGTGAAGTATCCTCATCTAGACTACTTGTGATATGATCACCTTCTATAATTATATACCATAAATCTATATCTTTTGATTTCACATATGTGTCAAAATGGCTTTTCCAATAGATAAATCCATTTGGTTTAAATAGTGGTGGTTGCATAGATTGCCCTTCTTTAAAATTTTCAAAATCCATGGATCGTTTCAAGTTTTAAAATACAATGAATTTTAAAAATCTTGAGTAACGTAGCTCTGATACCAATTGTGGAAAACTAGAAGGGGGGTTGAATACTTTTACCATTTTTTATGTTGTTTATGTTTATGTGAAATCAACCAAAGTAACAATAAGTATAAAGCAAGAAGGATAGAAACAATCAAACCACAACACGAGGGTTTATAGTTTTTCGGTCTACAAGGACTCTTTTTCCTTGCCCTACTCCACTCCCCTAGTCTCTAACTCGAGAATATTCTTAACTAATCAATAAGCTCCTATATCTGGCGGAGAAAACATTTACACGTCGCTTACACAATATTTCCGACACAAAGCTACATGTCGAGTTCTTTTACAAGGGCACAAGCACTCCCGTTACACTACGTATTTTGAGGATTAAAATACTAAACGATCACTACAGAGAGTTTATGATGGTTTGGTACAAACAATGATGTATGAACAATTACAATACACACTTGAATCTTATAATTCTTCAATGATGCTTTGATCTTCTTGCAAATTAAGAAGCTCACAAAGATAAATGTGAATGAGTTAGACATAGGGAATAATGAGTAGGAGAGAATATACAATGTTTATGTATGTAAGTGTAGGAAAAAACAACTAAGTTTGGCTTGCTATTTCTAGGTAAAAAGCCACAGCAAGCCATTGATCTGACGGAACCAAAAAATTGGTTCCGTACGTGTATTTTTTTAGTTCCGTCTATCCCTTACATAGGATCTTCCAAGATCTTGCAAATGTAGTTCATATCTTTCCAACATATTCTCTATGATCCTAATAAATTTGATATCTCAGATAATTTTAGAGTAGGATGATCCATGTAATGATGAAAAAATGTATAATCATTTTGATTAAAAGGTTTAACAAAGTAAGCTTGTAAAATGTAAATAATAGCTGGCTAAGTGATGTTAGTTAAGAAGTGACTTATATTAAAATATATTTGTGTTTAAAGGAAAACTTTGTAGCTATATATAAAATACTTGACAAAATTTATACTTTGCTAAAATAAAGTTTGTTATTATCGTTAACAAAATATAGCAAAGCTCGTAAAATATAAATAACGTTTTTAGAAGATATCTGTATTAACAGTTTCCATGATTTCCCTATTTTGACGGTTCCAAATTCAAAATCCATTGGAATTTTCACGGTATCCAATGAAGACTCCTATGTTGGCTTTAGGTATGAGCTACCCTTGATCATCACAATCATTATTCGGATAGCAGAGATTCCCGAACACATAAAAGTGCTTAATTCCAGGTTTACATTTATGAACAAGCTCATAAGGGGTTTTATTGGGGCGTTTATTGATTATTGAACGATTCTGAGTATAACATGTAGTTAAAATGGCTTCAGCCCATAGGTAATCTGGTAACTTAGTGTTTATCAGCATTGTTCTACTAGCATCTACTAACGTTCTATTGTATCTTTTAACTACACCATTATGTTCGGGAGTGCGAGCTATTGATGTGTGATGTGTAATTCCCGTTTTCTCGAAGTATCCACGAAGATTATCATTTTTGAACTCAGTACCATTATCTATTCTTACTATTCTGACTGTATTCTTTAATTGAACTTGAATCTTTGTAAGGAAGGTGATAATCATATATGCAGCTTGATATTTACTTAGAAGGAAATAAACCTAAGTCCATCAGGAATAATCATCAACAATTACCAAAATGTAACATTTGCCATTTATAGTCTGCACGTGCATCGGGCCACATAAATCCATGTGAAGAAGTTCTTGCACATGACTGGTGCGTTGTTAAGGTATGGAAGGGAAGTAAGCACGTGTTTTTTTCCTTGTTCACATGCCGAACATAGGTGATCTTTTCAGTACCGAAATATTGGAAGACCTTCGACTAGTTTGTGTCGTGCGAGTTCAGTGATGGTTTTGAAGTTTAAATGGGAAAGTCGTTTGTGCCATAACTATGATTTAGTCAAAGTTTCTTTGGAAAGTAAGCAGATTGGTGAGGAAGCAATCATGTATGTCATGGATTTAGTTTAAAGACTTGTCTCCCGTTTTCCTGACATTAGATCATTTCCTTCCAAGTCACGGACAAAACATGTTTTCTCCCAAAATGCTACTTCCAAGTACCCATCACAGAATTGACCTACTGAGAAAAGATTATGACCCAGGCCTTCGACATAGTAAACATGACTGATTTCGATGTTGCCATTGATGTAATCTCCATAGCCCATAATAGCAGTGAAGTGATCATTCCCGAATCTGACATTGCCGATGACCTTTGAAACAAAGTTTGCTAACAATTTAAGATTGCCTGTCATATGTCGAGTGTAGCCACTATTAACAATCCACATGATGATTTGGATCACTTGCAGTACACAGAAGACAAAGGTGTAATAGTGGTAGAGTTGGAACCCGAAGAGTTAGTGGATGCCGTTACAGTTATAGTACACATGTAAATAATTTTGGGTAACCACTTAAAACTAGGTGTACGTTGTAACCATCTCTGCGAAGTCCAACTAGTTCGTGATTTTGTCTTAGTGAATTCTCTAGGTGAAGACATCTTCCTAGGAGTTAGTATCGCAGCTATGGGTTCATCTATGGCATTCTTAGAAACTATAGATGGCTCTTTGCCTAACACAGACTTGGAAGCTATTGTGGGCCTAGAGGTGGTGCCATTTGTATGTTTCCAAGTACGAGATAAAATAGATTTTGCAACACAAATATCATGATTACCAGATAGCATTCTTTTACGACAAAACACACAAGAAGCTTCAACATTTTCTTTCAAAGAGTTCAAAGGTTTAACATTCATTACATTGCCTTTACTATTACTTTATCTAACGAAATATCTAAATCTGATTCAACATGATTTTTATTCGAAGTCCTAAAATGATCTTCTACTTCTGGGGCTTCTAGTTTTCCTCTTCTACGTTGCAAATTCATATTTTTCGGTTGGTTGCTTTTAGGCAGTGATTTGCTAACGCAAGGAGTGGAGGCAACTATTCCTATAGAAGTGGGAGGAGGCATATCAGTATCTTGAGGTTTGTCGATAGTGTGTTGCCTAGTATCAACTTTTAACATTCCAGGTGTTATCACATTTGTGTTGCTAAACTTTCCTTTCTCGATATCCAGTTTCTCTTTGAGTTCAATGATGATGTGATTTTGGTCTTGAATTTTTGATTTTAGGTTTCCATTTTCATGCATCATATCACGGGTGTATGTAACATGCTTATCAAGTTGTTTTGACGCTTGATTACGTGTCTTTTTGAGAGAATCAAAAATGCTTTTGTATTCCTCTTTCACGTGTTCAATCTCTTGTTCATATTTGAAAATTTGACATTTTAAAGACGCGTTTTCATCATCCAGTCATTCAAGTTTTGGTTTCAATATGTTTTCAGCAGAATGGTTGACTTTGTTTTGTAAAGCTAGCTTAAAATCAAGACTCTGAGTTTGACACCAATGAAGGCGTCGTTTGAGTTCAGAAATTCTTTTGACATTTTGCATTTTGCATCATCATTTTGAATCAAAATTCTCTCATTTTCAGCTTTTAAAATCTCAATATGTTATTTAAACATTGCCTTTTCCTCTTTTAAGTTTGAAGTATCATCATTTATTTCAGAAACAGGCACATGTTCATAAAATGAATGAGCAGTATATAGTAACACAACAGAGATACTATCAGAACAAAGAACATCTTCCAATAGCTGATCCACATGTTTACGAAGAATTTTATTTTTACATTTTATGTTTGAAATTGAATTCTCAGTTGCATTGAAAGTGTTCATCATGGAGGCTACTTCCTTTTGAAGTTCCTGTTCCCAAATGGTTGCACACAAACGCAAATGTCGCACATGAGGTAAAAATTGTGTTTGGAAAATTTGTCGTTTTGCTTTCTTGTAAGCAAATTGAAAAGTAGCAATTTTTATTTCAGAATTTCGTGCAATTGCTTATTCTAAAAACTTTATATCTTCCATAAATGTGTCAAAATACCGAAGTATCAGACATTGTTTAGGAAGACTAGGTATATGTCTGCTATCGAAAGAGGATGGTAAAGGTCCATTTATTTATGCAACTGGGTGAACAGGACATTGTACGAAGATGAGTCATGAATTTCTGAAACATACCATGGTTGTTCTATTTTCTCTTGTTTAGGGACAAAAGTTTCATAAAGATTTGGTAATTTTGAATAATCAAAAGGTTGATTATATTTTAATTCACTCTTTTAATCAACTCTCTTCCTCTTGTTTCCATTCCTCTTATTCCCATTCCTCCTCACAATCATACACAACAACACAAATAATTGCACCATCATCTAAACATTCTTTACTATAAATTTTTGGATTTTCTTTGAGAGATGTGTGGAGAAAAATTGGTGCTTTGAAGCCTAGAGCAAAACTTTTTGAACCATCAGGATTTGGTTTTAAAGTTTTTGTATTTGTTTAACTGACTCACCAGTTTTATATACAACATTTGTAAATTTTTTAACTTTGCTTCTCAAGTGACGATTTCATCAAGATGAGAATCAAGTACTAGATTTTTTTTATGTTCGAAAAAACTTTGTTGACAAAGAGACAACTCCGAGTTTGTTTTTTGAAGATCAGTTGTAAGTTGATCAATTTGTTGTTTTTGTTCAAGTTTAGAAATCAAATCTTTATAGGAGGTTACCAATTCTACCATTAGATGTTGCAAGTCTTGTTCTTTTACATATGCTTTTTGAAACGCAACTTCAAAACTTTTTTCTCTTGTTGCTTGATTTTCAAAATTTGTGAGTTGGAATTTACAGCTCTTAAGTTCAGCCATTAATGATGCAATTCTGGCTTTTAAATTCCTGTTTATTTCAGTGCATTTTTCAATTTGGTATTGGGTGGTCAAGACTAAGGCCATGAGATCTGGATCTAGGGCATGCGTAGGTTCATTTTGTTCAATTTGATCATTGTTATATTCATCAATTGGATTATAAAATGTAACAACTGGGTTAATTTGATCATCATCTTGTAGAGATAGCGATTAGTCATCTTGAACAGATTGCTCCCTTTCATGTGCAGATGCAGATGGTGACACAATTTCATGTATGAGACATGTGTTTGAATTTTTTACCTGAGACAGGCCATCAATATCATAGACTGGGCCCGTATCACTCATATGAAGTTCCTGCATGTTAGCCATTAAGACAACTGGTACATTGGCTTCCAAATCTTCCATGTCATCATCTGATGCAGCATCAGCCGTAAAACTTTGTTCCTTATCAGACAGAGTTCCACCTGCTTCATCTTTAAGAGCTAACAATAATGCCTGCTTTTGATATTCACTGCCTCTTCTTTTAGGTTGAGGACAAGCATTAGCCAAGTGACTCGTTCCTCTGCAGTTGTAGCACCTGATGTCTGCATTACCAGTTGTTTTATTCCTAATTTCAGCAATCTGAACCTTTCTCTGAGGAGCACCCATGTGGTTAACAATTCCAGTAAACGCTTGCCCAT
The DNA here is from genome assembly GCA_022545495.1 of Chrysanthemum lavandulifolium. NCBI lineage: Eukaryota > Viridiplantae > Streptophyta > Magnoliopsida > Asterales > Asteraceae > Chrysanthemum > Chrysanthemum lavandulifolium. The sequence continues at coordinate 110,527,930 of CM040244.1, forward strand.
AGCCTGTATTCCGAGTATAACCACTAGTAACTGCCTGACATCCATAATTCCTGTTCTAAACTTCAATCATTCCACCTTGTATCACAGCCTGATTCCTAATGTTGGATGAGCTTCGGAGACGATTGTTAAATGAAGTAACATATCTCCCAAAAGCATTTGCAATAATTGCAAATCCATCAGTCAACTCTTGAAATGCATCTTCATTTAGATCGTTTGCTTATGTATAGTACATGGTGTCGGAGTTGTTGTATTGAACCATTTTATTAGAAATTGATTGGTGTGGAACGAGTTGGTTGCTGGAGGATGATTGAGGATGAGTAAAACTTTGTTGTTGTTGGACATAAGCGTGATTTGACATTGGAAATTGTTGAGATTGATCCATGAGTGTGAATTCGGAGGTGGTGATGTTTGAAACATTGCATGAATAGCACGGTATTTTGAAACTTCTTTTTCATGATGCTTCAGATAATCATAGAACAACCCGTGTTTGACTTCATGAAGATTCTTGGTTTGACGAACAAACGTGACAAAATTTTCCCAATCTGGACCTAAGGAATTCAGAAACATGGTGTTGATGGTAATCTTAGGCATGTTCACGTTATATCTATCCAAGTCATTGATGATGTTTGTATACTGATGATAGTATGATTCCAATGATTCTCCAGGTGTAACAGCGAACGTGTCATAAGAGTGATACAACTTAGATTCTATGTCTTCTTGATTCAACTCAGTTCCTTGCATCAATAGATTAATGTTTTCCCACATTTCTTGTGTAGTCTTTTTAGAATCAATGCTTTGGAACATTGGATTCAGTATTCCCAAACAAATGTATTCCATAGCAAGTTGATCTACTTCCACCTGTAGTATTTGATTTGGGGTGAGATGACTCTCAGCTACAGGAGTTGAAGTTGCAGCACGAGGTGGAGTAGCAGTGGGATCACCTAGAACCGTTATAGTAGGCCAGCGGTATGGTCCTTCAAGGATAACACATTTGAGATTTTTGCTATTAGGTTTCCTTAGTTCAATAAACCTTAAGAATCTGCTTGCCCATTGAACATAATTTCTTGGTGTTAGCATGGGAGTTCTGTAAAGAGAACCTGCTTTATAGATTGATTGTTGACTGGTGAGGGCTTCGCACATCTGTTCAAACCAATGTGGTTGCTTTGGAGTGATACTAAGAAATGGTTGTTGCTGAAGGTATTGTTGTTGTTGTAGTTGTTGGAAAAATTGTTGTGGTAAAGGTTGTTGTATTTGATTGAATTGTCGTTACTGAGGGAATTGTTGTTGCTGAGGAGGTTGTTGTTGCTAAGGGTATTGTTGAAGAAAATAGTTGAAATACGGTGGTTGAGACATGATACTTGTGTAGTTATGTTGGATCTTGTAGACGGTTAAGAAGTGTGTTGTAGTGTTGATAAGTTATTGCCCTTGAAGTGTAATACAAGTTCCTAGATAAGTTTCTCGAAAGTTTTGTGAAGTTGTTCGAAAGTTCACTGTAGCAGGTATGAATTCAAAACTTCTTAAACTTACTTGAAAGTATAGTTACTCGAAACTTGCAACTTACTGGAAAGTATAGTTACTCGAAACTTGCAACTTACTCGAAAGTATAGTTACTCGAAACTTTATTTCTAATTCGTACAAAATATAAGAATTCCTAATAGTCGAAGTGTTTTCTAACTTATGCAAGAAAGAATAACACTGAGTAATCCAAAAATCCAGAAGAATCCGCGTGAAGAAGTTACACGAAAGTATAGGGTTTTAGTTGCTCAAAACTTGGTCAGAATGGAGTTACTCGAAAATTAAGGGTTTTATCACTTACTCGAAACTTTGACTATTTTTTCAAATCACTTAAAATCGACCAAGAAGAGTTTCTAACCACGATTTTCTTGTACAACTTAGCTTAATAACACTAAAACTAAAGGAAAGTAGGAAACTTTAACACTTTTGATGATTATTGAAGTTATTCGAAACTAGGAAGAACATAAAAGTACGAATTGCACATTTCAAATTTAACCATCAAGCTTGCGACTTTCTTGTTCCAAAAGGTTTGTAACACTAGTTTGTAATCAAAAGAGTGCTAAAACCAAGAAAAAAACAAGAAAACAAACCAGGAAACTAAAATAACGAGTGAAAAATAATAATTTTTAAGCTTGAAAAACAACACTTAACACCTCAAACCATCTTTTAGCGATTGATAGCACTTGTAGGTTCCCAAATATATAAACTAAGACAAGATATCTAGTGAGAGAAAGTATAGAGAGAGAAAGAGATAGGAGGATTCATGAGAAACAATAAGAAAGTGTAATATTTCATATGAATCAACCAACCTCATAAGTGAGGTTTACAAGAGTTTATATAGTGCTTAAACTAGGGAAACACCCCTACTTGGTCTTTCTAGAAGGGTCCTAAGGCCCATGGGCGTACTACATAGACCTTAAGTTAGTTACATACATATAAGCCCATAATTATGACAACCTATTACATAAACTAATGACCGACACTTTTATTGTTCACATGTAATCCCAACAAATATGATATGGGGTATTGATCATTCAAAACCAATATGCCGTATCCCCTCATGTTCATACAGCGTATTGCGGATACACCGTATCAAATTATAGATACGCTGTATTTGAAGAGCGTTCAAGAATCTATAGAAATAAATGGCCAATACGCCGTATCTTTAAAAGGAATACGCCATATCGGCACCTGCAGACATAGATCAACATAGACATTATACCAAACATAAGTTTGACCAAATTTTGATGCAACAATAAGTCAAGATAACCACACATAACTACACTATTCAAACAAGTCCCAACATCTACTGACAAATATTCATATTCTCTTTTACCCATTGACGCAAAATGGTAACCCTAATCCCCTAAGTCAAAAGTTACCCCGACTAATCCAAAATTTAATGAGAATCAAACATAGGGGAAACATAAAAAATATTAAGCCTAACAAAACCCCTAATTCAATTCATCAATAATCTATCCCTAATTCGCATAAACCCTAATCGAAAAGTAATTGAAATTGAAAGATATTAGAGATTAACATCATTACCTTGTTCGTGAGTAGAAAAACATTTACTTGACCAAGCGAAAACAAGATTTCGGATTAATTTCAAATTAGTGAGTGGTAAAAAGCTGTGGTAAATATGAAAGATCCGGCGTATCGAGGGTATTTATACCGCCGATCAATATGCCATATTATAGTTTCTAATACGTCGTATTACAAATTTTAAAGTGACTCGTCTAAATAATAATTCATGATACGACGTGTGAAACAGTTTAATACTCTGTATTGATTCTCGGTGATGAAAAATATTAATAAATAATGCACAATAAAAAAAACGAAAACGTACCTTAACCTATGCAACATTTTCCTTATACACGAGCTTAGGGTCAAAACGAATGTCCAATGGTACGTATAAGTTTTTAATCATACCCGTTAGCATACCTTTATTAAAATTAATCCAAACCACGATGCCTAAATCTAATCTTGACGAATAATATAGGTAGATAACTTTGCGACAAGAATTTGATAAGAATATAGATCGTGATTATGGGTTTCAATTAATAACTCATAATTGACATTTTTTGAAGGTTCCTTGATACCGATGCGTAATAATATCACATGTTATGATGTGTATTATTTTTGAATTTTCAAGAATGGGTATTTCATAGGAAAAGAGATTTGCGTCAGTATTCAAGATATCAAATTTTTCCTTTTTAGAGAATCTTTTCTTAAGAGCCTTCTTTTCAGAAATAAATGTGCATAAATCATTATCTCGCAAAGGTTTTGATTCTTTACTTCCCAAATTACAATTAGGTGATGGTGAAGATTTCGGAAAGATTTCTCCTTTATAATTTAAGGCATCATTATAAATAATAGATTGGAATTTAGTTTCGAAAATTTTATGACAAGCGATATTACCTTCATCAAGCTTTTGCCTTATCTTACCGTATATTGCAGTTTCCCAGTTGAAGACTTGATTATTCCTATGAGCTTTTTAAGAGAGGAATTGAATGTGTTCTTCCATGGTTATACCCTGTTCATTCAATTCCTGAAATAATATTTCTCGTTCCTCGAAAAGAGGAAGGTGAAGTACTAAATAGCAGAAAATATAAGACAAACAAGAATTAAATAAGGTGTATACAAAATAGAAATGTAATACGCAATATCCAAAGGGTGAATACGCCGCATCGTTAAGTGCAGCAAAGTACAACAGACAGACATAATGCATAAAACAAACACAGAAATCAAACAAAGAAAATAAGCAAACAAAACACACAAAATGCAGAAAAACACAAATACACAAATATATAACAAGGTTAGTCAAGTTAAAACTAAAAAGAAATAAAACTGTTGATACATAATCTGGCGCGGGCTGGATTCGACGACTCTCCCTGGCCGTTTGTCGTCTTCTCGAGCCCAAAGTAGACCTGTCAACAAAGAGAACCCGTTAGGAGTGGACCCGAGGCCGTAGCCTCGGGGTCCACCTCCGACGGTCAAGTTAATGTCGGTGCGATGTGATGAGTTAGGGTTAGAGTAACTGTCATGTTATCGTCACATATATCATGTCCTCGAAGGAGATCCACCATGTATTTATAGGGCATGGATTAGGGTTTAAGCGTAGAGTGGGCCTCTGTCTCACGGGCTCGACCCATTCTGGCCCAATCCGGACTATACATCCACAAGCCCCCAAGTCTAGTATGAGATAGTACATGGCTATGTTATGCTAGACTTAAGTTCTGTTCATGGCGCAGAGGCCTAATCAATCATGACGGCATGGCCCATGTGTGCAACTCAAGTGTGCACATGGGACGGACCATCTTCTGACCCAAATGTGACGATGCGCACTTGGCCCATGGCGTCTGTGTTTAGCGATATACTAGGTTTCCGCCACAAGGTGACAAGAAGACCCGTAAGAAGAACACGTGGTTCTATGGTTGGGGTAACAATGACATTGCGATTGTGAGAGTCTCACAATGGTGAAAGTAGATCCGTATCTCGCATCACGGGTAGGCGTACCTTTTGTACCGATGTGACGGCGCGGCATGGTGCGACGAAGACGTGCTTCATGAAAAGTGCGGCGTTGTGCGTGACAAAGAAGTGCGACAAAGAGGTGCTACAGAGCGAAGTGCACGCATTACATCCGTCTTTACAACCGACAAAGGACGTCTCCCCTGCGGCAAGATAGTGCGAATATTTAAATCCGTCTTTGTACTGGGCTTGCAATACCTCTTACATACGATCTGCTTCCAAATATGCATGCGTGACGCGTACGGAAACAGTGGTATTATGCTACCTGGTAGCCCCCCAAGTTTGATGGTGCTACTCGTGTAGGAGCATTAAACTTATTCATGCCTGCGTAAAACACTTAATGCAAATATTAAAAGTTTATGCCACGAATCGAAACATATAAAACCTAATGAAGTGAAGCAATATATAGCACATAGCATGTGAACTTAACACATAAGAGAAGTGGCAGTGCGAATTACCCCTATCGCGAGGTTTTACAAGCTAAAAAAAAACCCGGATGGACGTACCGTGACCGCGACTAATAGACGCAGATGGATATATCGTGACCGCATAGACTCGAACGTTTGTGGATGATCGCAGATGAACATAACATGACCACGGCCTTTGTCCAGTGCGCTCATGGCGATTGACTAGCATCGTGGTGTTTGTTCACGCTCGTAGCTAATCTGCGAAGATGTCCGAACGCACGGCCTAACGCGGGTAGATTTATCGTGACTGTGTCGTTCGATCATACAAACAAGCGCGAACAGGCATACCAACCGTAAAAACAGTATCTGCGCGAACTAATTCGCGGCTAAAAGAGAAAATAGGTCCGATCGCGCGAATTAACGCACGGCCTAACGCGGTAAAAAGTGCATGCCATCATTATTAAATACAAGCAGGTGCTTTAGATGAGATTTTATCTAGGGTGTGATATCCGGACCTTAATTATTTTGAATCAAGTTTAATATGTCCGGACCAAAATTCAAATAATAACTTGAAGTGGCATTGAAGTAAGGGACAAACATCGTGTTTTTCACATGCCAAATGTTAACGAGCCTGTTATTCAGATGTGCAGTGCTTTTAAAGTGATATTAAATTCACATGATGGTAAAGCAAGTTTTACGCATGGCAGAATGCAAAGGTTTTAGAGTTACCGACTTTAGAAATTGATTTATGCTTTTCGGTAATATGAGAACACGAAACATAGTTTATTCGTGGTCCCACGGATGGCGCCAACTTGTTGATACATAATCTGGCGCGGGCTAGATTCGACGACTCTCCACGGCGCTTTGTCGCCTTCTCGAGCCCTAAGTAGACCTGTCAACAAAGAGAACCCGTTAGGAGTGGACCCGAGGCCGTAGCCCGGGTCCACCTCCGACGGTCAAGTTAGTGTCGGTGCGATGTGATGAGTTAGGGTTAGAGTAACTTTGTCATGTTATTGTCACATATATCATGTCCTCGAGAGGAGATCCGACCATGTATTTATAGGGCATGGATTAGGGTTTAGCGCGTAGAGTAGGCATTGTCTGCCGGGCCGACCCATTCTGGCCCAATCCGGACTATACGTCCACAAAACTAAGTTAAAACCTAAATCAAAATACTAACAAATACGAGTATTAAACAATTCACTCCTCGACAGCGACGCCAAAAACTTGATTTGTCGTTTAGTATAGATATATTTGTGAATTTAAGTTTTAAATTTATATTTAGCCGACTTTACCTATAACAAACACTTACGGACAATTATCCGGTTGAGGGTGAGCTAGTTGGTAAGTATGGTGTCGATCAGTTAGAGTGGAACGTTAACACTATATCTATCAATATTTTAATTATATAAGTTAGTCTAATTAAATCTAATCTAATGCAACAAAGGGGTTTTCAGCCTGAGAGACTGATACAAGGTTTAGAGTTAATAAAACTGTAAAAGCAATGAGACAAATAACATACACAAGCAGAAACACAAATAATAAAGAAGAGGTCAAGCCGATATAAGGAAAATGTATTAGCCATTGTTTAGTCATATAAGATGTTTGATAAGTCTAAGACCTATAGCGACGGTACTCACAACTTGACATTTATCAGACCTAAACCTAGCTCGTCACTAGGATCTAAATTCTCGTATTAAGCTTTTTTAGTAGATCTAATCTTGTCATGATTAGTCAGAATTCACATAAACCACACCTTAATGATTATTAATTTTATTATTTATCCATTCTAGGGCTTACATTAACATGCAAAATAGTGTTAATGAAGTAATAAATGTAATCAAAACACAAGCTTAAGCTGCCTATCGAATTAGTAACATATTAAAAATCAAATAATCATTAAACATGGCTAATACCTATGGGTATTAGCCCATAATTTTAGTCATGGTAAAAGTTAACATGTTCAGAAAGATTCAAGTATAAATCAAAAGAGAAAAATATGCTAATCGAATGATTATAGTGTACTAAACTGAATTAAGTGAATTCTATAGTGTAAATATGCACTGGTAGGACCTTCTTGGTCTTATTTATGTCTCTGGTCTCGTACTTGGTGGTTATGTGCTCTTTCCCCTCTTTGAAAACTGGATGTAGGGTTTTCTATTTATACTTCTGAAAACATGGTCGATACGGCGTATCAAGGTAACTTCACGTGGGGTACAAAATTATTATATTATGGAATATTCATACACTGCCATAGTGATACGACTTATCACAAATCTTCATACGGCGTATTCTATCTTCTTATCTTGGAATTCTGGTGAAGTCATTAAGGTTGATACGACGTATTCAGCTGTCTTCATACGGCGTATTAGAACTGAAGCAAGTCAGATCTTCATGTTGACCAAAGTTTCATATACGACGTATCCATTATTTGGATACAACGTATTCTTCAAAGTCAGGAAATGGACTTCATAATCGACCAATTCTTGGTATACGGCGTATCTATCTAGAATGATACAGCGTATTCTTGTCTGTTTTGCGGACTTTCTCTAACTTGATCCACATAGCTTCAAAACGTGTCCATAGTAGCTAACTTTCACAAATTGCTTGTAAATACCTCAGATATGAACATTTAAGTGATTAAGTATCAAATCTTATAATAATGATATAAAAAAAACAATATACATAGGATAAATGATGCTAATAATATGCACTTATTTGATGTCATCACTTGTTCAAACTGTCATGAGGTTGGTCATAATAAAGGTAGTTGTGATAAAGATCTTATCCAAAAAACCTTTAAAGAAAAGAAAACACCTTGTATTATAAAATAATCAGACTATGGTTGTTTTGCATCAGTTAGAGGTGGTGGCAGAGGTTCAAGGGGTGGTAGAGGTGGTTCTAGTTATGGCATAGGTTCAAGTGGTGGCATAGGTTCAAGGGGTGTGTTATAGGTAGAAGACGTGGTGGAAGAGGCAGATCTGGTGGTGGCAGAGGTTCAAATCAAAGTCAGGTAATCACAATGCTTTAAACATGTTTATAAGAGATGATGTTTGTTTATTTGAAACTGTTTAAATTGTTTTTTAAGTTTTTATGGATGAGAAAGAAATAAGGAAAAATTTATAACATGAATATATCCAAGATCTCATGGATCAAAAAGAAGAGTTTATGAACAAAGCACACATGGAAGAGCAGATGAGGCTGGATGAAGAAGCTTTTCAGCATCATTTGGAAGAAGAAAGATTACAATAAAGGTAGGATCTATAAAGGGAAAGGCTATAGCAGACAATGGGAACACCAAAATGACTATGTCAGTCATTATTGGACAGAATCTGAGTCTAGGGAAAATCCTACACCTTTTAGAAATCCAAAGGGTTCACAATCATCTTCAATACTCAAGAATCTATGGTCAGAAATGATAGCCCAAGTATTCAAACACCAACAAGTGCTCCTAATCTTCAATCAAACCCAACTACTGAACATCAGCTATTGTTGCACCAACAGATCCAAAACCAGCTACTGAACAAAGGAGAAGAAAAAGGCAAAGAACTGAGTAACCGAAGGATAGGATTTATGTGAAGAACAGAGGAACGCCAGAAAGACTAGCCCAAATGCTAGGAAAGAACTTCAAATTTGATGCAAAAGGGGCTAGTTCAACTGTTGATAAGGCTTACGATGTTTCACCATGAAGACTGTGTCCACTAGTATGATATTTGATTTAATCAGTAGGTCATGTAGACACCGTTACTTTGTACACTTTTGTGGTGGTGCAGACATGTAATTAACAAACCTAACTGTCATGTCTTTTGTGAAACACTATGGGTTCCTTGTTCCCAACATGCCCTTTGACTGTATTGATTGAATCAATACATGGAATGTTGTCAACAACTTTAACTATTATCTAATGTATGTCCGTTTGTTTAAATTCTGTTTTATAGTACTTGCTTATTTACTTATGTGTTTGGTAGTAATGGTAACAAACAAATATACTCGTAAAAGCATTCTTTCATTGCATACAACCATGAACCATTATAAAAGTTTGACTTTACAAAAGTCAAGAACAAGAATTACCCAAACTACTAACACTAAACAACAACAAAAACTACCCAATACAAGATTTTGTTGCATGCCTATTTCATGGCGAGGACCAAAGAAACAACAATTGCAAACACTAAAGAGGTTGACTTCCAAAAAGTCAACTTCCTAACAACTTTTTGCAAATCACCTTCCAACTCTTCAATCCTTGCTTGACGGTTTTTATTTCAATTTTCACTCGATGCTTTTGATGAGGAGTAAGTTGCTTGTACATCTCCTACAAATTCATGCTATACCATTCACAATCAAGCTCTGGATCAAACCAATATCATTTGCCACATGTCTTTGTAGCAGGCTTCTGCAATCAAAGATTAAGTAGACTGTGAGATGATAAAACAAAATTAAATAGAGTGTGAGAAACAAAAGAGAATGATGAAATACCGATTTATTTTGGCAAACAATAAATCTTCTAGTGGGGTTAGAGGGAGTCCAAGATATTAAAACTTGCAATGGGAGATGACATTTGCAGGTTTCATTCAAATAATAAGAGGAAGAAGAAGACATGTCTTGTGGGGATGGGTGTTATTTGATTTAGGGATGGGTTGTGTGGGTTATAAATGTTTAAAAAATGGGTCAACCGGATCCAACCGATTTAAGGAATAAGTGTATACACGTAAGAATTAAATATTAAAAGTTAATTAGGTGTAAACTCAACTAGTTATTTTGCCCTGTTAGAGCACTCCCATCCATAATACCATAACACCAATAACACCGTCCACGTCAGCGCCACATCAGCTTTAACATTAAACATTAACATCCTCAAAAAACACTCCCATCCATAACATCCCAATAACACCATAACACCAATAATATTTCATATTTTCAATTTCAACCCCTAAACTAAAACAAACACTTCATTTATTAAACTAAAACAAACATTTCATTAAAACTAAAATATATTACAATACGAGATTAAAAAAAATTACAACGAAAAAAAACACACTTCAAATAAAACGTTACAACAAATTAAAAAATACGATCTCTTGACGAGGTTTCAAGTTATATTTTGAGATGATTCGATCTTTTTCGTCATTGATCAACTGCACGACCATTGGATCTTGCCCATCGATGAGCGTCATCAAAACTTGATCTCTTCCAACCTTGTTAATGTGAGATCTCTTTCTACTTTGGGCCCGATCGCCGCTTGAGACTTCTCGTGCCATAGTTTACGTGAAATAAGTCGACGAGCTCGTTCCTCCAAAGCTTGTTCCCCAAGTACTTGTTGTAGTCTCGGATCGTGCTTTCTTGGTATACGTTTCTTTCCCATGGGCGTGGTTGTTCATCATTACCAAACAAAGCCTCGTTTGTGTGGCTTGGGACTTCGCCGGTTAAATCAACCGGTTCGGCGTCTCCATTTCTTATAATGACGCAAAACATCCCAAGCGTCATCGAGACCAACAGTGCTCCTCTTTTTCCTCACGATACCATTGCTTTGCCCGTTTCATCACATCCACATCACTTTCACCGCTTCGTTGATCCGTTCGCGCGTACGTAACAAGAGTTGAACTTTGTGCATATCCTGCTTCAACGTTGTCCATTTGCTTGACATCATGTCCTTGTGCGCCGTTGAAAGTTGAGTCTATTGAACTCATTTCGACCCAATACCAAACGTATCTTTAGGTTGACACTTTCCAACTTTTGGATCCTCAAAACGACTATGTAACACCTTGCAAGTAATGCTTCCTCTCTTTGAATTCCAACGATTGGTAACGACAACCTCCTCATCGAATCAATTGGTTCGGGCTCGGGGTCTTTGGATTTTTTGATTTTCGCTTAATCGACCTTTTCCTTTTTGGTGGAGATGTGGGTGTCTCAAAGAACATCTTGTGTTTCGATTTGTGATTGTTGTGATTGTGTGTGAATTGTAGGTTTTGAAAGTTGGAGTTTAAGGTGCTTTGTTGGTTTTGTTGTTGCCAAAACAAGAATGTTTGTTGTTGTTGCCACATTTCTTGGCTTGATAAGCCTAGTGGGTTGGGGTTTGAAGATGAACCAGTTTCGGGTTAGATGATGAACCCGGGTTTTAGGGATTCCACCCATCATTGAGAAGATTGAAGAAAGTATCGTCGTTGCCTCCCTTTTTTTTTGCGCTTAATTGAAGTTGAAAGATTGAGGTATTGAGAGGATTTAGAGTGGGAGTGTGAATAAAAATGGTGTTTTGATTGTGTATTTATAGTGGTAAAAGGTTTTTTTTTTTTTTTTTTTTTTTAATCAATTCTAGCCGTTAGGGACCGAAATGATTTTTTAAAGTTAACGGCTAGTAGCCGTTAGAGGACTAAAGATGAAAAATTTTGATTTTTTTTTTTTTTTTTTTTTTTGTTTGAGCGATAACGCGTTAAGCGCCAACGGCTGGGACCAACGGCGTTAACTCGCTCCTCTTCCATCGGTATATAACGCCATTAACGGCGTTAAAATCACATAACAGGCGTTATCCCGTTATGGATGGAGTCTCTTACAACAATTTTCATTACCTAGATAATGTAATATAAAAGTTTGTTACCTAATTCGGAAATTTTTGAAAGTTCTTATCTATTTTATGGACTTAACATGTGTAATTCACATCATTTAAAAGATGACATGTCATTCTTGTTTTTTTTTTTTTTTTTTTTTAGAACGGTAGACATGTCATTCTTGTTAACTTGCAAAAAACTAAAAACTACACAACAAGGAAGCACTTGTGAAATTTAGATGGTTTTTCATTGCAAGAAAAGTTTGAGTGACTGTAGAACAATATTGAAACTTGGTCATTATTTAATGACTTTTTCGTGTTACGAACAATCCTTTTCTCAAAGAATTTGAAAAACAAACGAATCCTTGTTCTCAAGGCAAAAGCAAACATGATTGTTCTCATACATTACATCCATTAGTAAAATTAATCGGATACTAAGGATACAAGATTCATTAAAACTCATCAAAAGGCTGGAAAAAACTTGTTAAGTTTCCACGGAAGTTTATAAAACTCATCAGTGCGAACATCTTTACCATACATACCAAATTTTTCCCACCAATCTTTCCCATTCTCATTGTTTGCCCGACCAAGCGTGCAGTCCAATATCATTGCAATCGTTACTGCTACACTTGCGTGTGACATTAACACTACGGATACCATGTTGTCAAACTGCACATAGAATTGCAAAACTATATATATATGTATAAATATAGTCGAACCCAATATTCTTTCAAACTTATATATTTCAATACAAATAAAAAAAAAAAAAAACTTTCACGACACTAGAAATATCTATGTCCTACATAAGTAAGCATTTAGGTTTTGAGTTTTTTCTTGCTTAGAAAAAAAGTCTAGGAACGGTATCAATAAGATGCTTGAGATCAATTTTTTTTTAACTATTTCAATGACACTAGAGAAGTAAGACTCTAACGATAGTTCGCTTTTAGTCACCAGTTTGTGTCATAAAATGTCTTTTGTGATGTTGAAGCTATAAACAATAAGTTAGACATACCCATCTTGAATGTGTGTGCAGTGGACTATGATTGGAGGTGACCCAATGGTCTCTAAAGAACTGTGGAATTGAAAGTCCGAGCGAGAAAGACAAGCCTAATATGAATTTCGTTCTGAAACTGTTGAGGTTACAGAACTGCAAGTGACATAGACCTGCTGACGCTGCATATGAACCATATATGTTATAGCTAATGAGTAAGGAAGTATATAAAATTATATAGCCGTAGAATGTATTTTGTGACATACACACACAACCGAAAAAGATGCAGTATAATGCTGCAGCTATTGGCAATGGTATTGAAGCAAAAATTGCTCCAAATTTACCTGTCAAAGAGATAAAATCAATTAGCATTATATCTAGTGATATCCAGTTAGGGAGATACGAGATAAGGCTTTATAGTGGATACCAAAGACAGAAAAGAAGATCATGAAAGCAGCTGATATCTGAATCACATGTCGACTTCCAACACGTGTAAATGCCAATGCACCACAATTTTCACTATAAATCACAACATTTTCTTATGTAAGGACAAAGGAAATTGGGGTAAATGTTGTAGATATTTGAAAAGATCGTTATGTTGAGGTCATTACATGGATGCAGAAAATCCAGTTACGCTACCGCACAAGCCACCTAGAAAAGTCCCTAATCCCTAGCATAAAGAAAAATTGTTTTAATTTCTTGAATAGAGATACAAGAAATCAGGGTGGGCATTCTTGACTATTTTCTTTTTAATGGGTCAACTTATGACATGCTTTTATCTCAAATGGGTTAAAAAATATTTTATTATTTTGAATGTAGTATTGTTTTTCAATCAAAATTATAGCACATTACTTATTAATAACCTATCTGACGAATCGACAAGAAAAAGCATTAGTGGGTCAGCACAAACCAACACGACCCATTTTGACGTGTATTACTAATAGAAGATCCCCGTTATGATCCAATGACCCACCCATCCATCTTGCCAACTCTGACACACAAAAAGACCATATACGAAAAATAAGATTTGTTGCAACATACCAGCCATCCAATACCGCGACTCAAAATAGAAGGTGGGACAGGAGTGGCACTTCCGTATCTTGCTGTTGCCAGAAATGAGCCAGTAGACTGCAAATGAAAAGCTTTTGACATGAATTCAGGAATGAAATGATGAGCAGCAAAATTGAATAAAGATGATACCTCAATGGAGGAGACGAAGGATGCAAATATCATCACCATAACATCTCCCGCATCAAAAGTGGGAGTGCCCCACTGAAATGGATAAGGAACATATATCCTGCATGTTCTGAGTTATTTAGCAACATATATAATAAGATCACACAAAGGTACAAAATAAAATTATGCACTTTTTCTACAACTAGTTATAAATAAAAGATCACCATGGAGCTCCATTAATAAGTCCAGAACTATCGGTACGACAAGCGTTAAAAGTTTCTGTAGATTTGTTATAGGCACCACTCCATGTTAATATTCCAGCACAAGTCCATGCAATTGGAACTGAGAACAGCACCATAAACCTATCACATATTGGCCTCTTGGAGGCTATATATGGAGGAAGATACTGCAAAGGGTAAAATAAAGCTAAGTTAATTGAAGTTTCTGTTTGGGAAATTACTCATAAATGGTGTTAAAACTTGCCTGTGAGATGAGGACCATCAACACCAACTCTGCAAGCCCGATTTCCACACATTTCCCAATCTGAAAGAGCAACAATATTATACGAAACATATATACTATTATCTTTTAAAAAGAATAGAAAGTGATCAAAACCATGGATGGCTAGATGCAAATTATTCTTACCATGTGAAAAGCAAGATTGTATAGCCCAAGTCCAGTAAAGGTAACTAGAGGAACAACCGAAAGAGGGCTAAGATACCTATATATATACACCATTCGTGATTATAAAATAAAGCAGTATAAATAAAACTAAACAGCTAAACTGGATACTATCAAATACTTTACTTGACAATATTTCTCCACAGGCCAAGGAATCCAAGGATCATCTGGAAAGCTGAGGCGATGACCAGAGCACCTTGTATCCCTCTCATGGTTTGTGCAAACCGCTTTAAAGTTTCATAACATACCAGATAAACATTACAGAGAAGGTGAAGTATATATATAAGGCCCCTTATATAGAAAGTACGAAAGAAATGGATTGATATGAATTACTTACCTCGTGAGGTTCCTGGTATGTATTGTATCTTTTTGCATGAATAATGGAATAAACGGGGATTAGAAATGCATGTGCTCCACTAACAACCGATGGTAATCGAGTGCCAAACATAGTTTGCATTAAAGTGTTGAATCCTGTAAGAAAAAGAAGTGTTTGGATCACCCTGGCTTTCTCAGCCTAGATTGATCCAACATGATTCAATAGACATTTCTTTATTCAATTTAACATTTAATTCAGATAAATACCATCACTTACATTGTTACCGCCCATTTGAGAAACTGTCATGGTTGATATAAAACAGTGTTACCAAGAGTCAAAATATAATGCTGAAATCCCAATAAAACAGCTTCCTCTGCATTTGTAAAGATACAAGATACATAAGCTGCATGTTTCTATATGAGCCGTTACTGCATGCATATATATAAGATCAAAAGTATAGATCAATTCTTACTCCATGGGGTGGACTATTAACACAATACTGAACACCCGAGTTGGTCCATTGTTGGGTGTGGCTGCAACTCTTGCTTAGGAGGAGCTTGTTTAGGAGCAGCTGCTTGTTTTGGAGCGGCTTGCTTTGGCTCACCTTGACCTACGTTAGCCATTTTTGTGATGAGAAATGGCTAAAACTGAAGAATATATAAACTTGAAAATTCTGTATGCAATTAATAATGAATTGATGATTATGCAAATTTGGATGAATGTATGTGAACGTTACTGATTCATTGATCATTAGTCATAACTTCTGAGATATGGAATTTATTGACCTCATAAGCAAAGCAATTACTCAATGTTTAAAGACAAATCATATCATATTTAAATATAAAAGCTTTATTGCCCATCAGTATGATGGCGAGTTTGAATTATTCTTTTAATAACTTATTACATAAACATATCTGCAGTTATTTTCAGTGATATGAGAATAAATAACTTTTAAAAAAATAGAAGTTAATTTAGAGACTCAATGTGCTAGTTTTTTAACATAATTTTCTCAACTAACATTGAGAAGAAGGTATATGATTAATAAATTATATCAAAAACTGAATACGAAAATGTACACAAGGGTCGGGCCAAGAGTACTGAATACGAAAATTATTAAACTAACCCAAACTTAACTAATCTTCTATCTAATACAAATGCATTTAGTTTATACCAAATCTCGAATCATAGTAGCTATTATACATAATGCAAACCGAGGAAATCATGTTTTTCTACATTATAAAGGTTGGTAAGATACCTTTTGAACATGGCTAAGCATTCTTCAGGCTTTTTCGTAGGGGCTGTGTGCCCAGCACCCTGCAACAAGACGCATCTACTTCAGTTAACAGCATTATACCACCAAAGAGAATGAAAAGCAGCCTATGGGTCAGAGGTTGCTTACAAGTCAAAATATAGACCTACATTGGGCTGCTATTCAAGCAAAGCTATGTGATAATTACTCATCATATTTACTAAAAATCCGACATGTTTTTAGACACAGATATTGGCTCAATTGGATTAGCAAATTGATCAAGGATATATGTCGATGCTGTACTCAACTCATGTTTTTTAATAAAAAATAAAAACATATATAAACGATGCGTGAAGAATAACACCGAGATTCCTTGCCTTCACAGTAGCATAGGTCATCTTATTGGAATAACTCTCGGGTGTACCTATCCAAAAAAAAACAATCAACCCAACTTCAAGACATGAATTAAGATGATACAAAAACAACAAATGTACATTACCCTGCAATTTGACCATGAAACTTCCATGATCGCCATTGATCAGTGATAGAATAGTTGAGCTCTTTTACCCATGCTTGAGTTGAGTGGTGAGGAATTATCATATCATGATCACCGCTGTGTCAATTTATATACGTTCAGTGGCAAGAAAGAGCTTTTTCTCAATAGATAAAGTCATGATGCATGTTTTAACATTAAGAGGACCTGTATATGAGAGAGTGGTAACCCTTATTGCTGAGATTTAGATTATACGGTCTGACATCATTCACTGTCCTGGTGAAATTTATATCTGCGCATCGTATCGATTCTCCTATGCTTCCCTGTGTTTTTTAGCATGTTACGAATATATTAGGAATAATCTGTTTAACAAAGTAGTAATATGTATTTATAGTCAGTATAGGGAAACATTAACTTTAGCTTAGGAATGATAGCAGATTATCATAAACTGACTGGCATTCGGATTAGGAATATTGTAAACGGCATTCGTAGGTCTATAAACAAGGATTAGGACTTTGGTTTTCTTTGTGTTTTTTCTTGTACTCATACTATATTCTTTTTCAATAATAAGAAGATAATTGTTCAGTAATTGTAGGTTTCTTTTTCGACTTTCCTGATCTTGTTTATTAGTCAATGTATTGCAGCTTTCAGTTGTTGAGTTAAGGCTTGTTTTGTTGGTGTTTTTTCAACATTTGTAGCATGTGTCATAGATCAATGCTACGATTCTATCCACTAGATTTACATAGAATACAGTACCTCTCGGATATGAAGTGCTTTTCTAACACTGGCATCATCAGCCCAGTAATGAGCCAGATCCTTTACATCAATCTGCACCAATAAAAACCATTTTCCAAAGTGTTCAAGTATGTTCAGTATGGAATTACATAAATTTAGATGTGAAACAGGACGACCACCCGCTTTATACTGCTTCTGGGTAGGCTGTTTGATTTGCAAACGAGGATCATCACAATATGGTTCCAAAACATCGTCCATTTGAATCCCATCCATACACTACTTCACTTATTTTATTTTTCCCTTTCTCTACTTTTTTCCATCAAGGTGATTTGATTTAGAATTTATGAAAGAGGCAAATGAGTAAAGAACCTCTAGGTACCACTCCATATTTTGCACACATCCTACATTGTTCGGGTTTATATAGTCTTGTCGATACTCTCCACCACACCTATGCAGCAACGTTACTATTATGACATTGGAAATTAGGAATATTATTTGGTATAACAGTAATTATGATAGAAATGTCATAGGAGCAGAAGAAGTTCATCTGAAATAAGTCCCATTCCATTAGCAAATCGACTATGGTAATTAACTTCTTCCAGAAAAGTCAAACGCGGATAAAGAAAGTAAGTGTTAGTTGTTATGTTCTTGAGATAGATGAAAAGAAAAAGAAATTAATCATAATCATGTTTTTGAGTGAGAGGAAAAGGAAAATAAATTGGTCAAATTAGTTGTTAATGTCAAATGTCAAATGTTTTAAAAAGGGTGTATTAGTCTTTATACGACATACGATTCCGTTTCCTTTCCCTCTCCTCCCAAAAGTGGGAGGAATATTTACTTAACAAATCTTCCTCCCTATTTCCTTTCCATTTCTCTTTCCTCCTTTAAAAAAGGCTCAAAAAACACAAAAAACTTTCTATTTCATTTATTTTCCACTTCTATTTCAACTTGAAAACTGAGCGAAAGGGTTGCCAAGTACATATCCTATTAAAAAAAAAAAAAAAAAAACCTTTAAGGTAGCACATTTATAATTGCTCCGTTTTAAGTTCATTCTGATTTTTCATTTAACAGATGACTAGTTATAATATCTGTGCATGCACGGGGTTTTGACAAAAAGAAAAATTATTCTGTATTAATACCGAATATTGTCTCTTTAAAGGTAATTACATATAATTATATAGTTATAAGTTTCGTGCACGCACGAAGTTTACACATAAGTTAAATTTATTTTAACATTTTAATTCAGTACATACACATATAAGAATTTGCCCATGAAAATTGTGATATAAGTACAATTAATACCTATGCGTGATTTTTTCATTATGCATTAATATCTATTAGAATTTGATAAAATATTTGTAAAAAATTTTGTTCGATAACCCAAGATTTAATTTTATTTAACTGAAAGATGTTGATGTTGTTATTTAAATTTCTCTGCTAATATTATATTGTACACACGATGCAAGTTTAATAACACATAATGAGCGTTGATAAAGTTAAAATATACTCCTTAAATTTTTTAAAAATGTTTTCTAGATATCCTTATCTTTTATATAATAAAGGAATTACATCGTTTTGAGTGATTTTTCAATTCATTCTTATTGAAAAACAATTGGGCCAATAGGAGAGCTTGATTCATGGCGTAAGCAACATCGTGTGATGTGATTGGTTAATAAAATTCAAAATTAAATTGATTTTGGTCAACTTTAATAAATTTGATGGAGAAATTTGGTTGATAGAAAAACACATAAAAATATAGGTGTCAAATTTGTGTAAACAAAAACTTTAAAAAAAGGAGGTAATTAATAAAACATTAGTGGTTGAATTTTTAAAATTTATATAGAGTTAAGTGTAATATTATTAGCCTCCATGTTTTTTTAATAACTTTAGATTATAAACAAATACCCCATTATACTTTATATCATTAATACTTTATGTCTTAAAAAATACAATGTATATGTTGGTTTAAAATAACATATAAATTTCATA
The DNA here is from genome assembly GCA_022545495.1 of Chrysanthemum lavandulifolium. Lineage (NCBI taxonomy): Eukaryota > Viridiplantae > Streptophyta > Magnoliopsida > Asterales > Asteraceae > Chrysanthemum > Chrysanthemum lavandulifolium. The sequence continues at coordinate 110,547,554 of CM040244.1, forward strand.
AGATTATAAGTATCAAACTTTTTACTATATACGTTCAATAAGGACTCATTTATTTCATTAAAAGTTTAACCTATGTGGACGAGTTTATATTTTAAATACGGCTAAATTACTGAAAACGGGAATATAATTATCAAATTGTAAGCACGGGTTACTTTAATATAAAATAAATATAAGCGATTGTACTCATAACAATCACTCATGTAATTGTAAGCACGGGTTACTTTTTACTTTTTTGTTTTTTCCTTTACTAGACGAGTACCCATGCATAGCAACGGGATTTTATAGCGAAAGATCGTTTAGTGATAACAAAAAGTTTATGGGTTATAAACCAAAAATAATAAAAGTTTGAAGATTTGGGGATTAAATATAATGTTTTGAAACCCGGTTCGACCCGGGTGGTTCAACCGGTTGAACCGTTATGGTCGAAAAACGGGTCGATTTAAACCGAGTCAACCCGCTGGGTTGGGTCGAAAACGGGTCAAATTAAACCGGGTCAACCCGCCGGGTTTGAAGCGTCTCTGTTCAACCCGGTTTTCTATGTGTATTAATAGTTTTGTTTTAAAATATATGTTTTCAACATTTCTTTTTTTAGTTTCAACTTTCACTTTTTACTTTTTGGTTTTTTCTTTATATATAGTATAGCAGGGTATCAGCACGTTTCAGCGGCGGGTACCCTTTGACGATTAACCGAATAAATAGATCTCGATGAGACCTAATTCCACCCGTTTGTATCGGTTTCAACGGGTCCTCTCTGGTTCGTTTTCGGATGGCTTTTATTGGTTAGCCGAACCGGTGGCGACACCGGTTCCTGGTCGAACCATTTGGTCCGGCCCGGTTTTCAAAACTATATATACCATCAACTTGTTAGCTTGTATGAAGCTTTGTGTGTTTTATTAATTTGTATAATGTGTATAATAACATGTACTTTTCATTTTATGGTGTTTTAAAAATAACATTAATTAGTGTGTTTAATTATTTTATATTTTGGATTATGTTGTAGCTTGTTTAAACTGTACATTGTGAAATTTTTATTATACTTTTTAATAAGGGGTGTTTTAATTGGTTGTTTTTAATTTGGTAGATATGCTTTTATTTGGTTGTATAATGTGAATAAATTCTTGTACTTTTAAGTAATGAAGTGTTTTAATAAGAGTATTAATTACATCATGCATTTCTATTACCTTTGACTTTCAAGATTTCACTTTTCAATGTTTGACCATACACTCATTATATGTAGTATAGATATAGATATATTGTATAGCGAGGTGCCCAAGGCGTTCGGTGATGGTACCCTGTGACGATTAATCAAGAAATAGATCTCGATGAGACCTGATTCACCAGTTTGTATCGATTTCAACCATTGGTCCGGTCCGATTGTCAAAACTATATGTACCATCAACTTGTTAGCTTGTATGAAGCTTTGTGTATTTTATTAATTTGTATAATGTGTATAATAACATGTACTTTTCATTTTAGGGTGTTTTAAAAATAACATTAATTAGTGTGTTTAATTATTTTATATTTTGGATTATGTTGTAACTTGTTTAAATTGTACATTGTGAAAATATTATTGTACTTTTTAGTAAGTGGTGTTAAAATTAGTTGTTTTTAATTTGGTAGATATGATTTTAATTAGTTGTACAATGTGAATAAATTATTGTACTTTTAAGTAATGAGGTGTTTAATAAGAGTATTAATTACACTATATATTTCTCTCACCTTTGACTTTCAACATTTCACTTTTCAGGTTTGACCGTTTTTCTTTTATATGTAGTATAGATAACAAAATGTTTATGAGCTTGATTAACTTCTATAACTATAGCTAATCTTCAACAATCAAAACTTATTGAAGACATTTATGTAAAAGTTCCACGATACTAGCAAGTTTAAGTGTTTTGTCAACCATTTTATATTTTCTCATCGCATGGATAGAAAACTAGCAATAAGGTAACAATATTGACCTTTGAATTGATGTAAGGCTCAATTCCAGCTCCATTTCCCGTGCACAATTAAACATACAATTTAATAGTTGTACACTATTATGGCTATAATTCGAAGCGACTACATTTTGATGATAGAATTGGGAAATATATATGAACTAATTTTAACAAACAATACAGACAAATCAAAAAGAAAAAGAAAGATAATTAATGTTACCATCGATATTAGGCGTGTGATAATTGGGATTGGGTTGCGAGTATGAGTCTCCTCCAACATAAAACTTGTTGGGAATGAACTGGGATGATTTCCTAACCACTGGACTTGATTTTTTTTTAAAGCGATAAAATACTTGATTATTATAATAAACAAAACTTGCAAACAATCGAACAGTCAATGGAAGGGTTGAGTTTATTTCCATAAATCGATATTTACCTTAATCATAAATTCATAAGCTTGGTCACTTGATTGGATGTCAGTGGTATGCGAGGCATGGGTGGTTTTTGCATATGAGAACCAAGTACCAACAGGAAGATCTAGAAAAATCATGTTTGCAGAAAAAAATGAAACTGTCAATTGGGCATATATTTAATGTTTTATGAATGCCAATCATTGCTCATGATACTTTTATACAATAATACACATTTAGGAATCCTCATTTTCGACATTTGCATGGTAGCCCTATTTATAGCATGTTAAGTTTTAACAGCTGATATGAAATAATAGGATATCAAAAAAGTTTTTGTGGAAGAAATCTCCCTCAGATATACCATGTGTTGCTTCTATATATCGTCTTTTGTTTTATATCACCACTTTTAAAATTATATAAAATTGATTTGCACACATATCATGCCGTCATATTACACCAAGAATATAAATCATAGTTACATACTTTGGTGTACCAACAACTAAGCTCAAATATGTAAAAACTATGCTCATATGTGCGTGTGTGTGTATACATACATACATATAGCGAGATAGATAGAGACCTTGGTACATGAATGAGGTTTGGGTATCAAAGAGGGCAAGCTTCCATTGTAGGGCACAACTTTAAATAGTATAAGACATGATATGACAAAGGGGTAGAGTAGATTAAAGTAGGTTTCATAAAAGTCATTGTCATCATCTATTATTTATTCAAAACTAACCAACAACCTCGCAAACATAACATACTTTTAAAATTATATAAAATTGATTTGCACGCATATCATGCAGTCATATTACACCAAGAATATAAATCATAGTTGCATACTTTGGTGTACCAACAACTAACTCAAATATGTAAATACTATGCTCATATGTGCGTGTGTGTTTATACATACATAGAGCGAGATAGATAGAGACCTTGGTACATGAATGTGGTTTGGGTACAAGGAGGGCAAGCTTCCATTGTAGGGCACAACTTTAAATAGTATAAGACCTGATATGACAAAGGGGTAGAGTAGATTAAAGTAGGTTTCATAAAATTCATTGTCATCATCTATTATTTATTCAAAACTAACCAACAACCTCGCAAACACCTCAACCACTACATTTACACTTTAGTGTTTTGTTCTTACATAGAATACGTGTTACGAGAAACAAAAGGTTAAACTAAATTACAAAATAAAAAACTTTATAATAAATAATAGTTACTATTGGATTGTGGGAGTTCATACGCACGAAAACTACTAGAAGTGTGTGAGCCTATGGGGGCACACACGTTAAACACGAGAGTAGGTTATTACACGTTTATACTTGAACTATTGCTTAACCCGTATTTGACCAATTATCTTGACCCGATTACATGTTGGATCCAAGCCCATTTTCCGGCCAATTGATGGGGTGTTTGGATCGGTTACTACATGAACAAAGATTTGTGTTTGTATTAGGAAAGTGAAGTAACATGGTGCTCAAGTTTGAGCCCAAGTACACTAGGTTTTGGAGGGTATATATACCCCACACCTAGCCATTCGTTCCCAACGATTACAATCCCTAAACTCTCAGAAAAATAAATCGATCTATCCCCACTAAAACACTATACCCGATCGGATTTGTAAAATTCAATTAGGGTTGTTTGGTTTTGGTCGAAACCCTAACTTTCATGTTCATTGATCCAAATTTTGATTAGGTTTTCTATTGATAGTTCTTGCGTGTTCCTGGTTGATCATGAAAGCAAGAGTAAGGTTGGTTTTCTAGTTTGATTAGTTCTCGGACAAAGAGGCAGATTCTTCGGGTAAGCTCTGTCCGATATCAGACAAGACAGAAAGTTATCGGGCTTGTTTTGTTTTCTCGGACAGAAAGTTTAAAAGGTGTTCGTGGGTTTTCTTGGTTCGTGTTTTGCTCAAGTATTCAAGGGTTGATTGGGTAAATGTTCACGACTAGCTTTATCGGGCGTATTCATGGTTAAGTGTTTGTGTGTGGACTCGTAGAGGTATTCGTTTTGAATACTTGGTTTCCTTGTTCGTTTAATTACTTGCGGGTGGCTAACAAGGTTAGTTTTCTTGATACCTTTTATTATTTATTGTTTATTAATTATGTGTTAGCCTAGTTGCATAAACTAGATCCAAACTCCGCTACGTACTCGTAATGTTACTTGGTTAACTAGATTTAAAATCCCAACAGTAGTATCACGAGTCAACTCGTTTTTGTGATTATGGGTTACACGTTTTAATAAACACGCTAAAAGGCTGCATGAAATATAATTAGTTATTCGTTTTAATTTTGTTTTGACAACTACAATGCAATACTTGTCAATTATTAATAAAAAAAACCTAGACACAAACCAATTATATTAAGTTGTTAATTAGAATTAAATTGTTAATTAGATACATAAAATAGCATAATTACATGTTAATTAAGTTTTCCATGATATTTTATGTGTTTTTCCGGCTATAAGACCCACTCAATTGCTTTTTGTGATGTATGGAGCGATCTAGGTTTCGCACCTAGTGACGGTCTTATAGTTCTCCTTTTGGGGAAGACTCGCGAGAGAACTCGAAACAATATGTGTTTATTAATGTTGTATGTTTATATGTTTGTGATTTCCTATGTGCATAATTGTTACTTGTTTTTTACACCTAATTGCATGCAATATGGAATAATACATATCGTAATCATAACATTATAATGGTCTTTATTTACACGCCTAAATACCATGTTCATTGTGACCTGCTATTTGTTTCGTGGAAAATTGTTTTTGTTAAATAAAGTGACCTAAACTATTGAAACAAGTTTTCATGAATTTAAAAACTAGACACTATGGACACTTGGGATGTACGGCTTACTCACTAGAACAGACAATAAAGGGGGTTTAAGGAGGTGCGCACAGTCACACCTAAAGGATTTCCGGTTATTGCCTCGCGCTGACCTGGTCCTCCGCCTCCCTGCGAGTTCGATTGGAGCTATCGTGAACCATGATGATCACTACAGTGTCATTACCAAAAAATTTAAAATAAGTGTTACAAAGTTGTTTTGCATGCTTCTTTGTACACGATTTTACCACATTTATGTGAATAGCCTATGTGTAAAATTTTAAGTCTATGCCAACCAACTATGAACACATGCATTTGGCTTGACCTCTTTGGTCAGACCTTAGGGCCATTCCAACCCATGGTGATTATTACTCAATGGTCAGACCTTTGGTGATTTTTGCAAGTTCTTACTTGGTCGACTTATTTCGAGTATGCTTGGTTAGACCTTGGACCCGAGGCATAAGATGAGACTAAACATGCTTTTGACATTATTACTTGTTTACTAATGCCTTAACCCAAGGCATAAGATGAGACTAAATTTCGAACATGTGATAAAAGCTGTTTTTGAAAAATATTTCTTTGGTCTCTGGCATAAGCCGATTGAAAAGTCGCAGCTTTAATTTCCGAATTACATCCAATTTCATGTTCCAAAAGTTTAATGTCAGACATGAATGTATCAAAGTATTTAAGAATTTGACATCTTTCGGGTAATGGTGTGATTACACTCAAAGATGGTAAAGGACCATTAATTTGTGCAATTGTTTGACGGGACCAACGTCAGAAGAGGACTCATTAATATGTGTGATAACCCAAGGTGTGTTTGTTTTATCCTGTTGTGGAACAAAAGTTATGAGAGGTCTTTTTGAGTAATCAAAAAGTTTGTTATATTCAACTTTTTCCATTTTCAATCGACTCTCATCTTCTGCATCCCATTCCTCTTCACGATTATATTTAACAACACGCACAATAGATTCATCAAGCATATGTTTGACACTATACAACTTTGGATTTACCTTGAATGCTCTATGGAAAAAACATGATCCATCTGTATTTGGCTTAAATGTGAACTTTTCAATTGTTGTGATAGACTCACCATGTTCATATACAATATTTTGAAACTCTTTGAGTTTGTTTGCAAATCGACAATTTCATCAAGATAGAGATCTATTCGTTTCCTTGAAGTTTGTTTGAATTCTGAAAACTCTTTTTGACACAAAGACAACTCAAGCTTGGCTTTTTGAGTTTCCGAAGTGAGAGTGTCAACGTGTTTTTTATGTTCAAATTTTTGTTGTTCTATTTGAGAAATCAAATCGTTTTTGGAAACAACTAGATCACGTATCTGTTTTTCTAATGTTTATTCTTTTAGATATGACTTTTGAAAAGCGATTTCAAAACTTTGTTCATGTTTCTCTTTTGTTTCATAATTTTTAAGTTGTAACTTATAGCATTCAAGATCCTTAGTCAATAGTGCCACTTTATCACGAAGATTTTTATTTATCTCATTGCATTTCTCCACTTGAGATTGAGTGGTCAAAAGTAAGGTCATGAGCTCTGGATCTGGATTAGACGAAGGTTCATTTTGTTCAACTTGAGTATCAAGATATTCATCATTTAGATCCTCAAATGTAACCTCGGGGTCAACTTGATCATCAAAGGTAACCAAAAGGTCATCTTGATCATCAAATGTAATCAAATGTAACTACGGGATCCATTTGATTATCTTCTTGATGAGATGTAGATGGCTCATTTTGAAAACTCTGTTCCTTGTCGGATGCAGATATAGACGGAGATATCAGATCATGTATAAGACATATATTTGGATCTGGTACCTGAGACAAGCCATCAGTGTCATAGACTGGGCATATTTCACTCATGTGGAGTTCTTGCATGTTGGCCATCAACATTACAGCTGTGTTAGCTTGCAAGTCCTCCATGTCATCATCGGAATCTACATTGGCCATGAAGCTCTGTATTTTGTTGGTTAGAGTTCCACATGCTTCATCTTTGAGAGCTAAGAGTAAAGCCTCCTTGTGATAAGCACTTCCTCTGGTTCTCGGTTTTGGACAAGCATTGGCCAGATGACCCTTCTCGTTGCAGTTATAGCGTCTAAGACCCGTATTCCCATTCTGAACATTTCCCTGATCAACAATCTGAATCCTTTGCTGAGGAGCAACCATGTTATTCCTTCCAGAAGCATTGAAACCTTGCCCACTACCCATGTAGTTGCCACTTCCTATCTGACGATCATTGTTTACATTACGAACCTCAACCCTTCCATTACGAACAACTTCTTGATTCCTTGTGTTAGATGAGGTGCGAATACGGTTGTTGGATTTGTTAGCAAATCTCCGAAATCTGAGCAATTAATGCAAATCCTTGATTCAACGTGTTGAAAGCCTCTTCATCATCATTCGTGTTTCAACGTGGAGTCTTGAATCGGTTGTTGTTATAAGGAACCATTGAGTTTCTTGTGATTGTTGTGATGGATCATATGGTGTTATCTAGGGTGATTGTGGTGGGTTAGTAAGGACTTGTTGCGGTGTGTACATAGTGGGTAACAAGACTGACCAAAGTGTTAGGAATTAGAAATTCCATAGTGAAGTATCGGTCACCCCAAATACTATCTAGCATAAGTTCGCTCGTAGACATATCGTTATTTACGTTATTTAGTAGTTAATTAGTTAGTCAGTAGCGTAGAATAGTTTAGTGTAACACCGTGGAGGAAGGACGGGTCTTTACCCACTGTATGCCTGATCCACAGTCCGATAGGAGGACGTAGTATTTGTAACTATAAATACCTCTTCCATCCTTGGAAGGGGTGGTGCTTCTTTTAATCTAACCTTTCATAATTTTTTAAGCAACTCTCTACCAAGAACACCCTCTCTTATCTTTCTCTCTCTAAATGACTAACATGTATTTCCATCATCCAAGACCACCCGAATCATCAAACAACATAATATTTACGATCCTACAAATGGTATCAAGAGCCATGGTTATTGTGTTGTGTTGATTTTTTGTGGTTTTGATACATGTTTTTAAACTGGTTTGTGTATTTTTTGTGGTCGGAATATTTTTTAAACTGGTTTGATACATGTTATTGTCTTATGGGTCTTTCATTGTCAAATCTGTCTTTGTGTCCAATTTTTGTCCAACTCAGTTACATTTATAATATCTTGTATGTGACTTTTTGTGTTACCAATATCCGTGATGTATGTGGTCATATCTGTGGTCAATCTTGGTCATCAACAGGTCAAATATGGAGTCCATATGCAGTTTTATGGGTCTTCTTTAAACGGTCAATTTCTATGGTCAAAATGGGTAAAAAAAAAAGGATGCATTTTTATGCAAGTTTTCTGGGTTTCTAATAAGCTGGTCGGAAATTTTGGTCGGAAAAACTCATCGGAAAAAATCTTATTTCTTCATAGAGACTTGTCATAAGTGTCGATTCATTGTGCAGATGAGTATTACTCGAGGCGGTTTGTGTTCATCTTAGCGAGTTGTGACTATAATGACTTAGCGACTTGTCCTTTTAATGGTAGCGAGTTGTTGACTATTGAGTCAACAAGCGAGCGAGATGCTAGCGAGTTGTCCTTTATAATGAAGTAGCGACTTGACTATTGACTATTGAGTCGATGGCGACTTGTAAGGTTTAAATGGCTTAGCGATTTGTGTTAAAAAAGGTAGCGACTTAACGGCGACTTGACCTAGTGACTTAACCTAGCGAGTTGTGACATGTAGCGACTTGACGAAAGGATGAAGAAGAAGCGACCACAAGACCACAACCACAATATCAAATAAACCAAATACCAATCTAAACTCTCGACCTCGGGTTCATCTAGCCATCATCGGTCCAAGACTCAAAGCAAAACTCGAAAAGAAAAATGAAAGTGGAGGTCGAATGTAAACCATCACGGCCAGACCAATAACAACATCAAATCGATTATATCGATGAGTGTGTAAATACTCATCATTTTATCTGATATAAGCGCAAAATCATCGAAAACACTCGAAACACATCAAAATGATCAAAATATCACAAATCGGTGTTTTATGTGTTTCAAATGCAAATTATCAAAATCGGATGAAAATGTATCAAGTTTGCAAAATTGGCGGTTTAGTCCCCAAGTTTCATAAATTGTCAAAAATAGTCCACGAGCCATAATTTCAAAAGCAAAAGTCACCAAAGGTCCTTTTAAAATCAAAAGTTGTCAAATTTAGTCCTTTGGTGAAAAATATTAAAAGTTTGAGAAAATTGCAAAATGGTCCTTCAACTTTCAAAATTGGCGAAATAGCCCTGGAAAATCGAGAATGACAACTTTGGTCCTTGTAATATTAACACTTGTCAATTTCAGGTCCACGAAACATCTTTGCATAATTAGCGAGCAGGTCCCTACAATTCGGAAATTACAAATAAGGCCCTTGTTATTAACCTTTCAACCATTTTGGCTGCCTTTACCTATTGGACCCTGCCACTTTGCCATTTGGACCCCTTGGTTATTATATCCGGTCAATCTTGGTCAAACATCTCAAACCCGCCAAAAAGTCCACCCTCTCAACTGCTGCCTGCAACTAGCTTTCCCGTCCCCTCCTCACTAATCACTCAAACTGTTCCTACTCCAACTAACATCCAAACTTCATTAATTGCACCTTCCCCCCTCACTCAACCCCATTTGGCAGATAACCATTTTGGCGCCAAAAATCGTTTTGAATGGTCAAGATTAATTTGAGCAATCCAAGGGCTGAGGATTGGTGGGATTTCATCAGAAGAGAGAGAGGATGAGATTGGATATAAAAAAGAAGCAATGGAAGCAAGCAAAGAGTAGATTATTAGTTTTAAATTTCTCTATGTCATTTTTATCTTTAATGTATTAATTTAATTTCAAAACTGTAATTTTGTGTTTACAAATGTTAAATTCAAGTTGTATTTGCAGTTTTACCAAGTTTTAATCATTGAGTACAAGTTTTAATCTGTTTTCATATATTTGCATCAACATTGAAATTTCCCAAGTTACAATCTCATTTAAAAGCTTTATAACTCTCATCTATCGACTTCATAAGCTCGAATGAGCTTGTGAAAGCATTATATAAGCTCACATTCTAGTTTCCACTCATTTTGTATCCGGGTCAACAAAAGTCAACTGGTGGCTCAAATAGCTATGGAAATGGTAATGGGTTGATTCAGGCATGGATTTGGGTTGAAAAGCAGTTAGTTGGGTTGGAATAAATAGATTAGTGGTTCATGGCTCACAGTTTGCTAAGCAATAGTTGCTTTGGACATTTGTAAGTCCAATTCAAGTTTTTATACATATTATGCATTTGTAGTTTTTATCTGTTAATTCTTGTCCTATTAGATGTATTTAGGTCTGATAAACTAGGTTTGATCATAATATGTACTGGTACTGTGTTTGGATTTGTTTCAGTTTGCCTATAAATGTTTTTAAGGGGTGTTTGGATTAACTGATCTGTCTGTCTTAGAGTTACATTCAGTAGTTGATCTTTATTGTTTCATGTTTGTTTAAGTATAAGTATGCTCATCTGAGTCTAGGTTTAGGTCTGCAATCACAGAAAGTCAAAATCATTCAAATCTGTCTCTAACTGATCCACTGTTGTGGATTTAGATTTGCAAATTCTCATTTTGTGTTCAAAAATCATTTACATTGCTTTCAGTATACTTTTTACATCACATAACATCAATCTCAGTGGTAAAAATGGAATCAAAGTTCATTTAAGTCAAAGTTCTTCAATATCATCAAAAAGTCAAATATGAAAATCATGTTTTGGACCAATTGAAAGGGATTTTTCTTGGATTCATTTTTAAGCATAAATCAGTGGAATTTGTTGCTTTAGAAACTTCAACTGGTACCTTTACTTATCCACATTTTTGTGGATTTTTGTCATTTTTCTAAAAGCTCCAAACAGGCTTTTCTTTTTGGTGTTAAGTGCCCTGTGCAGGCCACTGCTAACTGCACAGGGCTTGAGCAGGTTTTGCATTGCTTGTACAGAGCTTATCATAGCTCCATATGGTCTGAATTTTGGTGTACTTGGTCTCACCCAGGTCTAGTATAGGTTCCAAGTTATTGTTCCTAATTTCTAGCTTATTGGATTGCTTATTTTGTGGCTGCAAGTTGGTACCCCTTTACTGTTTTTAAGCAAAAATCTCATAAACTCAAATCTTTGCATCTAGCTTATCAGAGGTTGTAGCTTGCTAAAACTTGTTCCATTTCTGTCACTTTAGCTTATTAAAGCTTCTCTTTCAGTTTGGTAGCCTTTGGATTCAATTTGCTTATTGAAGTGCTTATTTCAATAAGCACTTCCTCATCAGATCCTTAATCCTCCAAATAAGCCCCTGTTTTTCTAATTTTCCTAGCTTCCTTACATTATTTTATACTTTTCCTGAAAATTTCAGATTTTTCCAAGTTGTTTTGCTATTTTTCCTAATTTAAATTAGTTTTTAATCATTTTAATTAGCTTTTAATATAAAAATTCAGAAAAGTCTCAAAAAAAATAATTTTCAATTTTCTTAAGTTTAGATAAATATAAAAGACAAAAAGTATTTTTCTAGATTTTTTAGTTAAATTTGTATTTTCTAGCATTTTAATTAGTTTTAAATAGTTTTAAATTAATAATAAATACATAAAAGTCTAAAAATATATTTTAGTTTTAAAATTAGTTTTATCATATTTTAGACTTTTCTAAGTCTTAATTTTATTTTTCTAGTCTTATTTCATATTTTCTTTTATTTTAGAGTATTATTAAATAGTTTAAATTAGTTTTTAATTAATAATAATTACATAAATAGTTATAAAAATAATTTTCTTTTTCTAAAAAGTTTCTTTTATCATTAGGATTGTAAAAATGTATTTTTCATATTTTTAGGATTTATCTTGTGTAATTTTCACGTTTTATTTTATACGTTACGTAGTTTTTAAATTAAACGTACGTTTTAGGTTTTAAGCGTTCATCACTTTAAAAATAGTGATAGCGTTTATTTAATAGATTTTATCTTTTAATCTTCTTTAATTTGCATTTAAGCCGTTGTTATTTGTTGGCTTTTTACGTAGTTAATCTATTCACAAATCCCTTTATCGTTCAAATTTCCGATCACTAAACGTTTGATAATCCATTGCACAACTCATTTGGGACATAACGACCGGGAAACATTGTACTCCTCGGATCTTCATTGCATTGGTTTTGAGCGGTTTAAGTGCATTACGATCTGTCATTCTGAAGTGGCGACTTGCGTGATTAGACTTATTTGTTTGGAACCGATCAATTTTAGCGCCATTCTTGGGGAGTTGTCTTGATTTATCTTCCGTGTAGCGATTAGTTGTTTGAATCATCACTCTTTGTTTATATCATCCATTTACGTATATATATATATCCATATTTTCTTCTAAAAATCCAAAACCCAAAACATCCAAAACGTATAAAACACAAAAATATTTTCTCTTTTGTTTCTATATATGTATCAAAAATAAAAATACAAAAGAATCGTCGTTTTCTTTAATAATTAACAACTTAAAAGATTACCACGAAAACCAAGGCGGTGCACTACCTAGCTGGGGTGCGACCATAATAAGTTCCCGAACCAAAGATTTAAAACTTGCCTTTGTGTCCTTGTGATTGGTGTACCTTTTTCAAAGAAGCCATTCATCTTGGATTATTGGTTAAGTTCATTTGTTGTTTTGCCTCGATCTTGTGTTAATTGATTTTGTTGTGATATCGACGTTTGAACCGGAAAACCCAAAAGATTCTTCTCACACCACCATTTTATAAACATCTTCATAATTCTCATTCTCATCGAAATATCTTCATAATTCCATTTCTCTCTTAACTCGAGTCCTTAGAGTTAACTCTAGTGCATCTTTTCGTTCTTCTAGATCATTGAGTCCTTTGCGTGATCTAGCGAAATTCCTAGAAGGCGTTCTCGTGAGCGTCTTTGCCCAAATAGTCGAACCCGAGATTCGTACTATTTCAATCAACACCATGGCGACGAACGCACTATGGCGAAATGCTCCGAGCACCCACCGAGGGTTATGGAGATGCCATTGTTTTACCGTAATCAACTCGATCACTTGAATTGAAGACACATTTGATCACACTTGTGTCTCACGAATCAATTCAGCGGGGCGATCGAGAAGACCCGTATCACACATCCGTTGGTTTAACAAGTTGACTTCAACTATCAATTTCAAGGATGTACCTCAAAAGTCATCAAGTTGATGCTTTTCCATTCTCTCTTGAGGGGCGGCCGGTTTGGTGGAAAAAGAACCCCTCGATCCATCGAAACTTGGGAGGATCTTGTTCAAAAGTTTGTCAACTATTTCTTTCCTCCATCAAAGGCGACTAATCTGAAAATGAAATTTCGGATTTCGTCAAAATTTCAATGAAAATTTTGGAGGCATGGGAGAGATTCAAAGATCTCCTCAGAAATGCCCCCATCATGAATTCACGGAGCTTGACAAGTTAATATCTTTTACAATGGGTTGAGCAGTAATGATCAAGATTCCTTGAATGCATCCATGGTGGAAATATCTTGAATCGTAGACCTAAAGATGTGCTTGAAATTTGCGAGTAAATCAAAGTTCCTATTTCTCGCAACAAAGTCAATGTTCGAACACTCCACTTCTTCATCCGGTAACTCTTACGAGTTAGCGACTCCGAATAAACTGCTCTAACGGACATCATCCATTGTATGATAAAGAGGTAAAGGAAATCAAAAGCGAAATTCATAAACCGGAACCAATCAAAGCCATAAACAAGGTGTGTGAAATTTGTAGTGGTCCACACGCGTATTATGATTGTCAAGCAACCGATGCTTCCTTTTACCAAGCTCCGTAGCTTGGTAAACCACAATCAATACCGACCACGGTGATCCTCACTACCGTGCACCTAGCGGTATGACACCACCTGGTTTTCCTCCCGTGCAAAACCATGGCAATCAAAACCATGGCAATCAAAATCGCTTTGTTCCGAATCAAGGACAAAATTTCAATAAATCTCAAAATTTCAATCAAAACCGGAACAATTTCAACCAACCTTATCAGGCTCCTAATCATCAGAGTTATCAACAACCTCCTCAAGCTCCCATACCGAATGACTTCATGAAAATGACTGAGGCAAACATGCGATCAATGCAAACTCAGATCAATAACATGAGAGGTGAGCTAAAAAGGGAAATTGATACCACATTATCTCGGCAGACAAATGAGTTAAAGAATATGATGAGCGGTTTCATGAACATGAATATGAACAAAGCTTCATCATCTTCCGGAGGACTCGAGCAATACTATTCCTAATCCCAATGCCGAGTTGAAAGCCGTCACCACTCGTAGTGGTAAGGCGCACAATGGACCTTCGACTCCTATGCCCCCCTCCTCCATGGCAATGAGTCAAGTTACCAAGGAGACAACGGACAAGGTGCATTATTCAAGCCCACGGTACAAGACACGTCCAACCTTGGTAGTCAAGCTTTAAGTCCGGAACCCGGTTCCAAAGACACATTCGAGCGAAAACACTTCCATCCGGCTCAAAGTCTAGTCGACTTCCTTACCCATCAAGAATGAATGATGAGAAGCTCAAAGACAAAAACAAAGAGCAAATGGAAAATTTTTCCAAATCTTCAATGAGCTTCACTTTGATATAAGCTTCGTTGATGCTCTCGTTCTAATGCCTAAATTTGCATCCACGCTAAAGGCTTACTCACCAACAAAGACAAGCTATCGAGTTGGCTAAAACTCCTCTCAATGAGCAATGCTCGTGACCATTCTTAATAAGCTTCGAAAAGCTTGAAGACCACAGCGGTTTTAATCCGTGTGATTTTTGGGGATGTTTCAATGCTCCGCCTTGGCGATCTTGGCGCTAGCATTAACCTCATGCCACTCTCGTATGGAAGAATCCCCCTTCACGAACTTTCATCCACTCGTATGACACTCGAGCTAGCGGATCGTCTGTAACTCGTCCACTTGGGATAGCCGGGATGTCGTGATGAAAGTGGGAAAGTTTCACTTTCATCCGACTTTGTTGTAGTAGACTTGATGCGGATCCTAGAGTTCCCTCATCTTGGGAGAGCTTTCTTAAGAGCAGTGGTGCTCGATCGATGTGTTTCTTTGAAGAGTTGACCATACGGGTTGACAACGAAGAGCTCGCGTTAAATATCAACGAACTCCAAACCTTTGTACAAGCAGTGTTGCCACAATTGATCAAAAATGCGAAAGAATCAATGCAACGCTCTCAAATTTCGAGGTTAAGAGTGTTCACCAAAAGCGTCTTGAGCTCAAAGCTTTAAAATTACCCCGGTTCAACCAAATGGTTCGAAAGGCATGTACCGGGGAAGTCAAGAGTATTCTTGATGATGATGACGATGATCTAGAATCGGAGACTTCGCCGGAAGTGGTGGAAGCTGCTAGCTCTAAGAGCACACCACTTGTCCCACCTCCGGCATCGGTTTGTCGCATCGAGATTGTTAAGTCATGGATGAAACCAAACTCTCTTACATTTCATCCGAGTTGGATGATGATGTTTGTGATCCAATGGGAGACATTCTTCCCATTGATGAATTGCTCAAAATGATCCATCATCTTCTAGTCCTATTCCGACTCTTCCATACCTTCTCTCACTCGATGAGGAAGATGACAACTTTGGAATGAAGTCGATGAATTTCTTAGTGATGAGTCAATTCCAGCGGAATTGATAACACTTACCTTGATCCGGAGGAGACATCCTTTTACGGAAAGTCATTGATTGAAGAACCATTTCCGCCCTCCTCCCGGACATCTTCTTGACAATCACCATCTAAGCTTCAAGATTAAGCTTATAGATGTCAAAGCGGTGATTTGCTTCTCTCTGTGAGGAATGGACTTGCATTCTCATGTACGTCTTTATTCCATTCTTCACGGATGGTGTGGTTGCTCTTTCCTTTTCTCTTTCGAGAATGAGGACACCATCTTTGACCCGGTATCATCCCTTATAGTTTCTACTATTAAACAATACCGCGGTTATATCTCATCGGTGTGGAACTTTCGATGTTCATATGTTCATTAACATTGTGAGCGAAAGTCCGATTGAGATTGGTTTTCCACGTTACTTTCCCATGAACAAATGAATTGGGTCGAGTCAAGCTAGCGACTCGGGAATCAAAAAGAGCATGCAATATGGGTTTTCACCCATATTTACGTCTTCTCACCTCTTTCTACCACCCTAGTGTGGGGGTTGCCCATGTTTCAAAAAAAAAAAAAAAAAAAAAAAAAAAAAAATCTTCTTCCTAAATAATGGCGTAGTATTTCCCTTTTACGTTCTTTGTTTGGCATAACATGCAGGTACTTTGAATATTGAGGGCAATATTCATTTCTAAGTGTGGGGAATTCTCACGAATTTTATCATATAATTATACCAATTCCCGTTTTGGCCAAAATTTTTTTTGGAGCAAGTGTTCTACACTTACTCATTTGGTTATCGATCCGCCATATACGTAAGACAAAAGGATTGGCTAATCCAGAGCAAGCGGCTCTTGGTAAAGATATCTCAAATCCGTTTATATGGCTTGCAATTTGCCCAAATTGTATGGTATTCAACTCACCATATCCTAAAAAGTGAAGAGTTGGCTAGCCCGCAAGATTATGGCTTGTGGTAAAGGCGATGGAAAAACCATAATTGGTAATCACTCACCAAAGATAATATTGATAATTTATCTAAGAGTTGGCTAGTCCGAAGGGTACAACTTACGGTAAAGACAAAATCAAATCCGTTGAAAGTTTGGTGGTTTGCTCAAAATCGCATAGTTATCGGTGTACCATGGTTCTTACTTGAATGAAACATTTGGCTACTCCAAGTAATGGCTTTTGGTAAAGAGTTTAAAATCCATTATGTTTTCTCAAATCATTGCTAGGGACTAGCAATATCTCGATGTGGGGGATTGATGAGTGTGTAAATACTCATCATTTTGTATAATATAAGCTGCAAAATCATCTCGAAAACACTCATAAACACATCAAAATGATCAAAATATCACAAATCGTTGTTTTATGTGTTTTAAATGCAAAATATCAAAATCGGATGAAAAACATATCAAATTTGCAAAAATTGCAGTTTTAGTCCCCCAAGTTTCAAAAGTTGTCAAAAACAGTCCCTGAGCACATAATTTCAAAAGTAAAGTCACCAAAGGTCCTTTTAAAATCAAAAGTGGTCAAATTTAGTCCTTTGGTGAAAAATATGAAAAGTTTGAGAAAATTACAACTTTGGTCCCTCCAGTTTCAAAATTGGCAGAAATGGTCCCTGGAAAATGTGAAAATGGCAACATTGGTCCTTATACTTTCTGAGAGTGTCACTTTTGGTCCCTTGAAACAAGTTTGATGAATTGGCAGCTTAGGCCCCTCAACTTTCAGATTTTACAACATTAATCCCTATAGTTTAAAACCTTTCACTTAATTTTGGACCCTTTCATATTCTGGACCCCTGTCAATATTGAATTATGAACCCCCCTTTATATTAAACCTTAAGTCAAATCCTGGTCAAATCTCTCATACGCGCCAAAATTGCTCCTTCTCCACTTGAGTCTGCAATCAGCCTGCTACACTCAAACCTCCCCATCCCTTATCTCTTCCCTGTCTCCCCCCTCCTCCACCTCACTCCAAGATGCAATTAATGCAACCCTACTCCCTCACTCAAGCCTCAACTGCCAAATCCTCATTTCCCGCCAAAATGGACAACTTGGCCAAAAGTCACAAAAGTCACCCATGGGCTCTGGAATTTGATGGGATTCACTCAGAGGAGAGAGACAAAGAGAATGGGTATAAAAACAGAGGAGAAGAAGCAAGTAGGAGTGGTAGTTAGTTTAAAATTTAAATTGTATGTCGTTTCTCCTTCAAGTATCTTAATTAGTTTTTCAAATTTGTAATTTCAAGTTTTATTGTATTAAACTTAAGTAATTTGATAATTATAATCTGTTTGGAGCACTCAATTCAAAGTTTCATTCTAGTTTTAAATTTCATAGTTTACTGTTTAAAAGTCCAATTTCAATCTGTTAAGTCTAAGCCTCTCATAGCTTATACTTAAGCTCAAATAAGCTTACCTAAGCTTATCATAGCTTTTGGTAAGCCTATCATTCAATTTCAAGCAGGTTTTGTTCTTGGTCAAAGAAAGTCAAACTTGGGCAAGTTTGGAATGGAAATGGCAATGGTTGATGCAGGCAATGGATTTGGGGTGAATTACAGTTATTTGGGTTGGTTCTGATAGGGTAATGGTCTTGGTTTGACAGTTTGCTAGCAATAGTTGCTTTGGACATTTGTAAGTCAAAATTCAAGTTCTTATACTTATTCTGCATTTGTAGTTTTTATCTGCTAATTCTTGTTCTAATAGCTGTATTAAGGATAATCATACTGGGTTTGATCATTAATATCAGTTGGATAAGTGTTTGATTAGTTTTTATTGCATAACAGTAGTGTAAAGGGGTGTTTGGTACTATTGTTTAATCTGTTGTAGAGGTTGGTTCATTGATCAAGTTCTGTTAGTTCATGTTAAGTAAGTGTATCTAAGCTCAATTAAGTCAACAACTTGGGCCTGCTACTCAAAAAGTCAACATTTTGCTTAAATTTGTCTCAAATGTTCACTGTTGGAACTTTTGATTAGCAGACTTGAGTTTTGTGTTTAATAGTCTCAAACAAAGCTTTAATCATGTCCATTACACCTTATAATACCTAGATCGTTGATAAAATTTGGATCCAAAGTTGGAAAAGTCAAAATTCATCATTTCATCAAAAGTCAAAATATGAAAAAGCAGGTTTGAGCCAACTGATGGAGATTTTCATTGATTCATTTGTGGGTCAAATTTAATGAGGTTTGGTGTTTCAAAAACTTCAACTGGTTCTCTATCTTATTAGCATTTTTGTGAATTTTTACAAATATTTTATAAGCTTCAAACAAGCTTGTACTTTAGGTCTTAACTCCCCTGCTCACTGAACTCAGTGAATGCTGAGATTTGCTCAGGTTTTGTGCAAGGTGCACAGAGCTTATTAGAGTTTCTCATGGCCTGAATTTTGGTACAGTTGGTCCCACCCAGGTCTTGTCCAATTTCCAATTGGTAGTTTTCCTTTTTAGCTTATATTCAAGCTTGTGCATCAGCTTAAAGTTGCTACCCAGAGACTGTTTTGGCATTTATAAGCTCAAACATCAAATCTGATCTAGCTTGTGATTCAGAGGGTTTAGCTTGTTGAAACCCATTGCATTTTAGTTAAATTAGCTTATTGTAGCTTGATTAACAGTTTGGTAGCTTTTGGTGAGCTTTTGGCTTATCAAGTGCTTATTTCAATAAGCACTTCCATAGCAGTTGCATATTTCTCCACATAAGCACCTATTTTTCTATTTTTCTTATATTCCTAATATTATTTTAGACCTTTCCTGAAATTTTTAGATTTTTTTAAGTAGTTTTGCTATTTTTCTCAATTTAAATTAGTTTTTAATCATTTTTAAATAGCTTTTAATACAAAAATTAGAAAAGGTTCAAAAAATAATTTTTCATTTTTCTTAAGTTTAGATAAATACAAAAAGCCAAAAAAGTATTTTTCCATATTTTTCTTAGTTAAAATTGTATTTTTAAATAATTTAATTAGTTTTTAATAGTTTAAAATTCATAGAAAATAGGAAATTAATCAGAAAAATACAAAAATAGTTTTGAAAATTCTAGTTTGTTATTTTAGACTTTTCCATTTCATAATTTTATTTTTCTAGCTTTATTTCCTAATTTCTTGTATTTTAGATAATTATTTAATAGTTAAAATTAGTTTTTAATTAATAGTAATTAATTAATTAGTTATAAAAATAATTTTCTTTTTCTAAAAAGTTTCTTATATCATTAGGTTTGTAAAAATGTATTTTTCATATTTTTAGGACTTTCATTTCTTAGATTTCACTTTTTATTTTATACGTCTACGTAATTTTAATTTAAACGTAAGTTTTTAGTTTTAAGTTTTAAACGTTCATCACTTTAAAAATAGTGATAGCGTTTATTTAATAGATTTTATCTTTTTAATTTCCTTTAATTTGCATTTAAGCCGTTTTAATTTGTTGGCTTTTTCCATAGTTATAATAAATCAAATCTCTGTATCCGTTCAAATCTTCTCGATCACTAAACGTCTGACTATTCTCGCACGGCTCGTTGGGACTTAACGACCTGGGGAAACCTTATACTCCTCAGATCTTCATTGCATCTGTGCTTAAGCTGTTTTAAGTTTCTTGCTTGCGTGAGAAAACTTGACGGTTTTGCGCAGATCAATATCCTAATCCCATTTCAACCAACAACTTCAACACTATCCTATCCCAGCTCCTCATGTTACAGTCACTGACCAAGACTTAAACAAATTGTAAAACATAATCAAATAAATCCCAGATTTTTCGTGTGTTACCAAAAGCATATCAGACCTTTGAGAGGTCATTCATACACGAAATACAATCATCACTGATTTTTGTTTGAAGTTTATACTCCATATTCAATATCCGAAAATATTAAGAAAAGATTTATAACAAATCTGTTATAACCTTTTTTTTGTTTCATTCAAGACTCATTAAAGCTATAGGACGAATTTAAACATCAACTCAAACATAAAGAATAAAACCTAGCCGAGACCCGTTTAAGGATCTTGAAGCATTTTAAATTGATCTCTTGATACGGATTGAACAATCACATTAATTCATATGTTAGAGGAAGGTTAAGCATATGTTCATTTGGATTAAAGAAGATTATTCGTTGGTTCAATTGGTACTGAGATCCGATTAATTGGAGATTTGGTTTGTTGAGAGAAAAAGTTTGGTGTGATTTAGTTTGAGTGATAGTTCTGAGATAGAGGCGTTTTGATTGTGAGAAGTTTTAGGGTTTGGATTTGTTGGCTGCGTGAAAATAAGTAGTGATTAGGGTAAAATGTGAGTTTAGTGAATATTAGGGTAAAGAGTGGTTATTCTGAATGTGGACATTGGCCGAACAGATTTTATGCCTCCTGATCATGGGCCGAATATATTGAGTTGGTGTTGGGCTTTATGCTGATGTCATGGGCCGTGTATTATTATGGGGATGAACCAGATTTATGCTAAGTTGAGTTTGTGTCGTGAATTTGATATCCGAAATCATGGGCTGTGCTAATTATTTCTTTATATGGGCCGAATTTTGTGACAAATATTGATAATTGATGTTAACTAAATGATGTTGTTAATTGCACATATCAAGTCCAAAACACATTTAAATGTGCAACATGTGTTTAGCAAAGTTACATTTCGTTACATTGGACTTTGATTTACGGATGAGCTTTGTATTGGATTGTATATGTTATTAATGGGCTTGGACCAAGATTGTGTATGTTGTGTATTAAATTGGTTTTGGACGTTCGACTTGGATGATTGGATTGATTTTCATGAACTGGGCCTCAACTATTGCAAGTAACCTAGTTTGGGCCACACTTACATGACTGGGTCAGATGGACTTCTCATGAATTGGACCTCTTTTAATGATTTGGATAATGTGAGATTTGTTAAAGAGATTTGTTGTCATGAGATTTGAGGATGAGATTCGTTGTGGTAAGCAATTTGATACTTTGGTTTATGCATTTTCACGATGGTTATTTGGTCACGGCTTAAATTGTTATTGGAACTTGGTTGACTACGGGGTTGTTTGTGTTCAATATCTCTTATTTGGACTTGAAGTGAGTTTTTCCGGGCGCGTTTACTTATCTCATCTTCTTTCTTTCTACCCTTCCTCGAAGATGACTTGTTTGGGCGTTTATTGAATGTGATAAAGACTTGGCTATTTAGTTACGGTTGTGATTCTTTCTCGCTTAACCCACAACGTACCTATCACTTCGGTGTCTCACGCAGTTGAGGATATGTCAAAAGGTTTGGTACATTGGGTACACCTTTTCTTTTTCATGAGGATTAGTACAATTTTAAGTAACAAATCTGGGGAATTCTACTTCATGATCAAGTTTGGCATATCGGGCTTACTTCACCATGTTGTCACTACAATAGCCGACATAATGCGTGAATGATGTGTTTACCAAAGTATTTATTGGATGGTTGATGATATTGTTGATGTTGGATTATGAACCGTTGATGAACCGCTGCATGTTCCCCTAAAACAGATATTCACCGAAACCAATGTTGTCATAACACATTCAAGCTGACATTGTTTACGGTTTTGTCTTAAATCATAGACTTGTAAAATCCCATGATAATGGAAACATCCTAGTAATAGTAAAGTGCATTTCCGGATCTATCTTACGGTTTATTCTTGGTTTAGTAAAATCTCGCGAAAGAAACTATTTCTCGGTTTAAACTATAGAATTGTAAAATCCCGTAATGATGGAACCATCACGAGAAAGGAAAGTGTATTTCGGGATCTTATCGATCTTTGGTGCTACGGTTTCTACTTGAAGAAGGATAAAGGTATACTTCATGAATTGGATGTGTGTTTGGATTTTCGTCATGGAAGTTTGGTTATTACATGGTTTTACGGGGTTATGTGCTTTTAACCATGGTCAAGATGGAAACCATTATCATAGTTCACTTAAAACGTCAAAGGAGGCTAGATTTGAGCTTTTAACCAGAAGATGTAACAATGGCGTTAATTCACTATTATTTATTTGAGGTTGAAGTAAAATATCACGGGCGAGTATACTTAGTATCTGAAGGTATCGGGGATGGTTGGATGAAGATTCTTCATGATCCTTGTTCGAGCTTATTATCAAAAACGAAGACTTGGAAATCTAGTTATTGTTGGGTGACTTTTTCCTTTTCTTTTACCACTTGGTGGAATTGGGCTCTTATCACCTCAAAATAACTATCACTTTAAGGAGTTACGTTGTAGTGCTCAGTGTCACATTCAATTGTGGATTTTCAAGAGGTGATGTACGTCTTATACTTGATGGTTGGTTGGATGAAGAGTATAGAGTACTTAGAGATTCAATGGAGGATGAAGTCTCGGCACCGCTCTTTGTTTCATAATATTAGGTGAAGATTCAATGGAGGACGAGTTCGGGTTAGTTTACTTCAGGGTCAAATTCATCATATTGGGTTTTCTCCATCATCTGTCACAACAAAGAGCCTACGGAATGATAATGGGGTGATTACATGTTTTGCCAAGAGATGATGAAAATAGAGAGATTATGACGTCAGTTCACATCAGGTAAGGCCTCGTACTTCAACATTATGACGTTTGAACACAACATTTCAAGCCTCGTTCTCTAAAGAAAAGAAAAGTGTACGTTTTAGTGCGCTTTATCTTCGGAAGAAGATAAATCTTCTTATTATGACCATTCTCATCAACATGCTTCATGCTTTTTCCATGCGCTTCAGTCATCAAGTGAACCGGACTACTGTTGATTGTTTTCTTATTCCACTTGCTCTTTTATAATGACGATGGCGACATCTTATGCTAACTTTGAAGGGGAGAAGTGTGAAGAGACTACATTTTAAAGATATTCACTTATTCAATCAAGAATGGCAACTCCGTATGCAATTCTTGAGGGGGAGAAGAAGTGTGATAGTTCTGCATGGCTGATTGACTTATGAGAATATATGGTCATACGGCTCCTAACTCATGTAAGAACCGAGCTTCTTCTTATTGGGTCATCTTTACATGGTGTTTCTTCCATGAGCCTCTGGTTGACATCTTCTCACGGGCTGATATGATTAATGACAAAGTGCTTCCAGTTGCGAGGCAAATTTCCTTGATGAACATCTTTCTGTTCTTGTTTGATTGGGAGGGATTTGAGTTAAGGGGATTTGCTATATATAAGTTAACGGGAATGCATTTGGTGAGAAGAAGATGTTGACTTTCTATTCCCCAATTGGACAATCTTGAAGAAGGTCGAGTCTACAGTCTGTTCTACATTTTCTGCTGCATGTTAGAAGACAAAAGACGAGTTGCATTTGACGATCTAAAGACTTCTTCTTAATTCAAGCATTCATCATAAAGATTGTCGGTTTAGGGGAGAGCACTAATTGGGGGAAAGTGAAAAGCCATATTTAATCCCCAATTAGACTTGCTCACATTCTACTTCAGCAAGTTGATTCTCACAAGTGTTCAAGTGTTCTTCTCAATGATTTCAAGTATTTGGGCTTATTATGTGTTCTTGATTACGAAGCATCAAAACCAAAGGGGAAGGAGACACGCATCTAAACGCGAGTAAACATTGATGAACTTAATACTTCTAAGTGATTGAAGATATCCGGGAAGACTAATGTCATTACCGCAGAGAAACTCAAGGTTTGACTCATGGCGTTTAGTGTTCTTATTCCAACTATGTGGGGAAGAGATGGAAGAGTTAGTTCTTGGTGATAAAAGAGGTACACAAGTGTGTGATGATTTTGATGCTATCGCAATCATCGGGGAGAGATTGTGTACATTGGGGACGCCATTGTTTCACTTGAGTGCTTAATCGGTGATTCAAAGATATAATCACTTATTCGGAGTTGAAATCCGAGAGATAGTCCTCCGTAGAGATAATTAGTGATTCGGCCCGCTTTTAATGTTATCGGTTATTCTCTCTTTGGGCATTCGGTGCTTGGGTTCTTGAGCTTCATACACTTTCTTCAGGGGGAGAGAAAAGTATACATCAGAGTTATTCTTTTCCCATTGGACTTAATCTGCTACTTCGATGGTATAAGTTTCTTTGTCTTTGGGTATGTGTATTCGGGTTCGTGAGCTCTAGTCTAAGAGACTGACTGCATCAATTCATCTACTTGGGGGAAGTGGTCTCTTGACAACGTTTTGGGGATGCATCGCTTCAGACTTCCGTGGAAAAGGAATTTGAGAAGATTATTCAAGTGTGGGATGATTCTTTGCTTTTCTACTTGATGATATAACCCCGAACGGAGACTTACGATGATCCTTCTTATATGGAGCAGCAAGATCGATGATATGGTGTGCGTCTTTGTGCATCTGGCTAAGGCAAGCTTGAAAGAAAGCTTAGAATCTGCTCAATAAGAAGATTTACGGTTTGGGGGGAAGCTACCAAAGTCTCACTTTCAAGTGGCTCAATTTCTCTCTTCGATTCAAGAGCCTTGGAAGCTTTGGTGGTGAATGTTTTAGGGATGATGACTTCTATCTTCTACAACGGGTTGCTCGATATCCTTATCTCGATACTCGTATCATCATCTTCTTAAACTATATCATATAATCTATCTTTGTAAATATTTATCAAAAACCAAAATACAAAAATAGAAAACCATCAAAATCAAAATAGAAAAATATAAAATCAACAAAAATCCATAAAAAATTGAAAAATCAGAAAATACCAAAAATATTGTTTTTCTCAAGACATGTCTTCTGGTATCGATAACATCTACGGTCTTAGAAATGTCATTCAATAATGGCACGGGACCTTAGATGAAGTTCGAACAAGAGGTGTAAATATTCTTTTCGAAAACATGTCTCAAAATATGGCTTGCAGTTACTTAAGACTGCAACCCGTGCTTAAAACCATGGTTTGCTATTATTTCAGATAGCAACCCGCTCTTTTAAAGAAAGGAAAGTGCTGCGCTAAACCAATTTTTAATCAATATTTCGTGCACTTTTGCTAAAAAAAATTAGGAAAGTATGTCGAAGGACTGCTGTTCCTACTCAAATATTTTTCCGTCTAAAATTCTTCAGAAAAATATTTGTTTTAACGTAATGGTGGTAAATGAGTTGCTTGAAAATCAATCAGTATCAGAGTTTTCATAAATTTGAAAACTCAATCAATGACTTCCGCGCTTTTAATCTTTTCATAAAATGAGTCATTGATTGAGGGGGAGAATGTTTTCAAATTTATATCATCTAACCGACTTATCCAATTATCCTATATACTTAAATGTTAAACATGTTAACCTACGTTGAAGGACTAGGTGCCTAGGATATGATTGTTAGGTTTAGATGATTAGAGTTTGATGAACACATTATCCCATGCTTTATATGATCTGATTGATATGTTGAATTGACTGTTATTAGTCGATTGCTGTTTGGGTGATGTCGACCACCATATATCTGTTTGTGTCCACTAATGTATGCAGGTATATTGGTATATAAGAATGTTCCCAATCCGGATCCCACAATTGATGATTGGATGCCGAAAGGAAAGGGCAACTATATCTTGGGTCGACAAATGAAGAAACGGAGCTTAATTTGACTTCTATGGAGAGTTGGCATGAAATGCAATGTAAGAGGTCTCACTGCATCAGCAGATGGTTTTCTTCATCATCAAATGAAGAAACGGAGCTTAATTGGACCTCTATGAAGAGTTGGCATGACAAATGCAACGTCATAGGTCTCACTGCATCTGCAGACGGTTTTCTTCCAGCCCTACAGCAACAACAGAAGCTTTTGAACCACCTAACGTATCTTGTGCAGGAAAAGTAGTGAATGATACCATTTTTAAAACTGTTTTGATAATATTGTTTTGAAAATGGAAAATATTGTTTTGAAAATAAACTAAACTCATATTTTGGAAATCAACCGGACTTCATTTCTAGTATAAGTCACTCAATCAACGACTACTGTCATTGATTGAGGGGGAGAGTGATTTCAAACTTAAGTATTTTCAAACGATATTTCTTCATAAAAGTCCGGTTTGTATAATAATAAGTGGTGATCTAAAGATTTAATGTTATGTCATGGTATGATTCTCTTTAAAACTCAGAGATCTTTCAAAATGAAATTTTTTTCTGTTCTTGTTTGATTGTGAAATTGTTTTATTTTACTTAAAGATCTCTTAAAACAATCATACCTGACACTAACAATCTTTAATGTCTTAAAACTGTTCCTTATCCATCATTTTTCAAAAATAAATCTTGCCACGTCTTTCCCCTAAAATTTTCTAAATGATTTAAATCAATCGGGATCCAAAATCTCAATTGGTTTGAAATTTTTGATCGGGGGAGAGATCGTGATTTAAATCTCAAATTGGTTTGAAAAGGGTGATTGTTTCAAAAGCACTTCTTCCTTCATGTGCCAAACGATTTCAAATACATAATGCACATGATTGTGGAAGAGAATTTAACCAAAAACCAGAAGAGTATTTAAACAAGGCCACATATTCTCCCATTTTTTCCAAACCTTATTAAATCACTTGGGATCCAAAATCTCAAAGGTTTTGATATTTTTGATCGGGGGAGAATTTGTGATTTAAATATGAAATCTGATTACAAGTGATCGTTTTGACTCAAAGTGCAGGCTGCTCTCCCATATGTGCTAAACGTTTTCATTAATTGAAGCACATATTGAGGGGGAGCATTTCAAAAGAAAATAAACTATCAAGGTACAAAGGTTTCAATGTTTTATCATATGTACCTTGATTGAGTTTTAAAGGTTTTCTCTATGGCATATTGTGATCGTGGAAGTACTTTAAAGAACTCCTGCCTCTATGTGTTAAATGATTTCAAACAACCAACGCACATATTGAGGGGGAGAATTTACCAAAGAAAATCAAATGGCTTTTTCATAAGAAATTGTGATCAAAGAAATATTTCAAAGTACTTTTGCCTCCATGTGCTAAACAATTTCAAGATCATATGCACATGTTGAGGGGGAGCATTTCTAAATGATCAAAACTATTAAGGTACAAAATGCTTTGATCTCGTATCACAAGTACCTTGATTGATTTTCCAAATGATTTTTCAATTGGTTTCAAGAAGGAAAGAACAATACCAAAAGACCGACCAATTTACTTTATGCATGGTGATATAAGGATGGTTAGGTTAGGTATTTGTTTCCACGATCCCGCCAGAGCCGGAGGGATCTACCCAGGGACAATCCACTAGATAGTGTAGAGTCCTTAGGTATGATGAAAAAAGGAGAAAAGTGAGATATGGGAAGAGTGCGGTGAGATAGAGCTAGAACGGAATAAACCCAACAAGGTTCTAGTTATGAAGTCTCGTAAGCAATCAAGGGTTGAAGAATGAAAAGAAATGAATGTGAAAAAGGGTGAAAAGAAATAGCCTCCAATAATTCAACCTTAGGACAAGAATCGGGTTCAATACATATGCTACGGTGGTTACTAAGGTAACACTGGTATTGAAGACAAGGCGTCATGGACCCAAAGGATGCACCGCACTAAACTTCCCAAGCTACTCAAGTTCCTCTTAAAAGGGTTTGTTTCATTCTCACGGGAACCGACATAATCTATCAACTTTCTCTTAGAGATTGTTGATATTGAAGAAGGAGACCTCTCCTAGTCTCCCAATAGGAACCAAATGTGCACAATTGAGTCTAGAGCCAAGAGATCATCCACAATATCTCATTAGGACACAAAGTTAATGAAGACTTGTTGTTTCACACAATGTGGAAAGTAAGAATATATTAAGAGTCCTACGCATTATCCTTGTGGTATTGCCAGAACATCCGAGTGATATGAAAATATTCACGATGAAGATGGAAATCCTTCTATAGCCAACATCAAACAAGCTTTTGGTGGGTGACATGTGAGATCTTTTCTAAAGATCAAGCTTGTGACAACTGGATAGAAACAATGGGGCGATTCATTCTTGAATCAACCTTGGTCCAGGAAATGGATTGACGGATACCTTTGAAAACCGGTCGTTGTGCTCAACAATTCTTTTCTCTAGCACATCGATCGTGTATTAATCTTTCAAAATTAAAGGGTATTTATGATTGAAAATTGATTTTTCTTATAAAACCTTCGTCGTGTTGCAAAACTCTTTCTTCAAGCAATACGCGATTGTTTTAAATCAATTTTTCATCAATCGATGAATCTTAATTATTGGTTCACTCACTCCGTGTTGTCTTCTTTGAGATGTTCCGGTTTGAGAACGGCTAGAGCGACTACGAAACCTGTCAAGGAGATTCTTAGGAATCCTACCGATCAACGAGGGAACCGTGGGCGTGTACCTCAATTCAACAAAGTGATCAAAGACACGTTCGTGTGTTTTATTGCTAACTGTTGTTTACAGTACATTTGGACGGTTGCGGTGATCGTAATTGAGCATCAATCCAAAGCCGCATGCTTACAAAGATCCACACTTAATTGAAGAAATCATGACTGGTGCATATCTACATAACCTGGCTCTGATATTTTTATACTATGCTTCTACTACGCTGCTGCAAATATCATGAGCCAGTAAAGTTTCCGTTACTCTGATGAAAGATGTCATGATCCAAAAGTGTGAGCATGTCGGTCTAAAAGTCACAACATCACATGAAGGCAACACAACTATGGATGATCCAGAGAGATTTGTTGTGGCTGATGATCTCAAAGAAAGCTCAAAGATCATCAAAGATGTGGATCAGTTAAAGACCTCCACTGAAAGTACAAATCATTCGGACTATGAAGAGTCACTACTAATGCACAAAGATTGCTGAACTTGAAGAATTGAAGTCTACGAGCTCAAGACTGAAGATTAAATAGAATGCTAGGATTCGAAATGTAAAACATGGGGTGGCCTCCCTTAGGGGGAGATTGTTAGGAATTAGAAATTTCATAGTGAAGTATCCGTCACCCCAAATATTATCTAGCATAAGTTAGCTCGTAGACATATCGTTATTTACGTTATTTAGTAGTTAATTAGTTAGTCAGTAGCGTAGAATATTCTAGTGTAACACCGTGGAGGAAGGACGGGTCTTTACCCACTGTATGCCTGATCCACAGTCCGATAGGAGGACGTAGTATTTGTAACTATAAATACCCCTTCCATCCTTGGAAGGGGTGGTGCTTCTTTCAATCTAACCTTTCATAATTTGTTAAGAAACTCTCTACCAAGAACACCCTCTCTTATCTTTCTCTCTCTAAATGGCTAACATGTATTTCCATCATCCAAGACCACCCGAATCATCAAACAACATAATATTTACGATCCTACACAAACAAAGCAAGTGAATTTGCATTCGGTAAATGTGCATGAATTCCACGGAGAGCTCTATCTTTGTCCACTTCCTTTTGATGGTGCTTCAAGTAGTCATACAACATCCCGTACTTTGCATTGTGAAGGTTCTTAGCTTGACGGATGAATGTAACGTACTTTTCCCAATCAGGACCGAGACAGCTTAGGACTTTGTGTTGATTGCAATTTTGGGCATAATGATGTTGTGTCTGTCCAAGTCATTGATGATGTCTGTAAACCGATGATAGTATGACTCTAATGATTCCCCCTGATCAATCATGAAGTTTTCATAGGAAAGGTAAAGTTTTGATTCCATGGCTTCTTGATTGAGTTATGTGCCTTCCATTAGGAGATGAATGTGATCCCACATAGTTTTTAATGTTTTCTAAGCATCAACACTGCGAAGAATCGGATTGGGTAATCCACAAAGGATATATTTCATTGCAAGTACATCAGCTTCAAAGTGAATTAGTTGTTCAACACTGAGTTGATCCATAGTGAGAGTGGAAGTAGTGTCATCTCTTGGTGGATTAGCATTTGGATCTTCGAGTATTGTTGCAGTAGGCATTTGAAAAGGACCTTCAAGGATTACCTTATTCTAGAATTTACCATGAGGTTTCTTAAGATCACAGAACATAAAGAACCGCATAACCCATTGATCATAGTTTTCGGGAGAGAGCATTGGAGGTCTATCAAGGGATCCAGCTTCATGAATGGATTGTTGGCTACTTATAGCTTCACATATTTTTGCAAACCAAGTAGGTTCCTTTTGCGGTGTTGCTTTCATAGCATACTTTGCTGGGAAATGATATTGAAAGTAGTTAGCATACTGATGTTGTTGTGGAGGGAATTGTTGTTGTGGTGGTTGTGCATATTGATGAGGAAGATAATTTCCAATTTGCTGTGGTTGTTGCTGAAATTGTGGTTGAGGATATTGTTGTTATTGCTGCTGAGGATATTCATGTTGGAGTATGGTAGCTGAGACATCTTTGAAACTTTTGTTGATGATGGATCTTTGTAGTTGAATGAACCTTGATGTTGTTGTTGAAGTTGTGCTTAGGCGTAAAAATCCTTAGGCATAAACTGTTGTTGCTTACTCGTAAACTTCCTTAGGTAAACCTCCTTATGCGTAAACTTCCTTCTTACTTGTAAGAATATCTTACTCGTAAACTTAATGGTTAAACATAAGCTTAGTCATAAACTAAAGACTTAGTAGTAAGGGACCTTATGCGTAAGATGGTTCTTAGGCGTAAAGTGTTACTCGTAAGGTTTAGCTTAGTCGTAAGACTAGGTTATGAACCAAAATCTTTCACACTTGTCCAAGTGAGAGAGATATCCACAGGTCAAAGTATTTTTCAAGCTTATCCAAGCAAGGAAAACACCGAGTCACAAACAGCTTTGAAGAATTTGAAGAAGATTATGTATGCGTAAAGACTGCTTAGGCGTAAACTCTGGCTTGGGCGTAAAAGTTACGCGTAATATTAGGGTTTAGTTAGGCGTAAGAAAGGGGTTTTGAGTTACGCGTAAAACAAGGGTTTTGCTTATTCGTAAAACCAACATAAATGACCAAAACGAATTTTTAAGCACCAAAACGTTTTGTACACTCGATTTTTATAATTACCAAATCAATTTACAGTTTACACAGGGTTAGTCTAAAAGTAATATAATTGGGCTAATAGCCTAGTAAATATGTTTACACATCGGGTAATACTCACACGAACCGAAGATCCAATTGACAACCGAACCGAATTTTTAACCGACCAAATTTGCTAATCTATACAATATTATAATGCACTAGTCGGATACCTGCGCACAGCGGCGGCGATAAGTATAGTTATATGTGTTTGCTTACCCGTTTAGTGAATTTGTTTCACAACACTTCGAATGTATATGTGTTAGTTGTATGTGTTTGTTTGGGTTACCCATAACTTTCCTGTAGCTTTCCTGTGACATCATTATTCTCGCATATAGAAATACACTTGTAATATCTTACCCGTCAAACACTCCCCCAAAAGTATATGATTTTGATGAATCAAGATTATATTAATTGAAATAAAGGTTAAAGTTGTAAAAATTTAAATTAAAATAAAATAAACCTACTAAAAATATAAAAAATAAAAACTTATAAAAATATATCAAACTGGATGTTGAATTAAAGAGCATAAAATTTTAGAAATACGGTGAAATTAGATTATAAAAAAAATAAGTAGATAAAAAGATATTTCAATTTGAAAATAAAGATGAATTATTAGTTGAGAAGCGACACATGTCACTTTATAATTGGAGCTCATCTTAATTTTTTGTGGTTAGGAGTTAGGCTTGGAGTTTGTTAAAAAGTGACACATGTCATCTCATGATTGTAGCTCCTTATCTTAATTTTTTGTTAGGAGTTAGGCTTAGAATGAGGTTTGGCTTTTACATGCATTATAATATAGTATAGATGGATAAGTCAGTCCTAACTCCAAGCCTAACTCTTAACCAAAAATTAAGATAATGAGCTTCAATCATTGGGTGACATGTGTCACTTCTTAACAAAAATTTCACCTTTAGGCTGCCCCGAGGGGGATTCAATCCCCTCATTTTCCCCGCCACGCCTTTCTCTCTCCAAATGACCTTCAAGCGATTAGGTTAGAGCGGCATATGATCCACACGACACGACGAACACGAACTGTTAAGACACGAACTCATTAAGGTCGAACACGAACACGACACGATAACAAATCGTGTCATTTTTTCGAACACGAACACGACATTTAAAATTAACAGGTTACACGACACGAACCTGTTAAGGGACCTGTTAACAAAAATACTAAATTTATACCAAACGCTACCATGACCCCCATTTTTTTATATGCAGAAAGAGTATAGGCAAACAAATAATTCAACACTTTTAATCCAAGAGCCATTATCAAATCCAGTTTTTGTTATGCTTGTTATTATTTTGCCACATCTGTTTGTTTTCTATTGGGCTCTTCGACAGCAACAACAACAATGTATAATAATATCAATTTCAGAAATTCCAATCAAAACAAATCCCTTTTATCAATATCATTACTACTAAAATTAACCCATAGGGTCGAATGACCTTAACACCGAACCCAAAGAGCTCAAATTGGAGAGGACTCGAAACGAATTGGCACGATTAAATACTTGAAGAGTCTTCCTTATGCTTCAATTAACAAAACCCCCTTATCAATTTTGAAAACCCCTTTGATATGCATGAACCCTAATTTTCGAGTCTAATTGGAAGTGATGAACACTCTTCTGAAAATTTATCCTTTTATTCTTGTAAGAGTGGGGGGATGATGGTGACACTCTTGAATTCCCAAGACATGTTTCTACTCATTTTTAGCTTCCTTCACATCCTAGTTAGCCATGCTTGGCATCTCTAGGGTAGATTGAATTATAGCTTGGACAAGTTTTGGGTGATGACAAGATACTTTCATGGTTGAAAATCAAAAGAGGTTGAATTTTTCTATTTTGATGTCTGTTGGTGAGAGGAACGGAAAAAAGATAGAAAGAAGAGAGGCGCAGAAATGAGGAAAGTGTTTTAGGTTTAGGGTTTATTTTAACACATATATATATAATCCCTTAACATGTCTCTTAACGTGTCTTAACATGTCCGGACCTGTTAAGACACGAAACCTGTTAATTTTATTCGTGTCTTAACAGGTCTGGACCTGTTAAGACACGAAACCTATTAAGACCTGACACGAAACCTGTTAAGAGCAGGTCGTGTCGTGTCGTGTTAACAGGTCCGTGTCGGAAATTGCCAGCTCTAGATTAGGTGCCCCAGTAAGGGCGATTGGTTCATTTTTTTTATTATTATTTTTTAATTTTTAAAAAAAAACATTTTTAACACAAAATAAAATTTCATTAATAATTAAAACGTTACATAATAATTCAAATAAAATTAAAACATTACGACAATACAACGACTAAACTAGTTTTGATTCTGACGATGCCAAATGTCTTCCACCAAATCGGCTTTGAGGCTAAAATGAGTTGTTTTGTCGCATATCTCCTTGGTAATTTCCAACGATTCCACATGCGTTCTTATGCGATCAACGATTCCACATGCGTTTAATGGACTTCATAATAACCGACCATTCGGATATATCCCATCAGCAAGATAATATCCGCGTTTATAAGGCACGCCGTTAGCAAAGAATTCCACATCTGGAGCTCTCCCCGTTTTGAGATCATTGAAAAGAGGCGATGCACGTAAAACATTTACGTCGTTATTCATCCCGGCAACACCAAAGAACGCATGCCAAATCCATAAATCTTGGGACGCGATCGCTTCCAATAAAATGAAAGGATCCTGCCCGTGATCACCCCTACAAAATTGAGCTTTTAAAGCATGTGGGCAATTCGCCCACGGCCAATTTGTGCAATCGATGCTACCTATCATCCCATGAAACCCATGAGTTTCGTGAGTGATGAGCATTGAGTTTGTCAATGTCACTAACCGTCGGCTTTCGCAAATACTACGCACCATATAACTCCATTATGGCCTCACAAAATTTTCGAGACACTCACGAATTGTTGGCGCACCCATTTGCACGTATTCGTCTAGAGCATCGGCATTGACTCAGTATGCCATTTGACGGATTGACAAGTACACTTCATCAATGGAGAAATACCTAATGCGCCGGTACAATTAGGAGTTTGTTGGAAATAAGGTGAATGATCGGTTATATCTCGGACAATTCGTGTGAATAGTCGTCGGTTCATAGGAAACGATCATGGAATGCTTGATCGCCGTATCTTGGGTTCTCGCAGATAAGCATCCACTAAACGGTTATGAGCACCCACACGATCCCTACTAACTTGGGTTCGTGAGAATTTTTATGATGCTTGAAAAGCCTCCCAACAGTCTTCCGCAAACATCATAAACTCGGTACTAACTTCATTTTCATCATCAGATGACGAATCGGCAATGAATAGCTCGTAAGAATTAAAACTCATAGTGTGTAAATATAGAGTAGGATTTTTTGGTTTGGATATAGAGAATGTGTGAGATTTGTGAGTTTAGTGTGTAAATAAGTTGTATATTTATAGGATAGTTTTAGTAGTAATTTTTTTTTTTTTTTTTTTTTATAACGGATACATTTTTTTTTTGTTTGGACTTCAACGGCTAGCAAGATTTCTCCTTTGTTCTTGTCGATCGTCCACACGAACGATACCTCCTTTTTTTCACTCGATCGATAGCAGCCACACCAAGGGGATCGATCGCCCTTGTGCTCGATCGACACACGATTCGTGTCTAATTTTCAAACTGAAATATCTTTTTATATATTTATTTTTTATAATCTAATTTCGCCATATTTTTTAAAATTTTATGCTCATTAATTCAACATTCATTTTGATATATTTTTATGAGTTTTTAGATTTTACATTTTTAGTGGGTTTATTTTATTTTGATTCAAGTTTTTACAACTTTAATGTTTATTTGAATCAATACAATTTTGATTCGTCAAAATCATATACTTTTTGGGAGAGTGTTTGACGGGTAAGAGATTATGATGGTCGTTATATATGCGAGAATAATGATGTCAAGGTAAAGCTACAGGAAACTGGAAACCCAAGCAAACTAACACATAAAACTAACACATATACATTTGGAGTATTGTGAAATAAAATCACTAAGCGGGTAAGCAAACACATATAACTATTGTATAATTACCAAATCAATTTACAGTTTACAGAGGGTTAGTCTAAAAATAATATAATTGGGCTAATAGCCTAGTATATATGTTTAGACATCGGGTAATACTCACAGGAATCGAAGACCGAATTGATAACCGAACCGAATTTGTAACCGACCGAATTTGCTAAAATCGAAATCGAACCGAACCAAATTAAATATTTGGTTTATGGTTTAGATATTTTTTGGCTCAATGAAAGCTCAGCTGAACCAAAAACAAAATTCACATAAATATACATAATTTTCATATACTTATATAAAAAGAAAAACTATCAAAAATATTTCCTAATATAAATATAACATTTTTTAGCATAATTAAACGAAAAAAAATAAACTGTATAATTCGGGTCAACTAGAAAACCGAAACGAATTCAAATTCGCTTTTCGGTTCAGTTAAATCTAATTTGAATTCGGTTCGGTTTGAGGTTTACCTAGAAAAAATTTAACCGAAGTAACCCAACAACACGATAATCGAACCGATGAACACGCCTACACCCCGGTCCCCAGGAATAAGTGAACACTAAAAGTAGTATTAAGCTGTTCAAATAAGGATAGAGGGGTAAAACTTTCCGTATACTGATAAAGAGATGGCGCATGAAGAGCGCACACTTGACCCGTGGCAACCATATTGTGGAAAACTAGAAGGGGGGTTGAATAGTTTTACCAATTAAAACTTCCTTTTAAACTATTTAGATCGACTTATGTCAATCTATTTGGTTGTGTGTGTTGGATGTTGATAAACAAGCATATAGAGATATGTAATGAAAAGATAAGAGTAAGAAGCACAAAACCACAACGCGAGTATTTATATTGGTTCGGCTACAAGGACACATTCCTTGCCCTACTCCACTCCCCGAGTCACCTACTCGAGAGTTCGTAAACACTACACCTGTTAGGTCACTAGTTTTACAAACACAAGTTATATAGAAAGAGATGAAGGCGATTGAACAGGTAAAACCACACACACACACGAGATACTATGACCGGTTATGAATAAGATGTATGTGAAAGAAAAACTTGAACAACCAACCCTCAAGTGAGGGTTATTACATGGTTTATATAGGCAAGGAGCTAGGGCAACACTTCCTCTCCTTCCCTATTCCTTATTGGGCTTGGGCCTAAGCTTATGGGCCTTCTACATATGCTTGACCTTAAACAAACATAAAGGCCATAATAAAGCTACCTATTACATATGAAATATAAATACTTGAAATCTTGTTTAGAGTGATTCCAACAATCTCCCTCAAGTATATTTGAATGTAAACGGTGAAGCGTTTATGTAATAGTAGTCGAGACGCCTTCGACATTCTTCTTTCTTGTGAGAGGAATTGTCTTGATTCGAACAATCTCCCAGTGTAGAGATAGTTATCTTTGAACGCTTATGCTTCGACGTCATCTTTAACTTTGTTCTTTGATCATTGTTCTTTGTGGTGAAAGTGATAGTATGTTGTTGTGCGCATCGGTTTGCCTCGTGTCTTGCTTGCTCCTGTGTCTCCACGTCATTCTTCAACATGCTCACACGCTCTTTGATTGATGAAGAGTCATTCGATGTTGTGTTGCATTCGAATAGAACTTCCATTAGTGATGATGTTGGCGTGAGCATGAGAAGAATCGAGACGATCATCCCGCTCCCGAGCTTCCATAAGAAGAAAACATTTCAAACGGTTAGTAATAAGCGGTTTCCGCACTTACAAGTTTGAACTTCGAGAGTGTTAACAACATAGTGTGAAAACACAACTCTAATTCTTACAAAGGCCGTTCTGAACCGGAGTCCCACAAGTGAGATAACGCGATGTACGAAATACATCTACATTTCGGATGAGTCGTTGAGGTACATCAAGCATCACCTCATGATCAGAGACCGTTTGAGACACACTCCGCGTAATCCACGGGAGTTACCGAGTGACCTGCTTGTCGGTGGCTTTGATGTTGACCTGGCGGGAGTTTCCATTCAATCACCGAGGATCACGATGTGAACCTCTCATAAATGTTCTCGACAGTTGCTAAGATCCGTGAAGGACTCGATATGAACCATCGATAATCTTATTTGTTGATCATCAAGTGATTAAATGTCAAGTGTTCCTAGGAGATCTTTTGATGAATCTCGTGGCTCTAGACTCAACAGTGCGTTTTGGTTTTCTGAGCGGAGACTAGGGAGAGGGTCTCCTTCTTCAATACCAATGATCTCAAGAGAAAGCCAATAGTTTACGTGGGGTTCCCGTGAGAATGAAACAAGCTTCATTGAGAAAAACATGAGTGGTTAAGAAGGTTTAGTGCATGCGCCACCGGGTCCATGACGACTTTTAATCTTCAATACCGGTGTCACTAAGTGACAACCAAGAGCATATGAGTTGAACCCGTGTCGACCCTAAGTTGAATAACTGGAGGGCTATTTCTTTTCACCCTTTACTTTACATTTCTTTTGATTCTTCAACTCCTTCTTTCTCCGATTCTCATTTTCTCCTTTTATAATCATTCCTAAGGACTTCTAACACTAACTAATGGTAGTGTCCTTGGGTAGATCCCTTCGGCTCTGGCGGATCATAGGACGATTATTCCTAACCTTAGTCACCTTATAACTCGTGACTAACCTATGTTTGCCATTAAAACCACTTGTTTGTGAAAATATCTCTCAAAGGGTTTGTTAATGAAAACATGTTTGAACCACAATGAGAGATGATGTTTTGCATAAATACTCCCCTCCACATGTGCTTAATAGATTTATTGGTTAAATGCACAAGGAGGAAAGAGCGCGACTTTTCAATTGATCCGCTAAAGATAGACAATCTCCGCGAGACACGGTTACGTTGAATAGTTAAAGAGTTACATTGTCGGTTTTAGGTGACAACTAGCTCTAATAACTACCTTGAAGGTGTAGACAAACCTTGGAAGGTTGTCAAACCCGTCGAGTTCATGTCTATCAAAAGTTTCTCGAATGGTACTTTCTACTTGGACAAGTCCTTTGCGAGACACGTTTACATTACTAGCGAACTAGCTTGAAATTATTACCCGTCCAGACAAGTCTTTTCGAGTTACAAGCAGCTTTAGTACCGTCAATTCGTTGGTTAAGTCCGAGGTACATGATTCATTTACATTTTGTACAACATATTTCTTATCACACAAATTTTCTCCCCTCAAAAATGGCATATAAAATGTTATTTTTGAACGGTTGAGAATAAATATGACCATTTTGAGTGTTGGGAAGAGTAACCACCGTGAACAATTTTTTTTTTTTTTTTTTTTTTTTTTTTTTTTGCAAAGTTTTAAATCAAATACTCCCCTCAACTAGTGATATAAGCGGTTGAGGTTTTAAAATCATATGGGAAGTACTTGTCTTTTGAGCAAAACCTTGAAAAATGAAAGGTTTGATAGGTTTTACTAAAAATAAGAAGCTTCGCTCCTTTTATAAGGATTATGGCACTGAGGCGTACCACAGGGTCCTTTCTTGACAATTACGGGTTGTACACTGTTAGGATCGTTTCTATTGTAGATTTGGTGAATCGGGAGGTCGGGGAAGATGAAAGAACATCATCTTCATGT
The DNA here is from genome assembly GCA_022545495.1 of Chrysanthemum lavandulifolium. Taxonomy (NCBI): domain Eukaryota; kingdom Viridiplantae; phylum Streptophyta; class Magnoliopsida; order Asterales; family Asteraceae; genus Chrysanthemum; species Chrysanthemum lavandulifolium. The sequence goes on from CM040244.1 coordinate 110,586,827, forward strand.
TAGAGAGAGAAGGGAGAAACTATGTGTTTTATTGATAAGGAAAGGTGAATTACACAAATGAGACTCACCCCTCCATGGAAGTATGGAGGGGTTTATATACCAAACACATACAACTATGGGTAATTGACATAACAAACCCATGTGTTTAAGGTAACAAAGATAGAAATAGTAATCCGTCAATGTCGTTCCATTTACGAGTTAGAGCGATTCAACAATCTTCCCCAATGGGACGACATAAGGGATTACTTACAACATTTACTACAAATATAGAAAACAAATAAAGAAAGGTCTTCATAAGCTCTTCAAGTGCTAAGGATGATGAAAGGTTACGCTCTTTGTCTTCTTACGGTACCTTGACTTGAGAACCGTTTTCTTCACTTGTAGGCAAATGATGTAATATGCATAAATTGGATTAACTTCCCCAATTCATGCCGCATGTCTTTAGACTTCTCCGTACACTCTTTTTGGCGAAGTGTTTGAATCAACTTCCCCAAACCGACAACCGTCTTCATCGATTCGAAACTTTGATGTAGTGAACATTTCCTCTAACTTTTGACGTTTTCGACGCAATGAATTTGTAGATGAGCGATAAACTACATAAGGTAAATCGACTTGTTATGGAAAATCCGTTCGGGGTAACATGCAAGAAATCAACAAGATCTTCTCACATATATAGAAGCTTCACACCAAACAAACCACGAAGGCGAAATGAAACGACTTCCCGAATGTTGCGGTCTTATCGAATAATAGTTACATGTGAATCTGCAATTACTCGATAAAATGACCGTGTGTGAGGCATCACAACATCATATTTAGGTAACTTCCATACGATAACTCGTGAAAGTGAGACGTTTGAACCACAAATCGTCTCATTTCTTCCCCGATTGAAGAAATTCATGAAAGGAAACGGGTTTTGAAAAAATCCAAAAACATCAAAGAAGCGTGGAACACCTATACTCTCTTCCCCGATGTTTTCAACGAATCGTAATCATACACCACGTATGTTGATGATGAAATTGGAGACATCGAAACCATGTATGTTCAACTAATCGAACAAGTGTGAAGTACCATAAATATCTTGTGAGAATCATTTCGATAAAACTTCTCTACTCGTGTATACTCTTCTCATTAACTCTTTACCGACCCCATTATCATTCGACGGCTTTTTGTAGTGACTCTCGATGGAGAAAACCCAATATGACGAACTTGAGACTCAAGTAGTATAACCCGAACTTGTGACTTAAACTTGCACTATTGTCGACGAAGAACCCTTTTTCTTAACTCCATCGAAAAAGGTAAACTTAAAGTTTCTCAAATTATCCACACCTTAGTGTGACACTTGAGCACAACAACGTAACTCCTTAAAAGTGATAGTTATAAGTCGTGAGCACAACAACGTAACTCCTTACATCAGGTTCAACTAGATAACTCAAGTCTTTGTCATTCGAAACGGCTAAAGCTCGAACAAGGATCTCGAAGAATCATGCATCCAACCAACCCCGATATCTTCAGATACTAAGTACACACACCCGTGATATCCCACTTCAACCTCAAATAAATAATAGTGAATTCGCGCCGTAGTCACATCTTGCGGTTAAATTCCCAAAACTAGCCTTCATTAACGGTTAAAGTGAACTTGATAATGGTTTCCCTATCTTGTCAAAAATGTATCCCCGTGAAAATTTCGTAATACCAAAATAATTTACTAAAAAGTAAATATTGACTAACACAAAATTAGCTCACTCATCAAACTAAATATTTGTATTAGCAATATTTCACATTCTCGGTAAAATCTTGATATGTTCGACCATTCAATACCCATCAATCCCAACACAAGTCCATGACTTTAAACACAAAACCTGGTCCATAATTACCCGGCTTAAAGACAATTCGGATCCACAGCCCAATACCAGTGGCAAACGATGAGCCCAAGTAACAAAACAAAATACCAGGCCCATATACAAATCTAATCCAAACCCATAGTCAAAATATACAACACTCGGTTTTAAGTAAAACCTAATAGGAGTATTAATCATATTTGACCTAAACCAACAATTCATCCGCCTCCCACCTAAAAAACGCTCTCTCCAAAACAGTTCATCTAGATCTGTTATTATACAGATCAAGCAATCATCTTCAAACCGATTTATCAATACATCTCAATCTTTCATAATAATAGATCTCACCATTAATCCAAAACACACTCAACACGACAATACCTTTAAGTGTATTCTATTTTTCTGCACAAACCGGATCAAGAACTCATTTGAAGGTTTCATGATCCTTTGGAGGGTCACGGTAAGTTCGACAAGTGTGGTTTAGTTGGTTTTGTTTGAACTCAAGCGAGTTAAAGAAAAAAATATAACACTGTTGTTATAATTTATTCTTTAGTTTCGGACATAAATTGAAGTTTAAGTTTCAAACAAAAGAGTAGATCGATGATGATTAGTTTTATTTCGTGAAAGACCGAGAATGGTCCTGATGTCTCATGAAATAAAATGAAGCTGAGATCTTGATGTTTATGGTTATGTATGAGTCGTGTCTGTTGGGAAAGGTTTAGAATAGTAGATGATGGAGATGTTTGAATTTGTTATGATAGTATGTATGGTATATTGGTATTGTCGAGGTCTATGATGTAAGATGGAGCTGAGGTCGAGTAGTCTTTTGGTATATGGAGTGAGTTGTGGTCGTGGTCATACAAGTTTACGCGTATTTCTTTTCCATTTTTTTTGCTCATGAATCACTTACGCGTAGCTTCTTGCTTATGCGTAGGCATACGCGTAACATCTTATGCGTAGCCCATTCTTCTGGCGTAAGGCTAGGCTTATGCGTGAGAGCATATGCGTAACTTTTCATACGCCAGAACTTCACACTCGCGCGTAACACTTCGTAGAAGCTTAGCGTAAAAGCTTATCGTAGCCTTGTTTTCTGGCGTATTCCATACGCCGTAAAATCCTTATCGTAAGTTTAGGGTTTTGACCACATTGACTTTTTCCGACGACCTCTTTCCGACCATATTACGCTCAAATTCATAGTAACCCAGAAAAAGATACATAAATACATCATCTTTTTGACCCATTTTGGACAATGAATATGTGATCAGTTGACCAACAAAATACCGACCACTTGACCATAGTATTTGACTATTTTCACGGATATGGACAAAAACGTGATAAGTGATATTTGTGACAAAACTGATTGGACAGTGATAGATTGACACAAACAGATACTTGTAAACAGTGATACCACAACACTCTTTGAACCAAAAGAATACATAAGTTTTTTTATAAAAAAAGAAACTGTTAAGACAATATAAAAAAAAAACTGTGAAAGATTATGTCAAAACAGTTTAAAAAAAACATATTTTTGACAAGATATAACATCACACAAATCAACCATAACTAACACCGACCGGGCTCTTGATACCAATGTTAGGATCGTTTCTATTGTAGATTTGGTGAATCGGGAGGTCGGGGAAGATGAAAGAACATCATCTTCATGTTAGAGAGAGAAGCTAGAGAGAGAAGGGAGAAACTATGTGTTTTATTGATAAGGAAAGGTGAATTACACAAATGAGACTCACCCCTCCATGGAAGTATGGAGGGGTTTATATAACCAAACACATACAACTATGGGTAATTGACATAACAAACCCATGTGTTTAAGGTAACAAAGATAGAAATAGTAATCCCGTCAATGTCGTTCCATTTACGAGTTAGGAGCGATTCCAACAACACCAATCTCCTTATGGCGGAGAAGCCTTCACAACGTCACCTACCCTTTTTCCACTGCTAGGCTAACCGTCGGGTTCTTTCACTCCAAGGTGAACCAAACCTACACAACGTCGCCTACCCTTTATAAGGTACTAGGCTAAGTACCTAGTTCTTTCACTCCAAGGTGAAATACACCTTCACAACGTCGCCTACCCTTTATTAGGTACTAGGCTAAGCACCTAGTTCCATTGCCATGGAGGAACTACTACCACACTACACCAACGACTAATCCCAAAGGAGATCTACTCCTTTACAACATAACCAAGGATATCAATATCCTTGGATCTAATACTAGTCTATCTTGTACATCGAAACACACCATATCGAATGTACATCTAAGGCACCTTTCACTAATGCCTTTGACTAGATCTACAAGACACCTTTCACTAATGTCTTGTGTCTTCACTTCTAAGCACATTTCACTAATGCTTCTTGTCTTGACTTCTAAGCACCTACCACAAGTGCTTATGCTATAGACGATAGATACCCTTCACTAATATCTTTGTCTTGACACTTGAGACATCTTTCACTAATGTCTTCAACACTACACTTCTTTGAAGAAAGAAAGGAATCATCAACAAGAAGACTTTAGTAGCCTTGATGATGAGGAAGCATGGCAACTCATCGACTTGAGCTTGATCGACTTCAAAGGTGGTGATCTTGCCTTTAAGAGGAACCTAAAAGATCACACAAAAACAAAACTACAAACATAGATCTCTTGGATCTGAGGTTAGTGAGTTTTAACTCCGGAGAAAGTGTGTTAGAAAGCGGTAAGAAATAATGAAGAAATGGCTCACTATTTATAGAGGAAAAATCCTCGTTTCCCGGATCCCACGGATCCCTTCCACAAGGATCCGTCTAGCGTTAAGCTAGGGATCCGTGGGGCGCCCCTTTACCCATGGGTATTTTGGTTATGGGTCATGGGTCATGGGTTGAACCATGGATCTTTGCTAGATACAATGTATCTTTGAGTGCAATGCACTTGGTCACTGGGTATGGGTTGATCCATGGGTTATGGATATTATCCATGTATGATATAAGCATGATGTCATGCAATGGGTTATGGGTCAAGATCCATGGGTTATGGGCTTTAGGTTGTACCCAACTACATTCAATGTATTTGCCCAATGGGTTGTGATACTTAAGTTTCTACCCATTTATATTACCCAATATACTACATACTAGTTATGTGTATATTTTATCCAAATATGTAAACACTAGTTGTTGTACATATGTATTACTAAATCATAAAATCACTTATACTTGTTTTAGTGTTTTATGTGAAAATGTGAATATGTTAGAAACTATTAGTTCAAACAATTTACGTATTTTATTTGTTTCGTTAAATGATTTTACATTTGTTATCGACAAAACAAGAGAAGATCGTAAAATATAAATAAGCGTTTTACGGCTTATTTGTATTAACAATATCCCCATTTTGTTGATGACAAAACATAAAATTATTTGAAGGAAAAGCTAAAATTGTAAGAGTTTGAATTTGTAGTTTTACTTTCTTCTCCCCTTTTGTCGAAACAAAAGTGTTTGAAAGAAAGCAACACATCGTTTTTAAGAAAAACATGTGAAGAAATAAAATAAAAAGAAATAGAGAGCAAGTAACGGAAAGGATCTCGTCTTTACTCCCCCTTGACGAGTCCATCCCTATGTAAGGGCGTCAAGAAAGTGATACTAATCTAGTTTTGTTTGCAAGTAAGTTTGCAAAAGATTTCGTCTAAGTGACGAATGTGCTCCCCCTTGATGATTGCAATTATGCAAGGGGATGTCACGAAATGTAAACCTAGTATTGCAAGTAATTTGCAATGTATTGCTTTGACATAAAGCTCCCCCTCGCTTTAGGATGTCAAAGTCTTCATGTGTAAATTGAATAACTACAAAACAAAGGTTAGAAAGAATGTATAATTCACAATTTCCTGTAAATGTGGTCCAAGTTAGTAGAAAATAACTTTCTGTCTCATGGATCCCACGGTTCCCTCCTAGTAGGGATCCGTCTAGGCAAATCTGAGGGATCCGTTTTAGCTGTTTAATTTCAGCAAAGGTGATATAACAAGTAATGTTATCACAAAAATAAGATATGAATACAAGGTAATCATATGCTCAGAAAAATAACAAGTAGCATGTAATTCCATTTAATAAAACTAGAGTTATGATATACATGACTCTAAAAACTAAGAAAACAAGAAAATACATGACTAGGAATTTCTAAACCAACTATCGCTTGATGCTAGGACACCACTAAAGTCTTCTAGCTCAAGTTTTGTTTAGGTTTGATCTCGTCGAAACGTTCGAGGAGATGATAGAACATGAAACGTTGGTCTTCTCATACTTCATGTATCAAACTTTCAACATGTTGACAATGATAGCAATCTTTGTCATGGCTAGGTAGTGGTGGTGGAAGAAATGAAATGGCTTGATGTGAAGGATCAAGTGAAGTGGCTTGTGGAGCTTCAAACGATGTAGGGATTGGTGGAGGCACATTTGATAATGGCTCAACCAAGAATGATGGTGGTGGTAGAGAAGTGTCAACTTCCATATGGTCGGATGGTTGACTTTGATGATTTCTCATAAGCCAATTCGGATTATATGATGGAAATGGCGAAAAGGAGGTCGGAGCAAGTGTTGACTCAACACCTTGATTTTGTATCATTATTCCTCCTAATGAGGAGAATGTTGTTGGCGGAAGAGGATGAGACAGCCTAGGAGGCAAGTCCTCTAAATTGTAGAGGTGTGGTGATGATAGTGGGGATGTAAATGAAATAGCTCTAGGAACCAATGGTGATGGTTTAGTGGAGATGATATTGTTTGGCCTCGGAGGTATGGTGGTGTTTGGCATTGGTAGTTTTGTGGGTACTATCCTTTTAGGAATTGGTTTGATTTGATGAGTAAGGATCCTATCATTTGTTGGCTTGACCGGAGATGATTCGGTTGAAGAGATTTCGTGTATAACACGCGCCTTTTTCATGGGTGGTTCTTTGGTGGATAAGTTACTACTTGGGGTTTTCCTCATGATGAGATGATTTCAAGAGGTTTTGCAAGGGTTTCTAAAGTGCTGAAAATTAGGAAGAAGGTGCTGACTATAGAGCTCCTAACAAAGTGGTTTATAAACCAAGAGATTTGGCAAGTGCATTTAAGCCTTAAGCCATTAGTATTCATTTGAATGTGATGATTAACATGCACAAGATTCAACTACAGAGTTTGCACTGATCTAGGAACTCATTTAAGATGAGATGGAGTGTTTAAGTTAGGAAGATGAGTTGAAATGATTGTTTTATCAAGATTTGACATAAACTGTCATCCGGATCCCACGGTTCCCTCCTCAAAGGGATCCGTCTAGGCTAATCCTAGGGATCCGGCTTTCAGCAGTTATGAAAGAGTGGAAATGATGTTTCTAAGATCTAAGACCTATAACATCTTGAGTGTTTCAGTCCTCCTAAGTGTTTTAAATGAAGGGGTGCTTAAGTACTTGAAGGTAATGAATGATGTAGCTAATGATTGTCTTTTATGGAGGGATTTGGAACTTTCAAGAGTACCAATGGATGAGCAAGGATGACACTAAATATGAGAGTGTCAATTGAAGCTAAGTGATCCTAGAGATCATTTTGTGACTTAAGATAGTGTTTTGGAAAATATCCTAGAAGCTTTGAGATAGGAAAACTAGAATTTGATCAACTTTGATCAATTTTGAGGTAAGAATGATTTATGATCAATTTTGCCATAATCGGAGGATGTTTAAGACTAGATGTGAGGGATCATGTGAAAAATGAAGTGTGAGTTTAAGAGCGGAAGAGTAATGGATTAAAAATGAAATGATAGATCTACAAGCGTCTTAGAGTGTGATCTAGGTGAGCTATGTGTGAGTAGGAAGGATCTACTTATCTTGATAAGGACTTAATTTTGCCTTAAGACAATATGTTTAGCTTAGTGTGAGGTGTTCTAAGGATATGATTGAAATACAATGTTTGCAATTGCATTTTCTGTTTTCCGGATCCCACGGTTCCCTAAGTGAAGGGATCCGTCTAGCACAAACTTTGGGATCCGTCCATCTGCTCAGCAGAACCTTTACTAAAGGTATGCAATGATCTTGACAATGCATCATATTCCAAGGTTGGTTTAGGGGGGTTCTAACACTAAGATATCAAATGTAATATGTTTTTATTTCATGAAGGAAATAGGATTACATTGATAAAGCACGAGTACAAGAGAATTGATCCTATTTTGAAATACTACTAAGTTTCTTGAGTGTTTTCGCTAGGAGGATCATTACGTGATTGATGAGTGTTGGTGGAATCAAGAATGAAGAAAGTTTTCATGAGAGATATGTTTAGCGGTTCCATCATCTTGTTCACAAGTACGTACAACGGACTTTGAAATTGAGGATGGAAGTGCATAACATTATGATAGAGGCGTGTCAAGAACATTCCATAAGGGATGAGTTTATTCTTGGAGCCTTGAAGATTTGCAATTCGCCTTACGAAGAAGTAGGCGAGATTGTATGGTTGTTGTGTTAGCAAACAATACAACATGTGAGCACAACAAGCGGGGAGAATTTCTCGATTTCCCCTAAGGCTCCAAACATTTTCACGTAGGATGAGTGCAAGAGGCTTGTACTCTTCTCGGATATCCCTTGTAAAGATAATGTTTGGATCGGAGTAATATGGTCGAGGTTTACATATTATGCGATTTAAATCTTCCGGAGAGGGTATGTGTAAACAATATGGACTATTTTCTTCACGAAAGTTGAAGAGAGAATCAAGAGACCAATCTTCGGTGAAGGCACGTTGTCCATGATTGGGAATCCAGAGGATGTGAGCAAAATGCCCAAGGGTTAGAGTAAACTTTTGGTTTTTGATATAAAACCAAAGAGATAGAGAGCGATCCTCGTTACGAACGAGTTCGACTTGACCGAAGAATTCCATTATGAACCTTGGACATATCTTCTCATTGATTTCAAGAAGACATTCTAGTCCTATGGCTCGGAAGGAGGTATTGATAGCTTCTTCGAATTGTAGAGAGGTGTCTACAATACGTCCTTCGTGGAAGTGACGGTTTTCGAGATTATTGAACCCACGGACATGATTTCCAGGTGTGTTGGGTTCGAGAGAGATGTTCGGAGTATAGACGCTAGTGAGTGAAAAATCAAACTCATATTCATGCGTCATAGTTGAACCTATAGAAATGATAAGTTAATAAAAAGAGATGTTTGTGGTCAACCTATGATTATCTAATTTTTTACTAGATTTTTATTAACAATGGTATTTAACACTTTAACTCACTCAAGGTTTTGACTTTCTAGTGGATTATTACATTTAGAAGGATAGTGGTTTTAATTTGCATGAAAAAGCTGTTTTCGATGAGACGGATCCCACGGTTCCTTTTCAAAAGGATCCGCTAGTATAATTTCGGGATCCGTAGATCCGTATTCTGAAACCGCATTATATGAAAGCGCATAGGTTTTTGAATCTCATAGTTTTATACCAAGATATATGTTTTAACCTACATTTTCTTTTAACATGCATACATGACTTCAAATGTATCACGAAAGAAAAATAAACAAATAAAACAAAGGAAATGACAAACACATTATGATAATAATAACCTAGATAACTAGATTATTAGTAATATTGCATTTCAATACTAAGGATGATAAAAAGGATTGGGTATATGATCCCAATGTAGATTAACAACACAAAGTAAATGTCTCCATATGTGAACTTCATCATAGGGAACACAAGTGCAATGAGTGTTAAGGCGATGAGCATGAGTGCGATGTAAACCATGTTGATGACGAATCATCTAGGTTTCGGTTGAGATGGAAATAGGAGGAAGATGAAATTTTTGAATGAGAGGAATTTTTTTGAAATTGGAAGATTTGAAAAAGTGAGGGTTTGGTAGAGTGGTCGACGGTGGGGTTATTTATAGGGAAGGAGGAATTTTGAAATTGTGTTTTGTTTTATTATTGGATTAAAGAAACAAAACATAAGTTTTATATGCCACGACTTTAGACGAGAAATAAAACACGTATGTGAGAAAAAGGCTTCCTAATGAAGCTTCATGTAAAACATGTAATTGCACAAAAGATAATCATATAAATACCTAAATAGGTATACTTAATTATCAAGCAAAGTAAAAAAAAATCATACCTCTAGCGCACTTAGGAATGTCTTTACAAATGACACAGCAAATGTCACTTAGACTATTCCCGCTCCTTTGAGTTTAAGATACCTTCTTAAGAAAGGTATTCTTGTTACCAAGCGACTCCTAAAGCTTGGTGGGTATGAGCTTTGACTAATCAACATGACAAAGAAGATTAGTGCAATTAAATGAAAAAGTAAATAAGAAAAATGTTGTTTTATCAAATCAACATCCAAACATATAGTTTTGAAAGACATGGTGTTTGTTTTAGGAAAAACCTTCTTTGTAGTTTTCAATTAACTATGGAACGTATCAAGTTTTTAAAGTACAATATACTTCAAGAAACTTGGTAACGAAGCTCGATGCCAATTGTGGAAAACTAGAATTGGGGGTTGAATAGTTTTACCAATTAAAACTTCCTTTTAAACTATTTAGATCGACTTATGTCAATCTATTCGGTTGTGTGTGTTGGATGTTGATAAACAAGCATATAGAGATATGTAATGAAAAGATAAGAGTAAGAAGCACAAAACCACAACGCGAGTATTTATAGTGAGTTCGGCTACAAGGACACCTTCCTTGCCCTACTCCACTCCCCGAGTCACCTACTCGAGAGTTCGTAAACACTACACCAATCTCCTTATGGCGGAGAAGCCTTCACAACGCCGCCTACCCTTTTTCCGTGCTAGGCTAACCACCGGTTCTTTCACCCAAGGTGAACCAAACCTACACAACGTCGCCTACCCTTTATAAGGTACTAGGCTAAGTACCTAGTTCTTTCACTCCAAGGTGAACTACACCTTCACAACGTCGCCTACCCTTTATTAGGTACTAGGCTAAGCACCTAGTTCCATTGCAATGGTGGAACTACTACCACACTACACCAACGCCTAATCCCAAAGGAGATCTACTCCTTTACAATATTATCAAGGATATCAATATCCTTGGATCTAATACTAGTCTATCTTGTACATCGAAATACACCATATCGAATGTACATCTAAGGCACCTTTCACTAATGCCTTTGACTAGATCTACAAGACACCTTTCACTAATGTCTTGTGTCTTCACTTCTAATCACCTTTCGCTAATGCTTCTTGTCTTGACATCTAAGCACCTTTCACTAATGCTTCTTGTCTTGACTTCTAAGCACCTACCACAAGTGCTTATGCTATAGACGATAGATACCCTTCACTAATATCTTTGTCTTGACACTTGAGACATCTTTCACTAATGTCTTCAACACTACACTTCTTTGAAGAAAGAAAGGAATCATCAACAAGAAGTTTTCAGTAGCCTTGATGATAAGGAAGCATGGCAACTCATGGACTTGAGCTTGCTCGACTTCAAAGGTGGTGATCTTGCCTTTAAGAGGAACCTAAAAGATCACAAAAAAACAAAACTACAAACATAGATCTCTTGGATCCGAGGTTAGTGAGTTTTAACTCCGGAGAAAGTGTGTTAGAAAGGGGTAAGAAATAATGAAGAAATGGCTCACTATTTATAGAGGAAAATCCTCACTGCTCCGGATCCCACGGATCCCTTCCACAAGGGATCCGTCTAGCGTTAATCTAGGGATCCGTGGCACGCTCCCTTTTACCCATGGTGTTAGGTCACCATATTAGTAACACAAGCATCAATATAAGAAATAGAGAAGAGAATAGATCGGTTGAACAACTAGCCAAACACACACACACACACACGTATATGTATAGAAAGGTTATGCGTAGAGTATGAATGAAAGAGTAAATTGAACAACCAACCCTCAAGTGAGGGTTATTACAAGGTATTTAAAGGAAGAGGAGCTAGGGCAACACTCCTAGTCCTTTCCTTTCCTTAGTGGATTTGGGCCTAGGCTTATGGGCCTTCTACATAAGCCTAAGCTAATAACTAACATAAAGTCCATAATTAAGCTAACTATTACATATGAATCACTAACACTTGAATTAGGTTTAGGAGTGATTCCAACAATCTCCCCCTAAGTGTTGGTGATGAATGAATGTAAACGATGAAGGTGCTAATGTAATAGTAGATTTGACGTCTTCTGACTCTCTTCTTTCTTGTGAGAAGAATTGCCTTGATTTGAACAATCTCCCCAGTGTAGAGAAATTGTTTTCTTTAAACAGTTCTGCTTTGACATCATCTTTATCTTTGTTCTTTGATCATTGTTCTTTGTGATGGTAGTGATAGTATGTTGTTGTTGTCTCAGATCAAGTCCGCCTCGTTTGCTTTGTCGCTCCAGGTGTCCACTTCTTCAACATGCTCACACGCTCTTTGACGTTGGATTTCAAGATCTTGATGAAGTTCTTTAAGTCTTTAAACTTTGTAGACTCTTTGACTTGACGAAGAATCATTCGACTTTTGTGTTGCCTTTGGATAGAACTTCCATTAGTGATGATGTTGGCATGAGCATGTGAAGAGTCTCGCACGATCGATCCGCTCCGAGCTTCCATAAGAAGAAAACATAAGAAAGGTTAGTAATAAGCGATTCCGCACTTACAAGTTTGAACTTGAGAGTGTTAACGACATAGTGTGAAAACACAACTCGATTCTCACAAAGGCCGTTCATGAACCTGAGTCCCACAAGTGAGATAACGCGATGTACAAGTACACCTACGCTTCGGATGAGTCGCCGAGGTACACCAAGCATCACCTCACCATCAGAGACCGTTTGAGACACACTAAGCGTAATCCGCGGGGAGTTACCGAAGTGACTGCTTGTCGTGGTCAGATGATGTTGACCTGGCGGGATTTTCCATTCAATCACCGAGGATCACAATTGTGAACCTCTCATAAATGTTCTCGACAGTTGCTAAGATCTCGTGAAGGACTCGATAACGTACCATCGATGTTCTTATTGTTGAACAACAAGTGATGAAATGTCAAGTGTACCTAAGAGATCTTTTGACGAATCTCGTGGCTCTAGACTCAATAGTGTGTTTTGGTTTTCCGAGCGGAGACTAGGAGAGGGTCTCCTTCTTCAATATCGCAATCTCTAGAGAAAGCCGATAGATTATGTAGGGTTCCCTGTGAGAATGAAACAAGATTCATTGGGAGAAACTTGAGTGGCTAAGAAGGTTTAGTGCATGCGTCATTGGGTCCATGATGACTTTTAATCTTCAATATCGGTGTCATTAAATGACAACCAAGAGCATATGAATTGAACCCGTGTATCATTTCTAAGTTGAATAATCGGAGGGCTATTTCTTTTCACCCTTTTCTTTGCATTTCTTTTTAATTCTTCAACTCCTTCTTTCTCCAATTCTCATTTTCTCCTTTTTATAATCATACCTAAGGACTTCTAATTCTAATTATTGGTAGTGTCCTTGGGTAGATCCCTCCGGCTCTGGCGGATCATAGGACGGTTATTCCTAACCTTAAACACCTTATAACTCCGTTGCCATAAAACCATTTTTCATGAAAATCTCTCAAAGTGTTTGTGAATGAAAAACATGTTTGAACACTTCAAGATTTTTAGATTTTCGAAATACTCCCCTCAACATGTGCTTAAGAGTTTTGATGTAACTGCACAATGAGGAAAGAGCGCACATTTTGAATTGATCGACTCAAGATAGACAATTCCTTGCGAGACACTATTATGTTGCATAGTTAAAGAGATACATTGTCAGCTTTTAGGTGACAACTAGCTCTAATAACTACCTTGAAGATGTGGACAACCTCGAAAGGTTGTCAAACCCGTCAAAGTTCATGTCTATCAAGAGCTTCTCAAATGGTTACAATTTACTTGGATAAGTCTTGGAAGACAAATCCTTTCAATGTATGACTGTTCAGATCCCATCAATTCATGGGTTGAAGTCTTTTCACACGAGGAATCAATAGCATAATCACAACATATTTCTTATCACATATTTTCTCCCCCCAAAAATGGCATATAAATGTTATTTTTGTAGAAATGTTGAGAATAAATATGACCATTTTGAATTTAGTGGGAAGATTACACAAAGAACTTTTTGTGAACAAAGTTTTTAAGGCAAATACCCCCCCCCCCCTCAACAAGTGATATAAACGGTTGAGGTTTTGAAAAAATTATAAGGGGAAGTACTTGTTCTTTTGAGCAAAACCTTTGAAAAATGAAAGGTTTGATAGGTTTTACTCAAAAGTAAGAAGCTTTCGCTCCTTTTATAGTATTGTGGCACTGAAGCGTACCACAGGGTCCTTTCATTACAGGAATAGGTTGTACACTGTTATATGTGCACAAGCCATTGTCAATATAATATCACATATCCAAAATATTATGAAATAGAATCAGTTTAAGGGGTATTAGGAAGTCCATCAATCTTTCCAGGAATGCGAATATGGCATTGATAGCCTGTGAGATTAATCCTGGGACGACCACCTACAAAGCTCTCGAGTTACGAATCGGTCCTTCAGACAACCTTTCATCGATCATAGTGATGATCCTCTTCACATCCCGTCTTTCCGAGAATTCCATCTCTTCTTCGACTCGATGCCTTCATGTATCTCCTTTAACCTATAAGCAAAGCCATCCCGAACCTTCTTCAATGTGTGATCCCCAAACTTGTGAAGATCTCTACACGCCATCAAGCAATTTCGTTGAAGTTCACCGCGATAAACTCGCCGAATGGTTTGGTGACGAGGTGTATTGTGAAAGTTGGTTGATGTCGGAAGTTCTAGCCGAGGTCCGTGAAGTTGACACGGTCCGATATGATTCAACGACCGTTGTAAGTCTTCTACACGCCCTTGATCACGATGCTTCTGATGAAGATAAGTAATAACTTGATGAATTCACGTTGAACTTCAGTCGAGAATTGTCTCATGTGTCCCTGTACTTTTGCAAGATACAGATCTTCAATATCATTGAGAGACAAATTCTCAAAGTCCGCTTCACATAATGCATAATCTCTTTCATCTTGTCTTTTGACCAGGATATTCTTTAGGAAAGTGTAGTCCCATTTAGACGAGAGATCAACATGCTTAATAGCAACGATCCCTTTAGTACTATACACTGCATGTAGAGACTTTCGGACCTGGCAGCTCTTGTAGTAGATTCGCAGCATGCTGGCCAATGGTGAATCCCGTACATTGCATCGACGTCATATTGTTCCACACTGTTAGAAAACAAGTGAGTAGCCTTTTCTTCGATGGCTATGCAGTTGGAGTATATGGCTGCCGGGAACGAAAGTGTAAGTGATGTAGCGTATTTCCTTGAACCATTGCCACTGTAGAAGAAATTCCAAGTCGTTGTTGAAGAAGTAGCGAAATGGAATCTTAGGTCGATCCGTTGGCCAATCGTTGGTAGAGGTTTAGACCATCGGTGTATTAAGGGCATTGTCTTTCCTGGAGAAGTCGATGTTAGCTTTAGGGTTGAGCCAAGCAATGTTGTTGGACATGGCTCGTGCTATGTTGTCAAGATGGTATTCAACCTCGATGGCACTTTCCGAGCTGTCTTTTAGCAGTTGAAAGGCTTCATTCTTGATTCGTTTCAACTCTAATTTCGTCATCTTCTTCACTCGAAATCTTTCTTGCAGTAACTTTGCATGCTCCAATGTACTACCGTCTACCAGATCTTGAGCTTCATATGGATAGGGAGTAGAATTAAGAGTGTAGAAAACAGTCATATTCATAAGTGTCATCCTTGTCTAGCCATGATACGACGTTAGCCTTGGGCGCTTTCTTCTTCTTTTCTTAGGCCTAGATGAGGATTACGGTTTCTTAACTTTGTCGGTGTCACACCCCAAATTACTTGTTTTGCAATGAATGGAATTCACGGGATTGATCATCATAGCATCACAATCACAGTTATATTGAACGACCTAAAGTGTCGTTTGAAAAGAACATCGTTTGATTTAATAAAACAATCGAGTTTACAAAGTATAGGTCCCAAAAGAAAATCAACTTGTGCGGAAATAAGTTTGTTACAATTCAAACGATGTTTTAAAGTCGTAAAACCCAAGTGAGACGAGTCGTCATCGCGACACCATGATGTGTCCAAATGCATGCCATGAAGTGAATGCCTTAGGTACCGAGATAAAACATGCTAAAAGTGTCAACACAAAGGTTGAGTGAGTTCATAGGATTTGTGTTGAAATGTAAAGCGTTCAAATCGTTTATGCAAAGAAAGGCATTGTAAATCCACTCGGTTCAAGTTCCGCCCATACAAAACTTGCAACCCTGTGTATTCACAACCCATTGCCAAAATGTGATATATTTTATGCTCAAGCGCATAATGTCAAATGAATTCACAAAATAGTGCATAACTTAATGTATCCCTAGATACTTGATATAACACATAATTCGTACGGTTTCAAATTGTTCCATGACCATTAGTTCAGGGTTGTACCAAGACCAAGTTCAATGATTATACCAAGACCATCAGTCCAATGATTATACCAAGACCATCAGTCCAATGATTATACCAAGACCATCAGTCCAATGATTATACCAAGACCATCAGTCCAATGATTATACCAAGACCATCAGTCCAATGATTATGATATGGAATTTCTAAGTATGGCAATACTGTTACTTAGCATGACTAAACATTTAGTTCAGATAACATATAGTTTGCAAATAGTCATGAATGTAATAAAAATTATTGAGCATGTATCTCCCCCAAAGAATTTAATAAAACAATTAAAAGAGTAGGGGCTATGACTCACTTGATGAATTGGTATGATGACAAGAGTGAGTACACCGAGATGTAGTGTGATACTTTATCCTTGACCTATTGTGAATGATATGATAGGTAATGAGTTATGATGTAAGGTTATGCATGCATTTCGTATGTTATTTATACCATTTGTGAGTTTTGAAAATAATACTCTTATTTAAAATACTCTTTTGACGTCTTGACCATTCTTAAATTACTTTACAAGTATTTACGTCAAAATGTCATCCTTCAATAGTTTCTTAATGATTTGTTGTGAAATTTTAACTTTTCGTTTGTAAAATAATGTCGTTGGAAATTTCATGAAAGTGACAAAATGGCTTCAAAAACTAGTCGTAAAATGGTGTACGTCGAACGTTAGGAAACGAACTCAACGGTTTTGGAAAGCTTGTATCATAATCTCAAGTTTTGACATTTAAGTTTTATCCTAGAGGTCTCGTTCATAAAGAAAACATAGGTTAAGTAGGGTGATTTTGTCCAAATGTGGTTCAAAAGTGAGTTTCGCAAAGTTTAAGCAACCGTAAATAATTTATTACAACTCCGCTATACAAACGGTTGGTCGTTTTGGAAAATATGCTTGATGATCTAAATTTTATTAGAAGACATCTCGTTGCAAAAGTTCTCGCTCTCGTTAAACATAGCCTTCAACATGGTCGTTTTGTTTACCGTAACACTTGTCTCGTAAAAATAATATAGTTTTTCTTAAATAAGAAAGTTACGGCAATTTTATGAAAACGTGTATATTTTAGTCGTTATAAATCCGTTTTCTACGTTTTATCGTCCTTAGCTTCGTATCAAAGTATACTAATATATTTTGATAAGTCGAAATAATTTATTAAGCTTAAGACTCGTTTTGACTCGAATAAAACAATAATAGGTTCTTGAAATTTTAAAAAATATATATTTCGTCAAAACTTGAAAAATTCATAACTTCTTCGTTATAGCTCCGCTTTAATCCGTTCAAGCGACCACGGATTCGCTTTTAAAGTATATTTTCTAAATATCTAGGCCAAAAATTCGTGTCTCTGTCGGATTTTCCAGAAATACAAAACAAGATCAGACCACTTTTATACTTGTCGAAAAAGAGTTTTTCTCGTACTAAACCTATTCCAATCCCTTCAAAACAACTCCAAAGCTATTCTAATCCTACCATACACCTTCTTAGGGTGTCATGGGTTCCTAAACATCATCAAGACCATTATATAACAAGGGATAAATTATAGGATGACTTTTATATATAAAACTCTAAAAACAATGTAAAAATGGTATAACTAACCATAAGTCTTGCATGCTTGCTAAGAAAATGATGAAATACATATGAAATGATAAGGAAATATGTAAATGAAAATGATATGCTTACTAGTTACTTGATGAGGTGATAAGGACAAGGGATTAAACCTAAACACCCTAGGTTTTTATTTCAAAACCTTGATTAAGAGTGTAACTAGATTGTTTAAAACTTGATTAGCAAAATTTTGATGAATCTCTTCTTTATCACTTGCAATGGCCGGTTTTGAGAGAAAAGGAAGAAGAGAGAAAAACAATCTTGACTTTGCACTTGAATTATTGATGAATGAATGAAATGTGAAAGTTTGTGTATAAATCTATCTCATGTAAGAAAATCTACCAACCAATTAATGAGGTACCCTCATTGACGCCAAGGGGAATGCATTTACAATGTATATATATATTTATTTATTTTTTTATTGTATATATAAAGATGTAAGTAAAATGTGGTTAAGTACAAGATGTTGTAACTTGTATATATTGGTGAGATTTGAGTAGTATTGACTACAAATAAGTTTTAATAGGCCAAAGTAAAATATATTGTAGTTATAAAAATTGTAAAATATGTTTCTTGCGTAATTTGAGCGAAGTAATAATTATCGTGTAGTTTTGAAGAAAATCGTCGTAATAATATAAATTTAACGATTTATATACAAAATAAATTTAAAACACTAGGTAAACTCAAAATATTATTTTTATAAACTAAATGTAAGTGTAAAATATGTCGGATCATTTTGGAAGTATCGGATTAAATGATCAAAATAATAACTTACGCGATAGCGTTTATTTAATATGAAATTTACGCGTTTAAGGTGAAATGCAAAATCATGAATGAACTAACATGATACAGATGATGTTAATGAAATGTAGACTAAACTTAGTCTATATGAAATGTCCGTGATGATATGATCATGAATTCGCCGCTAAACCATTAAGGTTACGCGAATTTGGAACACGCAAACCTAGTTTACGATAAATGATGAAATTGTGAAACATGAATTGTTTTGAGAAATGTCCTGAAATTGCGAGTTGTCACATCGGGAGAGGTGGGTTGTTGTTGGGGCTCATGGAATTCTTCTCGTCACCACCCGTATACTCAAAGTGATCACCAATTTTCTGAGTCTGGGGTGGTAACTCAGAATCCTGAGGTTTTTCAGTTGAAGAGCGAGGAGGAGATCGTGGTTGAGCTGGAGTCCTTTGGGGTGGAGGTTGCATGGAAGATGATTCACCGTACTTCTTCTGCGCCGCTCTTTATCTTTATCCTTATCTTCATCGTCTCTTGGACGCTTGGGCCTCTCAACTTCTTCTCTCGCATGCCGATTTAAGTTGGTATTCCAAAGAATGCTTCAAACAGTTTACCTTCGTAAGAGGCAAATGTTGCGATCGTTTAGACATTTGAGCTACGAGACTGAAACCAATTCAAAGATCGAGAATATTATGGGATCAACGGGTTGATGTTGACATGCATTGGTGTTGATCTCATAGTTTTCTTGGCCAAGTGTAATAGATTCGGATAGAGTTGTTTGGTAAACATCTCCTTTGTAACTGTGAACAATGTCAAGAAGGTACTTGTGAGTGTAACCTTTGATCATTTCGCTCATTTTCCTTGAGATCATCTTTCATGAGCTTCGGACATATTCCATTTCAACTTGCATCTTGTCATTCTCGCCATGAAGATATCTGCACAGTCACGAGAAAATTCACTTCTTGTAAAGCACATCTTTCTTCTCGACTGTTTGACAACTTTAACGATTCGTGTCTTAGCTTGAGAGATCCAAGAGGCGCTTGGCTTCTTCACCGATTTGGATGTGGATCCGGTTGATCTTCCGGATGGTGGTGGTGAAGAGTGAGAGGATGAATCGATGATGAAGAGTCATGAGGAGGATCGTGGTCCTTAGGAGGTTCGAAGTTTTCTCCTTGGAACGAGTTGGGCCGTTGAGAAGATAATCATCGTAGTTTACTTCGTCATCTTTATCGCCAGCTTTGTTCTTCACTGAATCCTAGCTTCTTCATCTGCTTTAGCTTGAGTCAGACCTCTGCATCGCCTTTGGCTTGAGTGCGACTTCTTCATCGCCTTTATCTTTCTCGACTTCGGGTTTACGGTTCCTCAATGTCATACTTAATAGAATCCTCCTGTTGCTTTTGTTGTTGCTCAAGAGTGGTGGCACCAGTTCCCTTATCGGGTTGATTAACCGCATCGAATTGAAGTAGATTGGACTCCACCACTTGACCCTCCGGGCCACCCATTTGGTCCTTTGCAAACTCTTTCGCAACGTGTTGGAGTCTAATGATTTTGAACTTCTTCCTGTAATCGGTATCCGTAGGCTCTTGATCGAGCTTTCTTCGTGTTCAATCATCGAGTTTTCCTTTACCTTTGTCACCGGTGGACCGGGAGGTTTAGCTACCGATAGAGTAATATCGGTTGCGGCTTTGAGTAGAAACCTCTTCGTCGATTACGTATTTTGAGCTTTTGTCCACTAGCTTTCTTGGCGGTTCGTGCTTAGATGCAGAATAGAAATGCTTCCTTAGAAGGAACTTTCCTTTTGTGTGGAGGTTTCCTCTTGGGAACTTCCTTTTACTCTCAAAGACTTCGCACTTCCTCTTCTCGGTTTTCCTTGTGGGTGTGCCGGAAGACTTGTCATCAAGAAAACCAACTTGCCTTTCCTCAATCGCTACCACATACCTTTTGTATGTGTAGAGCTTTTGATTTCATCGACGAAGGTGATCCGCAACACGGCACCTGTTTCTTCGTTGTTGATTCCTTGAATCGATAGTTAGGGTAGGTTCGGACAACATGTCGTGATTGTTGGGGTCATTGAGTCTCTTGGGATATCGTGATTGAGTCCAAGAGCTCTTTGGATCAACAGCTTTGTATATCGATATAAGGAATCTTTGAGCCAAGCTTTTGAGGAATGACATCATGTCGTTCCATATCGAGCTTCAATTTCGATGTGCTTCATGTTGATCAAAGCCCAAAAATCTGCAGTTCCATGAGCTTGGGATGCTCATAGCCATTGTCACGACCGGAACCGATTGGTGATGATGATGTAGAGAGTTCTCCAAGGTTGAGTAATATTCTTAAGATCCACGTATGAATGCTTAGTGATTACTCCCAGTAGCTTCGTCATAACCAATGTCGATCATAAATTGGAGAATAGTCTCTTGATTGGTGCGACAACGATTCGGTTGGCTCGATGTCCGAATGAGGAGAACATCCTTAAGTCTGCGTGTGATCGTGACTTGTTTGTGGTTGAGAGTCATCATCACAAGATTCGTCCTTTGATCTTTTGCATTGTATTCCAGAATCGATGAATGTAGATCTTTGGAACAAGAGCGAGTTGGAGAGCATATTACGCTAAGGATGATTCTTCGAATATCCACAAGAACTAAGCAAGAAGACTACGGCGGTGAGAGTTTCAAAGTCATCACGAAGGTTGTTCTTTCCTATCTTCATCGGTATCCATGAGGAAGATATCAGCCACGGTGAGAACATTTGGTGCATCCACATTCATTTGGCGTCCATGTCGTGATCTCGTAATATATTTAGCCAAAAGAACCAACATATCGAAAGACATTATGTTAGTTAACAGATGGTTTTATTGTCTAATTATTGAATGTGCTATGTTGATGATTATTACGAGTCCAATGTCACTTGTTTTGTCCAATAGTTCAATGACGTCGTGATAAGTTTCGTGAGTTAGTTAACTTTAAGTTTTAAAGTTTATGTTATCACTTATTTTTCACAACATATCAAACGTTTAAGCTTATTAGTGACATTATTGGTTTCGTGACTATGATTTATTTATTTACAAGTTTGCACGCGTAACAATTCATGATGAAGGTTTAATCAAGGCTTAGGTGTAGAAATGGTAGCTTATGCGTAAATAGGAGTTATACGCGTAAAGGCGCAAGCTTATGCGTAGGTCCTTGTCTTACGCGTAAGAAATATTACGCTTAGGAAAAAGGGAACCTTATGCGTGGAGCTTACGCGAAGCAAGATATAAAACCTCACGCGTAAGGCTTACCGTAAGAGTCATCCTTATGCGTGAGGTCACTGTTTATGCATATCCTTCACGGGATACGCCGTAGTCCCTTATGTAGAACCCACGCGTGAACGCTACGCGTAAGATTTCTCTTCGCGATAACATGCTACGCCGTAAGGTGATCCTTATGCGTAGATGTCTAACAACCTTGATTCGATTTTTACGTGTTGCAAACCCGAAATAAAATCATCATAGCACCAATATTAATGATACATTCACTTATTTTCAGATCATATCATGAATACTCATTTAAGCAGATGCGCGTAAGACAACTTATGCGTAGACTTAAACCCTAGGTTTCAAGGATTACGCCTAAGAAATCTAGCCATAGGATTTGCACCAAACTGAATCTGGGAGGTCTTAGAGGCATAGTAAGTTGTCCTATCCAAGTTTTAACATCAAATTCAAGGCCAATCGAGAATACCCAATTCTTATGAACTTAAACCCTAGTTTTTAGTTTGTGAATCATTAGTGTTTCTGGGTAGTTTATGGGCTTAGATATGATCAATTCAACTTGAAAACAACCTTATACAACAATCTTTAACACCAAAAAACGTTCTCATTTGAAAACACCCAAACCCACGCATAAACCCTACTTTTCAAAATCAATCAATTCGTGTTTCTGGGTTATTTTTGAGGATAAAAATAGTATCATTGATGTTTTAGAAACGTTTTGACACTGTCTTTTTAACCACAAACACATAAACAAGATTATGTGTTCATACGCTTATGCGTAGAACACAAAATCACTCGTATCTCACGTTTTAACCGTTGAATTTTTAAAAGATTCAAAACCATTGTTTGTAAATACGTTAAGATTATGAAACCACTTACAAATTGAAGATCAAGAACTCGGATTTGCGGATTGAATTTTATGCGTAGGATTAGTTAGGTGAAGTATTAAATGTAATGAATTAAATGTGTTGGGTGGAGGGTTTTTGTTAAAAATTAGTTTGGCATATTGACACATTCAGTCCCTCCACCTTTACCATTTACATCTAAAGCCTTTAACTTCCATTTTTTTGGTTACCAAACGAAGAATATTTGGAAATAACTTTGACGACACTCCCCCTTGACTTAAGAAATAATGAAAGTTTATAAATTTTAGTCCGAGGAGTGTCAGAAACCATAAATGTGACCACCATTATTAAAGAAACAACCGGGATAGGGTAACATGCAAGTCAAAGTTATTTTGAAACAGTTATATTTATTTTTCTCCCCTCGACACTTGATCGGAAAAATACCTGAATTTTAAAAGATTTGAGTGTTGACGGAAGAATCGTACTTGCCATGTGTGAAGAACTATAGATAGAAGAATATTTTTGTTGTTTTATCGATTTTTGTATTTTTATATTTTGTTTTGAAAAATATTTACAAAAGAGATTTTGGTGTTTGACCGGTTTTAAGACTGTTTTAAGAGTTCATCCGGTTCCTCTTGAGTCAAACACCGCATACCAATCCGGTGGACCAACTCATTAAACCTAGCAGGAGCTAAGGCTTTGGTGAGTAGATCGCCAATTGGTATTCTGTACCCATAAAGTATAATTCAACAAGACCGCCCACGTGGTCCTTGATGAAATGATATCGAAGATCGATGTGCTTAGATTTGAATCTTGAATCGAGTTGCATGAGATCGCAATACACTCGATTGTCGATACATTGAATTTCATCAAATACGTAACCATAGTCTTTGAGTTGTGTTCTCATCCAAATTACTTGAGCACAACACGACATGGCTACATATTCTCGCCTCGGTTGAGGACGATATGTACAATCGCTTCTTCGATTGCCATGACACCGCTTGTCACCAAGAAATTGTAACGCTCTGAAGTACTTTTCCATGAGTCTAAGCATCCTGCGTGGTCGCGTCTAAAAAGCTATTAGTTCAAAACCGAATCCTTCGGATACTAGATCCCTAAATTAATGGTTCCCTTGATGTATCGGAGGATTATCTTAGCCTCGAGAGGTGGGTTTCAGTTAGTCGCGACGATAACGGAGCAAATATATACTAAAAAACAATGTCGGGGCACGCTAGTGTTAGATACATGAGAGACCCAATAATACTTGGTGTTTGGTAGGGTCCACCAATTTCCCATGTAAATCAAATCTAGCTTGGTATGAGCCATTGGTGTGGCATAGGTGTCACAGTTTTGCATTCCAAATTTGTTTAACAATTCAAGGGCATATTTGGACTTACTTAAGAAAATACCACGGGGTGTTTGATGAACTTGAATTCCTAGAAAGAATGTGAGTTCACCCATCATTGACATTTCAAAATGTTTTGTCATTAATTTTGCAAAAGCATTTGAGTATTTTAAATGTGTTGACCCAAAAATGATGTCATCCACATAGATTTGAACGATTAAGATGTGAGCCCCGTGATATTGTATGAAAAGTGTGGGATCGACCGAACCTTTGGTGAATTTGTTGGCAATGAGGAAGGATGATAACTTATCGTACCACGCCCGAGGAGCTTGTTTGAGACCATACAGAGCTTTATTCAGTTTCTAGACATGGTTCGGGAACTCGGGATCAACGAATCCTTCGGATGGTCGACATAAACTGCTTTTCGGTTGCCCATTCGAAAGCGCTTTGGCGTCCATTTGAAAGACCGTTATGTTCATATGAGCCGCGAACGAGAAAATCCGAACGACTTCAAGGCGAGCAACCGGAGAAAATGATGCTTCAAAGTCAATACCCTCTTCCTATCTATAACCTTTAGCCACCGAGACGTGACTTATTTACGATTACGCCCTTGACATCCAATTTGTTCTTCCAAATCCATTTGAGACCAATGACGTAGACCCTCGGTGGTCTTTCAATCGCCTCCATACTTCAAGATGTTTGAATTGGTTGAGTTCTTCTTGCATGGATTCAATCCAGTTGTCTTTTGTCATTGCATGTTTAATGTTTTTAGGTTTAGATTGGCGTACGGTGAGAGCATAAATGCGGTGTTCACCATCTGTGTGAAGACGTTGTCTCGTTATGACCGTTGATTCGGGTTGCCAATAATGTTCTCAAGAGGATGGTCTTTTGTCCAATGATGTGTAGAGGGTTGATGTTGATATACATTATGCGATTTTGAGGATTCAAATGGTTTGTTGATGATTCCGCGACATCGGTGCAGCTTTCATTGGCAAAGGGTTAAAGAACGATTTGGATCAAAATCTGCGGTGGGGTACTTCATTAAGAACATCAACGGTGGTTCGGCGTCGTTGGAAGTAGTTTGTTCAACTGTTGTTGTAGAGTCAATCGGTGGTGCTTCTTCAACAAGAGTTGTTGTAGCAGTGTATCGTATAAGAGTATTATCGTTGAGCGGTGAAACAATGGATACACACGAGCACGTTCATCAATATCGCCACCGAATGAGGAGCAAATAGCCTTTCCATTTGTTGGCGTGTAAGTGGGGGCTTAGTTCACCGATGATGGGGTTTGGGGAAGTTTAAGCGGTTGTGACCGGGTTCCAAGTGCTTTTGCTCGAAGCCATCTCGGTGAGTTCATCAAAATGAGCATGAATCGTTTCCATAACTTGCTTTGTATGACGATTCCGGATCCGTAACCTTTAGAATTCTCACAATATCCAATAAATACTCCAATGTCGACTTTGGCTTTGAGCTTTCCAAAGTCATCACGATCATTATTCGGATAGCAAAGAGATCCAAATACATGAAAGTTTTAAGATTCGGTTTTCGGTTGTGAGAAGTTCAAATGGTGTTTTGTTGTGGCTTTTGTAATCATTGAGCGATTCTGAGTGTAGCATGCGGTTAAACGACTTGACCCATAAGTAATCTGGAAGTTTAGCATTGATTAACATCGTTCGGCGCTTCCACTAACGCACGGTTTCGTCTTTCAACAACTTCGTTTTGTTCGGTGTGCGGGCAATAGATGTTTGATGCTCAATTCCACTTTCTCATAATATTCTCGAAGAGTTTGATTCACAAATTCAGTTCCTTTGTGCATTTAATTTGTCGTGACGGTATTCAAGCTAAATTTGAATTTTTGTGAGAAAGGTGATGATCATCTGTGGAGCTTGATCTTTACTTGAAGAAAGTAGACCCAAGTCCATCTTGAGTAGTCATCAACAATTACCAAGATGTAGCGTTGCCATTAACCGTCTGCACGCCAGCATCGGGCCACACAAATCCATGTGAAGAAGATGAAGTACATCTTTGAGTCTTTGTGTTCCACATTTGAAGGAAAATGAGCACGAGTGCTTTTCCCTTGTTCATGTTGAACATAGATGATCTTTAGAATACCGGAATCTCGGAGACCTTCAACAAGTTTGTGTCGAGCAAGGTTGGTTATGGTTTGAAAGTTTAGATGGGAGAGACGACGGTGCCATAGCCAAGATTTTGTAGATGTAGCCTTTGAGAGTAGACAAATGGGAGATGAAGCAATCATGTCTTGCATGGAGATAGTGTAAAGACCGGATGAGCGTTGGCGGACATAAGATCATTTCCTTGTAGATCACGAATGAAACAAGTTTTCTCCCGAAAGCGACTTCCAAATCTTCATCACAAAATTGACCAACGTAAAAGAGATTGTGACCGAGGCCTTCCACATAATAAACCCCGCTAATTTCGATGTTTCCATTGATGTAATCTCCGTAGCCCATGATAGGCTGCGAAGTGATCGCTCCCGAATCGGACGAAGCCAATGAACTTTGCAACAAAATTTGATAACAGTTTAAGGTTGCTGTCATGTGTCGTGAACATCCGCTATCAACAATCCAAAGGATGATCTGTATCACCGCATTACACACAGCGACACGGATGGAATAGAAGTAGATGTGGAACCCAAGAGTTAGAGGGTTCGAAGCGATTATAGTTGAAATACACTCATCAATGATTTTAGGTATCCATTTAAATCCTAGGGTGTGATGTATCCATTTCGCCATCTCCAACTAGTCTTAGCTTTGGTCTTAGTGAATGTGCTAGGTGGTACTACATTTCTTGGAGGTGATCTCGAGCTACAGTGACATCAATGTGTTTCTTAGAATCTAAAGAGGCGGTTTACTGCCACGGACTTAGAAGCGTGAGTGGCCTAGAGGTATTCGAATCTTAGGATTCCTTAAACGAGACAAGATAGCCTTAGCAACACACTTATCATGACAATCGAACGCATACTTTTACGACAAATAACACAAGAAGCATCGATTGAATATCAAAAGTACTTAAAGGTTCAAGATTAGTTACAACACTTTTTCCATTACATTTGCTAGACGCATTATCTAAAGTGGGTGCAACGGAGTCTTATTCAAAGTCCTACGGTGTTCTTCTACTTGAAAGATTCTTTATTTGTCTTTTCTTAGGTCGCAACTTCCTATTCTTCCTTGTATTGCTCTTAGGTCGTGAAGTGCGGACGTTAGGAAAAGAGGCAACTATTCTGTTTTCAGAGAGGAAGCACATTAGTAACTTGTGTTTTGTCAAGAGACATTCTAGGTTCACGTTTACTAAGTGTTACAGTGCAATTCTCTTAATGATGCTAGGTGAACTTGTTCATACTTTCCTAACATTTCCTTAAATTAAAGATAGTGTGCACCAACTCTTGATTTTCGTAATCGAAGATTTCGAGAAAAGTTCATGACTTCTTTAGTGTATGCAAGATAATGATCAAGTTCGTATGATGCTTCATCACGAGTCTGTTTGAGTAAATCAAAGATGACACCATATTCCTTTTAACTTTTGCAAGTTCTCGCTCATATTTTGAGATTTGACACTTGAAAGACACGCTTTGATCATCCAGTTGTTCAATTGTAGGATTAGAAGATTTTGTATGCAATCGGGCGATTTTGTTTTGAAAACAAGTTGTTGATCGTTAATATCTTTTGACACCAATTGAGACGACGTTTTGCATTGGAAAGTTCGTTTGTCAATCGTTCATTTTCAACTTTTAACGACTCGATTTGAAGCACATTATCGATTTCATAACAATGTCAACGAATCAACAAGATCGTTAGATATAGAATTAGATGCATATGTAATGATTGTAATAACACAAGATTATTGATATCACCGATAACACTCGATTGTGCATGTTTTAGTAGCATTGTGTGTACTTTTATATCTCATTATTTGGTTATATTTGTGTGATTTTAGCACTTAATCGTATCTAGAGATGTTTGTCTAGTATTTATAACCAAGTGCGTGGAAATGGAGGAAAATGTGGAAATATGCGCTAATCGAAGATTCCGCCTCGGTCAAGCTAAATCCCAAGTACCTTTGAAGACCTTAGTGATTGAAGAACCAAGTTCTACAAGTCGAGTGAAGAGAGAAAGATCAAATTTCTTATCTCGAAGATCCAACCGATCCGTTACACCTTCAGTAGGATCGGTTGGCATTTGGTCGAATACATGTTTTGCCATGACCGACCGATCGGTCGCAACCCGTAACCGGATCGGTCGGTGTGTTATTATTGAAGACTAACCGGATCGGTTGGTCGTATGACCGATCCGTTGGAGAAGCTGCAGCTTGTCAAATCTTCATCACTAAGCTTCCCTTTTCATCCAAACGATTCTAGGTCCTTCTCTTGGTGTATTCTAGTCCTTCCTTACTCCTTGGAGGCCAAGTCAAGCATTTAACACCCTAGGCCTTGGAATTAGTATAAATAGAGGCTAATTGTGAGCATATTAGACACACTTCAATTACAAAGCTCTCTACTCATCAAACCAAGCCTTAACCTCCCGAAATTCGTCCTTAGAAATCCGAGAAGTTTGGAGTTCCGAGTTCCACCTTGGAAGCCAAAACACTAAGAAGTCCACCACGATCCTTTGGGAATCATTACTTCATCATTTGTAATCTTATTCCAAGCATTGTAAGACTTTTAATCATGTTTTCTAATGATCAAAGTTATGAGTTTATGTTCAAGTTTGCTATGAGTGGCTAGTTTCTATACACTTGCTTAAATGATGTTGATTATTACATGATTAGTTAGTGATTGTGTTAACATGTTTTAATTCAATTTCAAGTTGATTCTAAGATCCAATTGTGCTAAAGTTTCATAGTGACATTTGTTAATCAAGTTTGGCTAATTGGTAACTATCGTTGGGGTCGAAAGAACTTCGTATTATTCAACTAGTCATAATCATTTTGTCTATGGATGATTGTTTTTACCCATTATTCTTGATTATATAAAGGAACTAAGGTGTGGTTGTAATAGAAACGCTTTTTGATTATCAAATTGGATTGGTTGGAAACATCTAAATGGTCGTAAGATTAGTTGTTGAAAATTAATTGTAGCCTTTTGTCTATGATCGGGTACCTTTTGTATTGACCATTTCTTAAGCAATTTGATGAACAAATGGATGTTTTTGTGTTTAAGTTTATGAAAGTAGACTTATGAAACTTGAATTGATCTTGAATTGATTGGTTAAACTTAAAGCTTGTTTTATGAACTAAAATCTTGACGAAGGTTTAACTTGTAAGAACAATAGATTAGTTTTCAACTAATTATCACAACCAACATGTTAAGTAGTTAACACAATCACATTAATCTATGATATGATACTAGTTTAAGCAAGTGTAGTTTTAATCATCGATTTTCATTATATCTATTTGCTTTGTTATATGTTTTGATAGACTCCGTTAATTCAAACTTGTGCTCGATTCACTCAAATCCTGCGAACGATCCCGACTTACCTTCATAATCTTGCTATAACGGACGAGTATACTTGCTCGTATGTGTTATTGGTAATATTGGTAATTCATCTTTTATAAATTTAAAACTTGCACCTACCGGGCACATCATCAAGATGATAACATTTTCCAAGAGTCGATCAACATCTTTTCGCAACAATTTCCTTTTGCGCTTAGTATTTGAAATCGATGTTTCGCTTTTCTCAAACTGTTTTCATGCGACCAAGTTCCTTGTGAAAATCCTTTCCCAATATAGTGCATGCTTTTCAAATTTTTGACATGGGGTAAAATTCTTTTCTGAAAAATGTCTCTTTGTTCTCGCGCCAACGGCGATTGAAAATGTTCAACTTTTATTTCAGAACGAAATTCAATCTCACGTTCCAAAAGTTTGATGTCAGATAAGAAAGTGTCAAAATATTTGATAACACGACAACTTTCGGCTTTAGTTTTTACTTCACTAAGTGAAGGTAAAGGACCATTAATTTGTGCACCATTGTGTTGGGGACTAACTTCAGAAACTGGTGTGACAACCAAAGGTGTGTTTGAAGTATCTTGTTGTGTGACAAAAGTTACGGCTTTTGAATAGTTAAATGGTTTGTTATAAACAACATTTTCCATTTTGACCGACTCGTCATCTCGCATCTAATTCTTCCATGCGATTATATTCCACAATGCTTATAATTGAATCATCAATTCTATGTTCTGCATCAGAAACTTGAGATTTGGTTTGAATGCTCTGTTTGAGAACTTAGGTTTGTAATCAGCAAGAATCGGACCATATCCATTTGGATTTGGTTTAAAAGTAAACTTTTGAATAGTTGTGATTGACTCACCATGTTTATAAACGACATTTCGAAACTCTTTGATTTTGTGTTGTAAGTCGACAATTTCTTCAAGATAAGTATCTATTCGTTTCGTGGAATGTTGTTTGTACTCAGAGAACTGTTTTTGACAAGTTAACAACTCAGCCTTGGCTTTTTGAGTTTCCAAAGTAAGAGAGTTAAGTTGTTTTTTATGTTCATATTTCAATTGTTCTATTTGAGACAACAAAGCATTCTTCGATGCGGCTAGATCACGTATATGTCGTTCTAAAGATTTTTCGTTTTGATAAGATTTAGCAAAAGCGACTTCAAAACCTTTTTCACGTTTTTCTTGAGTTTGAAAAAAATTGAGTTGTCGAGTTAAGCATTCATTATCCCTGGTTAACTGTGCATTTTTATCTTTTAATTTCGTGCAAATTTCCAAACGAGAATTTTGGTCTTTAATTAGGGTTAAGAGCTCAGTTTCTCTGTCAGACAAATGCTCATTTTGTTCAACGTGAGTCTCATCATGATCATTATTTAGATTATAACAACCCGTAAAATTTCAATCAAATTTTAAAAGTAAACTAATAGTAATTTTATAACTAAATTCCACTCCTGGACTTTTCTAAGCCCGTTTGATAAGAAAACGAGAAAGTTGTCTCATGAAATGTGAAATTTGCACTTAACGCGTACCGGCACACCCGACGTTTTGATTTATTTTGATTTTTTTTATATGAGAAAATAGTCGTGTAAATACTCATTTTATTGGAAAATGATTTCGTGAACGATGACGCAAGTTTCGTAATTTTCGAGTCCGCTTACTCCTCCAAATGTGTCCCGAGGCTAATACTTGTGAAAGACTTCCTAAATTACGATTTGGTCCCTATGATATCATCATTCCTCTACCATACTTTGAAGATTGGCAAAATGGTCCCTCTCAAGTATTAATACTCTACTTCTCTCTCATAATAAAACACATTTATCACCAAATAAACCCCATCTCTCTCTAACTCATTTTCAACTAACTTTCTCACTCTTAAATAAATCTCTCACCTCTTCTCTAAAATTCCGCCACCGCCCGTCTGCATGCCACACACAAAGCCACCACCATGAATCACCGCCACCTCGGAAGATAGATCGAACCTCGTGGTTCTTCTTGCACACCACACGCGGTGAGAAACCCTTACGCTGCTAGATCTTGAATTTAATATTCGGATATGTGGTGATAATTGTTTGAAGGGTGAAGCGTTTAGATCGAGTAGTGTAAGTTTCGGTTGTGTTGAGTTCGTAAATCCAGCGATAGTAGCCGCCACCGGCCGCTCCTCCCTCGTCCTCTCTTCTCTCTCGACTTTGTGGGTGGCAAGTCACGCACAACCTTATTTTTGTTAATATTCTATTTAAAACCGACTACAAAGTTTGTGAACGTTTTCGTGGAATCATTTGTTAAAAATGGTTTCGATATGCTAATTCATGTGATAACCTTTTATCAAAACGTGTGGTGTAAAAACATTG
Source organism: Chrysanthemum lavandulifolium (assembly GCA_022545495.1). Lineage (NCBI taxonomy): Eukaryota > Viridiplantae > Streptophyta > Magnoliopsida > Asterales > Asteraceae > Chrysanthemum > Chrysanthemum lavandulifolium. Next base: position 110,618,675 of record CM040244.1, read on the forward strand.
TTGGAAGCTGATTCGTGTAACCAAGTTGAGTCGACTCGGGTGAGTCAACTCAGTGGGCTCCGAGTCAGTTTGTAAAGCGTGTAAGCATTGGTTTGAGTTGTTGGGTTGATGCGTGTATACTCGTTATCCTCGGTCATGATTAGTTAGGGGTCATTATTTGAAATACTTGTGTCGATAGTATTAATTCTTGTTCTTGCGTTGAGTTTAAATCTATAAAGGTGCTGGTTGGTCACAGTTGGGTCTTGGATTGGATTTGGAATTTGCTTATTATCATCTAGTTACTTGTTCTAGCTTACAAGTCTGAATCATGATGTGCTTGTGTGGGGTAATCTATGTTTTATTTGCTTTGCCTGCTCGTATCTCGAGTCAAGAGTGAGTGTTTAGAGGTCTCGGTTATAAGGGAAAACACCAAGGTGGCGTTTGTGTTTGGACCGAGCCATGGCAACCCCGCGTGGGGATGTCTGCTCATTGATAATTTCCGGTCTAATAAGGTTGTGTCTAATTGTTGTCATATCATGCTATAACAAATAATACAGGGTGTTTATACTTTGAGTTGCGTTGGCTTTGAGAGTGGACCGAAGCCCACAAAGATTAAAGGTGCTTCGTGTAGTTGTTAATTTATTTGGCTCTTGAATCATCAATACGTTTCAGATTTCACTTGGGATTTGACATATTTGGCATATCGGACTCGTAATAAACTTAATATGACGGACTAAACTCATATTAGACTTAAACCGAATCGATAATAATATTTGGACTTAAAGATGTTATTAGATTGAAAAGACGATTATTATTTAACATACAACCAGATTCGTAATTACTATCAAAATGAGTTATTAAATCTGTAAGTTATTTTAAATCATCAAACCGGATTAATTATTATTGAAATGTATATTAATCAACGAATGATATCTAACTTTTATCTATATATTTATTATTGCCAATGGACTAATTCTATGCAAACCGATAATAAAAATGAAAAGTATTGTTTTATTTTAAATAAAACCTTTCTATTTAATTTATATACTAAAACTTATGTTTGTATAAAACATACATTTCTTAAACATTCTCTTTGGGGCTAACGGGTAAATGCCTAAAACCTTACCGCTACTTGGTTATTACTTGTTTGCTAATTGAACCCTACTTGTTCAAATTGTTTAAATGCTTTATTGCTTTAGCGTGTGTTCTTGAGTCTTGGTCAATATTTCTTGACCATTCCTTATAATGCATTGGGATATACATTATGCATTAGTGTGAGTTATGTTTGGCGTGAGTTACATGTCGAGTCTTGGCTTTCTTACCACCACACGAGAACGTTAAAACTAAACTTTTGAGACATTGATAACGGACTTTGAAATTAACGATATGAATATTCCACCTAAAACTGAAACACGTTATCTATCGGATATTCATTTGCTTTGCTAGATTTATTCTCGAGTTAGCTATATTCAGATTAGGTTGTGTCTAATCCCTACCATGGTACATGTATTCTCGACATCGTTGTATTATGATCCTTGATGCCACCGTGTTAGTCATGATTCTTGCATTGCTTGATGAGGTGAGTTCATAGCCCCACTTTTACTCTTTTAACTATTTTATAAACTCCTTGGGGAGAATACATGCTACTACTACTTTTATGATCACAATTGCTTGAAAACTGTTCTTTGTACTCTTGATATTATGACTCGCCTAAGTTGCTAGCCAAAAGTCCCCTACATCATGAACCATTAATCACTTGCGAGTGAACGAAATATCGTGGATAGTACTATGGGAATCGACGACCCAGACTCGGTTATCTAAATAACCGGGCGCACTATATTTGGTATCTCTATGTAATTGGCTATTACATCTCGTAGGGAAATTTTATTTACTTACACTAGTAATTTAGGTGTATGCGCTTAGTTTGGTGTCATGAGCTTAGTGCAATAATATCAACTATCTTTTATGGGCGATAACAACGTAGCCCATGGCTTCTTTAAACTTGAAAATCTTGTGATCAACTCGCTTTATTACTAAACCTATGAATTCACTCAACCATTGTGTCGACTTTTTAGCATGTATTTTCGGGATGAAAAGGCGATAGCTAACTCGAGGCGCTTGGGCATTGGCATGGCATGGTCATAGATGACTCGATTTACTTATGGGGACCATATTTTATTAATGGGCCATTTTCCGCAACAATTCAAACTTTGTAAACTCTATTTTACTTCAATAAATGAAATCTTTACGAGAAAGCTATTATTTTTCACTTGTGTTATGATCCAACTGAGTAGCATCCCAAAAACCTTTTCTTCCGCTGCAAACCATTTTTGGGGGTGTTACAGATTGGTATCAGAGCCTTGGTTATAGAGAACTTGGCATTTTTCTAACCTAGACTATAACCACTTTTTCAAAAACTTAACCCTATGACCGACACATGCCTGCCTGCCAAGCTGATTGCCTCACTTATGACTCGTTGAAGTCATCTTTGATAAGATATGTGTTTTATTACTGACACTTAGTCTCACTATTAGCTATGATTGCCTTACTTATATGTATGATTATATAACACTGCGCTATGCCTTCTCCCCCATATAAATGAAATATTTGTTCAATCTTTCATGACAAACTTTAAAAGCATTAGGACATGTTACTAGTATAACTAAGCTAAGTATTGCAAGATTCATTGAACCTCGGGTGAATATAGCCTGATCACCTATATTCAGCCAGGGACAGTGAGACATAGCCTGATCACCTATGTCTGACTCGGAGGTGAATGTTGCAATACTGAAAGTAGTTATAATAGTGGTATGTCCAGTTGACCTCCTGATTAACTTCTAAAAAGAGTAAAATTTTCATCATAAGAGTTATAAAAGTTTACTTCTACACATTACACACTGACGTCACAACATTATTTCACTACGATACTTTTTCTCCTAAGAGGAACGCCTTTCTCATTACTACACTCTATAAACTGACCATTTAACACCACTACCTTACGCCTCCGCGTCTACATCTTACTAGCAACGTGCATGGAGATTTGCCTGGCAGATGATGCAAACTACCACTTCACGCAAGGACACCACAATGATCCATGTTGAAATGGACCATTTTACGCTACCACTTCGCCCGCGTTACCTACGTTATGTATGAGATTTCTTTGAGCGGATACTACATAACCAAATAAATGTTGCATGATGCGAGTTAATGATTATATTTTAGATTTGTTTAGTAGATTATGCGTGACTAACTAAAATTCTAATTACCGCACGACATTACTCTATGTTTAGATTATATTTTTGGGTCGCTACAATACCATGTCTTCTGTTTCCCACCCCATCGACTTATCGTCTTCATTATGGAATCATTAAACCTCTATTACTGAATCATCGCAACCCATGTCTCCATCATCCCATCCTATTATCATTATCTTAGGCATTGAGATCGAAGTCATCTCGTCATCCATTGCGAAAACAGTGTCACCTCTACCCCAAAACTCGTACTCAATCGATGAACCGAATTACATCTTTAGCCATTCTAAGAACAAAACACCTCGACATCTACAAAGGGAACCCCTCGCTAAACATAAATAATAAACGAAGGACTAAAAGATCTAAAAGCGTACCAAGAAGTTAACTTGCAACCCAAACCACTTTTCTAGGAACAAATCCCTAATGTTTCACTCATCCCTTTGGAACACCAATTGTCTGTCTTGCTACCCTCTTATGAAATAATAAACTTTGTCATTATCTAACACAAACTACTTTCAGCTATTTTACCGACCATTTCACGGTTAGTTTTCAAAAGTCTTATTATTGTGCCATTAAACCAAAACATTACGACTTTACTAATACTTTATAAACAATGACCTTACAAATACTTTGCAAACTATTTTCTTATAGTGTGATAAATTGATTAATTACCTTACTAATATTTTATGAAACAACAAACAATTGCGATGGCAATTTGTAAACTATACTACAAATTTTCTACAAGTTATATTACATTCTTATAGACTATTTTACTCCTCAGTGAGCTGATTTAGCCATTGTCAGATTTAAAAACCATAATACTACGTTACTCTTATCTCACAAACTATTCGCCTTCACTTTACTGACTATTTTATTACCACTCTATAAACCATCTTGATTTTAATTGAACTACGAAATCTTCTACTATTAGACAAACGATAAATTGTTTTCTTATAAGCTATTTTACAAATTATTTCACGAGTTATTTTATAAACTGAATTGTGTCTTACCAAATATTTCACTACCATTGATAAACCGTTTTCCATTACTTTATTAGCTGTTTTAAAAATCACCTTACCAAGTTGTTGCTTTAATACCAACCCACAAACTACGATTTATCATGATAAAAGTATTTTCTTCTCACTCAATAAAGTAGTTTTACAAACCTTTTCATAAACTTTACCGCAATTTCCCATAAAATACCTACTCTCTCGAAAAACTTTAAAGGATAACCGATATTTTCTTTGAAAATAAACAAAATGTTCAAAAAAATGCACTTTGTTTTGAACACAATAAATATTTGAATGAGAATTGTTAAAATTAATTGAATTTGAGAAACAACTTTTGAATTCACATGAAAACCGATTCCATATAGACTCCTAAAACTTTATGTAACAAGTTTTCATCACAAAAACTGAAATCCAACAAGTTTCTTTACATGCATCAAGTTATCTTTAAAATTTTAAAGACTTTATATTTTTGAAAAGCATAACCCTAACAACTAAACTCTGCCTATAAACGTTTAAAACTTTTGGAAACATACATACCCAACAACATCTTCTTCTATAACGTTTTCACCTTCGGGAACTTTTCTTTAAATAACAATTGTACCAACAATGAAACGCGTGGTGATATTATTCTAGAAAGATTTATTCTAACGAGTCAAAATTTTCTAGTCAAACCTTATCAAAACTTCTTATGCTAAGAAATATCAATCATCAACCTTTGCGCAATTGTTTTATTTGCATCACGTGTAAGAACCGGTTTTATAGGATCCTTTCGAGGATGCAAACCTCTTACCAAATTTTCATCTCAAAGAAATTATGCCTCTTGAAATATTCTTTTATTCGAATAAATTTATCCACATCACATTTGCGAACAAAACTAGAAAATTTCAAAATTTCCTTTGTCACATAAGCAACTAACACAAACTTAACCTCGAGGACGAGGTTCCCATAAGGGGTAGGAACTATAACAACCCGTAAAATTTCAATCAAATTTTAAAAGTAAACTAATAGTAATTTTATAACTAAATTCCACTCCTGGACTTTTCTAAGCCCGTTTGATAAGAAAACGAGAAAGTTGTCTCATGAAATGTGAAATTTGCACTTAACGCGTACCGGCACACCCGACGTTTTGATTTATTTTGATTTTTTTTATATGAGAAAATAGTCGTGTAAATACTCATTTTTATTGGAAAAATGATTTCGTGAACGATGACGCAAGTTTCGTAATTTTTCGAGTCCGTTTACTCCTCCAAATGTGTCCCGAGGCTAATACTTGTGAAAGACTTCCTAAATTACAGATTTGGTCCCTATGATATCTTCATTCTTTCTACCCTACTTTGAAGATTGGCAAAAATGGTCCCTCCTGAAGTATTAATACTCCTACTTCTCTATCTTCATAATAAAAACACACATTTATCACTCAAATAAACCCCCATCTCTCGCTCTAACTCATTTTCACAAATAACTTTCTCACTCTTAAATAAATCTCTCACCCTCTTCTCTAAAAATTCCGGCCACCGCCCCCGTGCCGCCGCCACGCGCCGCCGTCAGGCCACCACCATGAATCACCGCCTACCTCAGAAGATAGATCGGAACCTCGTGGTTCTTCTTGTACACCACACGCGCGGTGAGAAACCCTTACGCGTGCTAGATCTTGAATTTAATATTCGGATATGTGGTGATAATTGTTTGAAGGGTGAAGCGTTTAGATCGAGTAGTGTAAGTTTCAGGTTGTGTTGAGTTCGTAAATCCCAGCAGTAGTAGCCGCCACCACGGCCGCTCCTCCCCTCGTCCCTCTCTTCTCTCTCTCGACTTTGTGGGTAAGCCGTCACGCACAACCTTATTTTTGTTAATATTCTATTTAAAACCGACTACAAAGTTTGTGAACGTTTTCGTGGAATCATTTGTTAAAAATAGTTTCGATATGCTAATTCGTGTGATAACCTTTTATCAAAACGTGTGGTGTAAAAACATTGTTGGAAGCTGATTCGTGTAACCAAGTTGAGTCGACTCGGGTGAGTCAACTCAGTGGGCTCCGAGTCAGTTTGTAAAGCGTGTAAGCATTGGTTTGAGTTGTTGGGTTGATGCGTGTATACTCGTTATCCTCGGGTCATGATTAGTTAGGGGTCATTATTTGAAATACTTGTGTCGTATAGTATTAATTCTTGTTCATGCGTTGAGTTTAAATCTATAAAGGTGCTGGTTGGTCACAGTTGGGTCTTGGATTGGATTTGGAATTTGCTTATTATCATCTAGTTACTTGTTCTAGCTTACAAGTCTGAATCATGATGTGCTTGTGTGGGGTAATCTATGTTTTATTTGCTTTGCCTGCTCGTATCTCGAGTCAAGAGTGAGTGTTTAGAGGTCTCGGTTATAAGGGAAAACACCAAGGTGGCGTTTGTGTTTGGACCGAGCCATGGCAACCCCGCGTGGGGATGTCTGCTCATTGATAATTTCGGTCTAATAAGGTTGTGTCTAATTGTTGTCATATCATGCTATAACAAATAATACAGGTGTTTATACTTTGAGTTACGCTTGGCTTTGAGAGTGGACCAAGCCCACTAAGATTAAAGGTGCTTCGTGTAGTTGTTAATTTATTTGGCTCTTGAATCATCAATACGTTTGATTTCACTGGGATTTGACATATTTGGCATATCGGACTCGTAATAAACTTAATATGACGGACTAAACTCATATTAGACTTAAACCGGATCGATAATAATATTTGGACTTAAAGATGTTATTAGATTGAAAAGACGATTATTATTTAACATACAACCGATTCGTAATTACTATCAAAATGAGTTATTAAATCAGAAGTTATTTTAAATCATCAAACCGGATTAATTATTATTGAAATGTATATTAATCAACGAATGATATCTAACTTTATCTATATATTTATTATTGCCAATGGACTAATTCTATGCAAACCGATAATAAAATGAAAAGTATTGTTTTATTTTAAATAAAACCTTTCTATTTAATTTATATACTAAAACTTATGTTTGTATAAAACATACATTTCTTAAACATTCTCTTTGGGGCTAACGGTAAATGCCTAAAACCTTACCGCTTACTTGGTTATTACTTGTTTGCTAATTGAACCCTACTTGTTCAAATTCGCTTAAATGCTTTATTGCTTTAGCGTGTGTTCTTGAGTCTTGGTCAATATTTCTTGACCATTCCTTATAATGCATTGGGATATACATTATGCATTAGTGTGAGTTATGTTTGGCGTGAGTTACATGTCGAGTCTTGGCTTTCTTACCACCACACGAGAACGTTAAAACTAAACTTTTTGAGACATTGATAACGGACTTTTGAAATTAACGATATGAATATTCCACGAAAACTGAAACACGTTATCTATCGGATATTCATTTGCTTTGCTAGATTTATTCTGAGTTAGCTATATTCGTATTAGGTTGTGTCTAATCCCTACCATGGTACATGTATTCTCGATACTGTTGTATTATGATCCTTGATGCCAGTCGTGTTAGTCATGATTCTTGCATTGCTTCGGACTGAGGTGAGTTCATAGCCCCACTTTTACTCTTTTAACTATTTTATAAACTCCTTGGGGGAGAATACATGCTACTACTACTTTTATGATCACAATTGCTTGAAAACTGTTTGTTGTACTCTTGATATTATGACTCTGCCTAAGTTGCTAGCCAAAAGTCCCCTACATCATGAACCATTAATCACTTGCGAGTGAACGCAAATATCGTGGATAGTACTATGGGAACTGACGACCCCGACTCGGTTATCGGAAATAACCGGGCGCACTATATTGGTATCTCTATGTAATTGGCTATTACATCTCGTAGGAAATTTTATTTACTTACACTAGTAATTTAGGTGTATGCAGTTAGTTTGGTGTCATGAGCTTAGTGCAATAATATCAACTATCTTTTATGGGCGTATAACAACGTAGCCCATGGCTTCTTTTAAACTTGAAAATCTTGTGATCAACTGCTTTATTACTAAACCTATGAATTCACCCAACCATTGTGTTGACTTTTTAGCATGTATTTTCAGGATGAAAAGGCGATAGCTAACTCTGGAGGCGCTTGGGCATTGGCATGGCATGGTCATAGATGACTCTGATTTACTTATGGGGACCATATTTTATTAATGGGCCATTTTCCGCAACAATTCAAACTTTGTAAACTCTATTTTACTTCAATAAATGAAATCTTTTACGAGAAAGCTATTATTTTTCACTTGTGTTATGATCCAACTGAGTAGCATCCCAAAAACCTTTTCTTCCGCTGCAAACCATTTTTGGGGGTGTTACAGATTGGTATCAGAGCCTTGGTTATAGAGAACTTGGCATTTTTCTAACCTAGACTATAACCACTTTTTCAAAAACTTAACCCTATGATCGACACATGCCTGCCTGCCAAGCTGATTGCCTCACTTATGACTCGTTGAAGTCATCTTTGATAAGATATGTGTTTTATTACCGACACTTAGTCTCACTATTAGCTATGATTGCCTTACTTATATGTATGATTATATAACACCGCGCTATGCCTTCTCCCCATATAAATGAAATATTTGTTCAATCTTTCATGACAAACTTTAAAAGCATTAGGACATGTTACTAGTATAACTAAGCTAAGTATTGCAAGATTCATTGAACCTCGGTGAATATAGCCCGATCACCTATATTCACCAGGGACGTGAGACATAGCCCGATCACCTATGTCCGACTCGGAGGTGAATGTTGCAATCATCGAAAGTAGTTATAATAGTGGTATGTCCATTGACCTCTGATTAACTTCTAAAAGAGTAAAATTTTCATCATAAGAGTTATAAAGTTTACTTCTACACATTACACATCGACGTCACAACATTCTTTCACTACGATACTTTTCTCCCAAGAGAACGCCTTTCTCATTACTACACTCTATAAACTGACCATTTAACACCACTACCTTACGCCTCCGCGTCTACATCTTACTAGCAACGTGCATGGAGATTTGCCTGGCAGATGATGCACACTACCACTTCACGCAAGGACACCACAATGATCCATGTTGAAATGGACCATTTTACGCTACCACTTCGCGCCCGCCGTGCCTACGTTATGTATGAGATTTGCTGAGCAGATACTACATAACCAGCGAAATGTTGCATGATGCGAGTTAATGATTATATTTTAGATTTGTTTAGTAGATTATGCGTGACTAACTAAAATTCTAATTACCGCACGACATTACTCTATGTTTAGATTATATTTTTGGGTCGCTACAATACCATGTCTTCTGTTTCCCACCCCATCGACTTATCGTCTTCATTATGGAATCATTAAACCTCTATTACTGAATCATCGCAACCCATGTCTCCATCATCCCATCCTATTATCATTATCTTAGGCATTGAGATCAAGTCATCTCGTCATCCATTGCGAAAACAGTGTCACCTCTACCCCAAAACTCGTACTCAATCGATGAACCGAATTACATCTTTAGCCATTCTAAGAACAAAACACCTCGACATCTACAAAGGGAACCCCTCGCTAAACATAAATAATAAACGAAGGACTAAAAGATCTAAAAGCGTACCAAGAAGTTAACTTGCAACCCAAACCACTTTTCTAGGAACAAATCCCTAATGTTTCACTCATCCCTTTGGAACACCAATTGTCTGTCTTGCTACCCTCTTATGAAATAATAAACTTTGTCATTATCTAACACAAACTACTTTCAGCTATTTTACCGACCATTTCACGGTTAGTTTTCAAAAGTCTTATTATTGTGCCATTAAACCAAAACATTACGACTTTACTAATACTTTATAAACAATGACCTTACAAATACTTTGCAAACTATTTTCTTATAGTGTGATAAATTGATTAATTACCTTACTAATATTTTATGAAACAACAAACAATTGCGATGGCAATTTGTAAACTATACTACAAATTTTCTACAAGTTATATTACATTCTTATAGACTATTTTACTCCTCAAAGAGTGATTTAGCCATTGTCGATTTAAAACCATAATACTACGTTACTCTTATCTCACAAACTATTCGCCTTCACTTTATCGACTATTTTATTACCACTCTATAAACCATCTTGATTTTAATTGAACTACGAAATCTTCTACTATTAGACAAACGATAAATTGTTTTCTTATAAGCTATTTTACAAATTATTTCACGAGTTATTTTATAAACTGAATTGTGTCTTACCAAATATTTCACTACCATTGATAAACCGTTTTCCATTACTTTATTAGCTGTTTTAAAAATCACCTTACCAAGTTGTTGCTTTAATACCAACCCACAAACTACGATTTATCATGATAAAAGTATTTTCTTCTCACTCAATAAAGTAGTTTTACAAACCTTTTCATAAACTTTACTGCAATTTCCCCATAAAATACCTACTCCTCTCGAAAAACTTTAAAGGATAACTGATATTTTCTTTTGAAAATAAACAAAATGTTCAAAAAAAAATGCACTTTGTTTTGAACACAATAAATATTTGAATGAGAATTGTTAAGGAAATTAATTGAATTTGAGAAACAACTTTTGAATTCACATGAAAACCGATTCCATATAGACTCCTAAAACTTTATGTAACAAGTTTTCATCACAAAAACTGAAATCCAACAAGTTTCTTTACATGCATCAAGTTATCTTTAAAATTTTAAAGACTTTATATTTTTGAAAAGCATAACCCTAACAACTAAACTCTGCCTATAAACGTTTAAAACTTTTGGAAACATACATACCCAACAACATCTTCTTCTATAACGCTTTCACCTTCGGAACTTTTCTTTAAATAACAATTGTACCAACAATGAAACGCGTGGTGATATTATTCTAGAAAGATTTATTCTAACGAGTCAAAATTTTCTAGTCAAACCTTATCAAAACTTCTTATGCTAAGAAATATCAATCATCAACCTTTGCGCAATTGTTTTATTTGCATCACGTGTAAGAACCGGTTTTATAGGATCCTTTCGAGGATGCAAACCTCTTACCAAATTTTCATCTCAAAGAAATTATGCCTCTTGAAATATTCTTTTATTCGAATAAATTTATCCACATCACATTTGCGAACAAAACTAGAAAATTTCAAAAATTTCCTTTTGTCACATAAGCAACTAACACAAACTTAACCTCGAGGACGAGGTTCCCATAAGGGGTAGGAACTATAACAACCCGTAAAATTTCAATCAAATTTTAAAAGTAAACTAATAGTAATTTTATAACTAAATTCCACTCCTCGACTTTTCTAAGCCCGTTTGATAAGAAAACGAGAAAGCTGTCTCATGAAATGTGAAATTTGCACTTAACGCGTACCGGCACACCCGACGTTTTGATTTATTTTGATTTTTTTTTATATGAGAAAATAGTCGTGTAAATACTCATTTTTATTGGAAAAATGATTTCGTGAACGATGACGCAAGTTTCGTAATTTTTCGAGTCCGTTTACTCCTCCAAATGTGTCCCGAGGCTAATACTTGTGAAAGACTTCCTAAATTACAGATTTGGTCCCTATGATATCTTCATTCTTTCTACCCTACTTTGAAGATTGGCAAAATGGTCCTCCTCAAGTATTAATACTCCTACTTCTCTATCTTCATAATAAAAACACACATTTATCACTCAAATAAACCCCCATCTCTCGCTCTAACTCATTTTCACAAATAACTTTCTCACTCTTAAATAAATCTCTCACCCTCTTCTCTAAAAATTCCGGCCACCGCCCCTGCCGCCGCCACGCGCCGCCGTCAGGCCACCACCATGAATCACCGCCTACCTCAGAAGATAGATCGGAACCTCGTGGTTCTTCTTGTACACCACACGCGGTGAGAAACCCTACGCGTGCTAGATCTTGAATTTAATATTCGGATATGTGGTGATAATTGTTTGAAGGGTGAAGCGTTTAGATCGAGTAGTGTAAGTTTCGTGTTGTGTTGAGTTCGTAAATCCCAGCAGTAGTAGCCGCCACCACGGCCGCCTCCTCCCCTCGTCCCTCTCTTCTCTCTCTCGACTTTGTGGGTGAGCCGTCACGCACAACCTTATTTTTGTTAATATTCTATTTAAAACCGACTACAAAGTTTGTGAACGTTGTGGAATCATTTGTTAAAAATAGTTTCGATATGCTAATTAGTGTGATAACCTTTTATCAAAACGTGTGGTGTAAAACATTGTTGGAAGTCGATTCGTGTAACCAAGTTGAGTCGACTCGGTGAGTCAACTCGGTGGGCTCCGAGTCGCTTTGTAAAGCGTGTAAGCATTGGTTTGAGTTGTTGGGTTGATGCGTGTATACTCGTTATCCTCGGGTCATGATTAGTTAGGGTCATTATTTGAAATACTTGTGTCGATAGTATTAATTCTTGTTCATGCGTTGAGTTTAAATCTATAAAGGTCTTTGGTTGGTCACATTGGGTCTTGGATTGGATTTGGAATTTGCTTATTATCATCTAGTTACTTGTTCTAGCTTACAAGTCCGAATCATGATGTGCTTGTGTGGGTAATCTATGTTTTATTTGCTTTGCTCGCTCGTATCTCGAGTCAAGAGTGAGTGTTTAGAGGTCTCGGTTATAAGGGAAAACACCAAGGTGGCGTTTGTGTTTGGACCGAGCCATGGCAACCCAGCGTGGGATGTACGCTCATTGATAATTTCCGGTCTAATAAGGTTGTGTCTAATTGTTGTCATATCATGCTATAACAAATAATACAGGTGTTTATACTTTGAGTTGCGTTGGCTTTGAGAGTGGACCAAGCCCACTAAGATTAAAGGTGCTTCGTGTAGTTGTTAATTTATTTGGCTCTTGAATCATCAATACGTTTCAGATTTCACTTGGGATTTGACATATTTGGCATATCGGACTCGTAATAAACTTAATATGACGGACTAAACTCATATTAGACTTAAACCGGATCGATAATAATATTTGGACTTAAAGATGTTATTAGATTGAAAAGACGATTATTATTTAACATACAACCAGATTCGTAATTACTATCAAAATGAGTTATTAAATCTGTAAGTTATTTTAAATCATCAAACCGGATTAATTATTATTGAAATGTATATTAATCAACGAATGATATCTAACTTTTATCTATATATTTATTATTGCCAATGGACTAATTCTATGCAAACCGATAATAAAAATGAAAAGTATTGTTTTATTTTAAATAAAACCTTTCTATTTAATTTATATACTAAAACTTATGTTTGTATAAAACATACATTTCTTAAACATTCTCTTTGGGGCTAACGGGTAAATGCCTAAAACCTTACCAGTTACTTGGTTATTACTTGTTTGCTAATTGAACCCTACTTGTTCAAATTCGTTTAAATGCTTTATTGCTTTAGCGTGTGTTCTTGAGTCTTGGTCAATATTTCTTGACCATTCCTTATAATGCATTGGGATATACATTATGCATTAGTGTGAGTTATGTTTGGCGTGAGTTACATGTCGAGTCTTGGCTTTCTTACCACCACACGAGAACGTTAAAACTAAACTTTTGAGACATTGATAACGGACTTTGAAATTAACGATATGAATATTCCACGAAAACTGAAACACGTTATCTATCGGATATTCATTTGCTTTGCTAGATTTATTCTGAGTTAGCTATATTCGTATTAGGTTGTGTCTAATCCCTACCATGGTACATGTATTCTCGATACTGTTGTATTATGATCCTTGATGCCACTCGTGTTAGTCATGATTCTTGCATTGCTTGGACCGAGGTGAGTTCATAGCCCCACTTTACTCTTTTAACTATTTTATAAACTCCTTGGGGAGAATACATGCTACTACTACTTTTATGATCACAATTGCTTGAAAACCGCTTTGTTGTACTCTTGATATTATGACTCGCCTAAGTTGCTAGCCAAAAGTCCCTACATCATGAACCATTAATCACTTGCGAGTGAACGCAAATATCGTGGATAGTACTATGGGAATCGACGACCCGACTCGGTTATCGGAAATAACCGGGCGCACTATATTGGTATCTCTATGTAATTGGCTATTACATCTCGTAGGGAAATTTTATTTACTTACACTAGTAATTTAGGTGTATGCGCTTAGTTTGGTGTCATGAGCTTAGTGCAATAATATCAACTATCTTTTATGGGCGATAACAACGTAGCCCATGGCTTCTTTTAAACTTGAAAATCTTGTGATCAACCGCTTATTACTAAACCTATGAATTCACCCAACCATTGTGTTGACTTTTAGCATGTATTTTCGGGATGAAAAGCGATAGCTAACTCGAGGCGCTTGGGCATTGGCATGGCATGGTCATAGATGACTCGATTTACTATGGGGACCATATTTTATTAATGGGCCATTTTCCGCAACAATTCAAACTTTGTAAACTCTATTTTACTTCAATAAATGAAATCTTTTACGAGAAAGCTATTATTTTTCACTTGTGTTATGATCCAACTGAGTAGCATCCCAAAAACCTTTTCTTCCGCTGCAAACCATTTTTGGGGGTGTTACATAGATCCTCAAATATAACTACGGAGTCAACTTGATTATCAATATTAATGATGGTGACGATGCCGGAATTATCAAGCAAGCAAACAAACAATCTATCAAACATCCAAACATTCAAACGAACAAACAAGTGCAGCGGCGCGGCGCCAAAAACTTGATGTGCTTCATCGTGGTTTTAAATTTGTAAACATGAATTACCGGTTAACTAGGAACACATTCGGGCAAGTATACCCTAGTCAAGTTGTAGTATAGTATATGGTAAATCAAGGTCGTCCCAAGAGACTTGGTTGCACTACAAGTGTCGTTTGTTTGTTTAAGCAAGTAACAAGTAACAAGTTGATGGTTATGATTGTCACGGATCAAACCAACAAGAAAAGCATTATAAGAACAAGTAACAAGTTGATGGTTATGATTGTCACGGATCAAACCAACAAGAAAAGCAATATAAGATCAAGCAAGTATCAAGACATTCATCATTATTCCAATCAAACACAAAATCTCAATAATCATATCAATAACAAACATCTTTAAATAGAAAAGTAACAAGGTTTACCCAAAGTATGAATTACAATAGGCAAAGATGAAGGATTATAGCACTCCTTCAAGCCTCCAATCAACTACAATAGTTCTACCAAGCGGAAAATGATGTCCAAACGCCGACAACCCTTGAGCACACTACACTAATTTGGCGAGATTTGTGGTCTTTTGGGAAGATAAGTTGGTGTAATTGGTGGAAATTCGTCCTTAAGGGTGGAGGCTTGAATTTCACACAAGTTGGGATAGGATAGTTGGTGGAAACTCGTCCTTAAGGGTGGAGGCTTGAGTTTCACACATTTGGGGTGAAGATATTGAGAGTGGTTGTGTTCTCTCTAGGTGGAAATTCGTCCTTAAGGGTGGAGGCTTGAATTTCACACCTTTGGGGAAGGTAAGTTGAGAGAGGGATGTTGTTTTAGGTGGAAATTCGTCCTTAAGGGTGGAGGCTTGAATTTCACACCTAGAGATGGAGTGGTGGATGAAAGGGATGAGAAACATGGAGAAGGGATGATGAAATGAGGTGCCAAATGGGTCTATTTATACTACTACCAAGGCCTAGGGTATTCAATGCATTACTTGGAGGCCAAGGAGCTTGGAAGGGACTAGAAACCATGTAGGAAGGGACTAGAATCATTTGGAACACGTTTGGAGTCTTAGTAGTGCAGAAATGGCTGAAACAGGACCTCCAACCGAATCCGGTTGAGCTCCAACCGAATCGGTTGGTCTTCTGACCATTCTCCAACCGGATCCGGTTGCGGGACTCGACCGATCGGTTGGAGCAAAAATCATAAAAATCATAAACACGAAAGTTGTAGATCTTTCTCTTAGCTTTCCGTGGCCGCGAACGGGGGTCAAACGGAGTCCGTATGCAAAAGTTATGGCCAAAATGGTGAAGGTGTGTCGAACAACGAGTCTTCCAATATGTCTTCGTTTTAGCTTCTTTTCTTCATTTCTTTCTCGTTTCCCTTCTTGAACTTTATTCTTGAGTCTTTGGACCATTAACTTGATGACTTTATCTTCTCGAATATACTCCGCAAGTCTTTCATTGGTCGGGAATTCTTCGTATATGGAGAAATCTTCGTATTTTACTTCTTTTTCCGTCTTTTTCTCCACTTTCTTGTACTTGGCTACAAATGAACTAGCAAACGCACTTTTGTACGATTAAGCATCAAAAGCATATGATTATAGCCAAATAACATACATAAAATCACAGATAACGCTACTAAAAACATGCACAATTTGAGCGTTATCAAATTCCCCCACACTTAAACTTTGCTTGCCCTCAAGCAAATCTAAGAAAAGAAAAATCAAACTACAAACCGAAATGACAAAATGAAAAGAAAATTAAAATATATTTTTGGGTTTTTATATTTTTACTTTTTTTTTTTTTTTTTTTAAAACAAACATAAAAATAAGCGAAAAATGAGCGCAAACTCCCCACACTTAAGGTTTTGCTTGCCTCAAGCAAATCTAGAAAATAAGAAAAATAAATCCCACATGGTGCATGAAATATGATTAGAAAATATGATGCAAATCTACCAAGTACAAGTACAAGATAAGATTCATCGTTTTAAGCTTTTAGAGGTGAAAAATCGAGATGTTTGACAATACCTCATGGATTCTCTTGCTTGATAACATGGCTAAGCACCTCACGAAAATGGAGCGGATGTATAATTCACTCAACACTCAATTTATTTAGTGATGGATAGTATTAAGGAATAGTACACTCATATTGCTCAGTCATGATCTAAATATTACCATAGGCTTGTACAAGAAACAAAACTCCACCGACGTGGCGTAAGCACCAAGTATAAACATCTAAAGAGGGCTTTTATTCGGGTTATAACGATAGGCTTCGGGTAATAAAGGGTATGGATAAGGCATGGGAATATTTATGAAATTGGTGTTAAAAGAAAATAGAGTCAAGTCTAAGTCCCATTGTTGCTAGTCACGAATAATCCGCAAACCCGAAAATGATTATAGTTACAAGCTTCTCCTCTTCAAATATCGATCACCAAATACATATATATCACGTCTTAGCACATTGGATAATCAATATCTTAAACATACTTCATCTTTGTCATCACATATCCCTTTTTTTTTTTTTTTTTTTTTCGATGACTTATTCTTTTTTTTTTTTTCACATTTTTTCATACTTTTTTTTTTCAACACTTCTTCTTCATACATCACATCTCCCCCACACTTCGTATAAGCATCACCACAAAAATACAAATAAGAAGGTGCACTCTTCGTCTTTGTCGGAATGGCACACACGAATGGCAAAGTGCGGCTAACTCATAATCATCAAAAACAATCCAATCATACCAAGCAACTAGCAACCAACCGTTTAGACATTGACAAGGGGAAGGCTAAGGTTTAAAGTGAAAATCTTTTTGTATTTTTCTGGATGAAACAAAAACGAAAAGGATGGCTCAAAGGGTGTACTAAGTGTATCTAGCGCTAAAGATGAGCGCTAACAAATGGGTCCATGTGGGTGGTTAACTAACCGATGTGGCTAGCTAATATATCATTAGATGTAAAATGGAAGGCCATTTGGTTTATATATTCCTAAGGTTGCCTCTTTATCACACGAATGCACTTATATCACACGAATGTGATCTTACTGCGGTCTGGTAATGATTTGCAAGTACAAGTTCTAGAATAAATAAAATCACCGGCACACTCATAGCAAAAAGATCCAAGCATAAAAGATGTATGCTAATAAGAAATAGGCTAAAATCCTCACAATTTAGTAGAAAGGGTATAATATGTGCTAGCAAATGTCATCGATCCCAGAATGGATTGCAATATTAATCGGGACACATCTCAAGTTTTTCAAAATTACCGATTTCACCAGTGGGTTGATCCAGTTATTCTAATATATTAACCTATACGCGTGAAAACAACTAGATCACAAGGGCAAACAAGTTCAAAAAATTTAAAATAGGCCCAAACATTTGGAAATTGAAAACGAGTTCCGCTTTTCACAATAATATTTTCCCCCCACACTTAAGTTAAGCACACACAAAAAATAATTTAATAATCTAGTTACGACTCTTTTTTTTTTTTTCTTTTTTTATTTTTTTTAATTTTTCTATTTTTAAAACCAAACATGACTTATTCTTGTCCCACGAGTTCTCGGTAGCTCCATTGAAACGCACAAAGAAGCGGAGAAGCAGGTCAGCGCGAAGCTTATTAAAAACCAAACTTCTTTAGGGAATCAGGGAGACCCGCCTTATACCTCTCACACAGTTTGTTTACAATGGGTGAGCCTTACTTTCGAGGGACTTTAAAAAAATCAATTTATTAAAATAATTTACCAACAAACCAACAAAGGAAAAATAACAAAGAAACAAAATAATGTAATTGCGAAAACTTCAAAGCATGTAAGATAGGGAAAAATAAAATAATAAGTCTAAGTGAAACGAAACCTCCCGGGCTAAACATCACGATCGAACTCCATATGATAAGATGCTAAGAAAACGCTAGAATAAGCGTGTGAGATCAATCGATTTCTCATCCAAACATGTCCAATACCAAGTATAACGTCTCCAACAATCCAATCAATCCTTCCTCCAAGAGCTTATTAAATCAAAAACAAAATAAACTACAAAACGCGTAAAATTCTAAAACTCACTTTCGAGGGCATCACGGTTGCATTTAGCGCATGCAACAAGTTTTAAACCCCTCGGTGGCCAGTGGGCGAGTTATAGTCTCGTGAGGGTTTCAAGTGAACATACCCACAAAGTTCAAACATTTTATTTTTAAAACAAGCACTTATTTATTCACAATGTACCAAATTAACAAAACTTAAAATGGAAAAACCAAATAAAAGAAATGATACTCTTGCAAAACAAAAGACATTTAAACTTATTTTATCAAAACACACAAAAACAAAAAAAAAACGGATTTTTTAACAGATTAGTCCAAATTAATCGGTTACGGTGTGACCGATCGGTTGAATGAACCAAATGTGACGCTTTCCAACCGAACCGGTTATGGGATGCGACCGATCGATTAGAGGAGTTTTCTAATTTTTTTTTTTTTTTTTTTTTTTTTTTACACAAGTTTTATTTCAAAACTTTTATTGATAAAATAAAACAATGACACGAGCGATAACAAAGAAAATTAGACACAAAGTAAATTAAACACTTAAACATATGTACTAGAAGAACATCAAAACACAAAACGACACTTAAAACAAATAAAAGCACAATCATAGAAAATGAAAATCACATTGACGCAAGCACACACAATTAGTCACGTAACGCAAATCAAACAAGATAATCTAAACAAGATAGTCTTATTCAAAATTAATACTGAAACTAACATAGACAATAATAACACAAACAAAAGAAACACAAACATGCAAGAGATCACATAAAAACAAACACACGAAACAAGAAACACACGGATTTTTTTTTTTTTTTTTTTTTTTAACAGAACACACAACCGGATCCGGTTACGGGTAGTGACCGATCGGTTGTAGTGGTTTTATTAAGTACGAAGCTTCCAACCGATCCGGTTGGAGTGCCAACCGATTCGGTTGGTTGATTTTGGGTGGTTTTGGTGGTTTTTTCGAAAGCGATTTTTAGCACACTTCATTAGCAAACATCAAGAGCAATCAAATAAGAGCAACGAAACAATTATTCATGAGCAAAGGCAATTATATCATTCGAACAAACTAGAAAGCAAGCAATTCAATTCAAGCAAACAATTCAACAAACAAGCAAACACAAGAATACAAACGCAAGTCCCCGGCAGCGGCGCCAAAAACTTGATGGTGGCGATGCGGAATTATCAACAAGCAAACAAACAATCTATCAAACATCCAAACATTCAAACGAACAAACAAGTGCAATGCGACAAGCGCCAAAAACTTGATGTGCTTCATCGTGGTTTTAAATTTGTAAACATGAATTACCGGTTAACTAGGAACACATTCGGGCAAGTATACCCTAGTCAAGTTGTAGTATAGTATATGGTAAATCAAGGTCGTCCCAAGAGACTTGGTTGCACTACAAGTGTCGTTTGTTTGTTTAAGCAAGTAACAAGTAACAAGTTGATGGTTATGATTGTCACGGATCAAACCAACAAGAAAAGCATTATAAGAACAAGTAACAAGTTGATGGTTATGATTGTCACGGATCAAACCAACAAGAAAAGCAATATAAGATCAAGCAAGTATCAAGACATTCATCATTATTCCAATCAAACACAAAATCTCAATAATCATATCAATAACAAACATCTTTAAATAGAAAAGTAACAAGGTTTACCCAAAGTATGAATTACAATAGGCAAAGATGAAGGATTATAGCACTCCTTCAAGCCTCCAATCAACTACAATAGTTCTACCAAGCCGGAAAATGATGTCCAAACGCCTTGACAACCCTTGAGCACACTACACTAATTTGGCGAGATTTGTGGTCTTTTGGGAAGATAAGTTGGTGTAATTGGTGGAAATTGTCCTTAAGGGTGGAGGCTTGAATTTCACACAAGTTGGGATAGGATAGTTGGTGGAAACTCGTCCTTAAGGGTGGAGGCTTGAGTTTCACACATTTGGGGTGAAGATATTGAGAGTGGTTGTGTTCTCTCTAGGTGGAAATTAGTCCTTAAGGGTGGAGGCTTGAATTTCACACCTTTGGGAAGGTAAGTTGAGAGAGGGATGTTGTTTTAGGTGGAAATTCGTCCTTAAGAGAAAACTAGAAGGGGTTGAATAGTTTACCGATTAAAACTTTGTTTTGAAACTTATTGAAAGATCAATTTATATTGATCTTAAATGCGTTAATGAAATATGCAAGCAATATGTAATAAGTAAATAAGGAAAGAAATGATCAAACCACAACAAGTTGTTTATAGTGGTTCGACCTACAAGGACTCTTTTTCCTTGCCTACTCCACTCCCGAGTCTCACACTCGAGTTTAACTTCACTAGTCAACAAGCTCCTTTCACCGTGGAGAAAACCTTTACACTTAACACACTATTTCCGACACTAAGCTAGATGTCGAGTTCTTTCCAAGGGTACAACTACTCCCACACACAATGTATTTTGAGGACTAAAATACTAACCACTCACACTCACAAGATTATGATGGTTTGATACAACAATGAAGTATGAATCAACACTAGATCATACAACACTAAACAAACAAGACTTCCAACTTCTCGTTGAAGCTTGAATATGACTTGATCTTCTTTGCTACAAAGAGATCACTAATATGATATCTGTTGAGTTAGAAAGGTTAGAGAAGATATGTATGAGAGTATGTTAGAAAGGGATGAGAAACTACTTGGCTTGGCATTGCTATTTATAGCCAAAATGGACGAGGCGTCCACGGACGGCGGACCCTTAAAGGGTTCCGCCGTGTACCATTTTAGTACCGCCGGTCGGACAGGTCAAGATATCAAATCTTGCTTAAAGTCAACTCAATCTAAGAGATTGTGCAAGATATGGAGAGTATAAATCTTCACAAAATATCTAATGGAATCTACAAATGATTCCCATGATGTAATACATGATGTCAAATGTTGTATTACTATTAATAGAAATATGCAAATGCTTAAGTAGTGTTTGGTTTTAGGAACCTAACACATTCTACAAACTACTATCATACATAATGATTAGAGTCATATCAAGATGTTACTAATCATAAATGTAAATGCTTGAATGATGAATATATTTGTTTAAGAAAGCTTGTTTTAATATCTAATAAACTTGACAAGCTTTAAGCTTTTATAAATTAAATTTACTTTTGTCGTTAACAAAACTTAGGCAAAGATCAAAAATATAAATAACGTTTAATGGCGATATTTGTATTAACAATCTCCCCTTTTGTTGAGGACAAAATATAAATTTATTTTATAAAAGAAACAAAGTTTGTACAAGAGTTATAAAAATATTAGTTTTAGAACTTGAAAAGGAAATGATAATGTAAGTGTATGAAATTTGACTTTTATGAAAGTCAAAGAATTCACTAGTTGATGCATGATGTTGACTTTTGAGAAAGTCAAAGTATGCGGTTTGACTTTAAGAAAAGTCAAGTATTATCAATGAGGGTTCTGTTTGACTTTTAGAAAGTCAATTGTAAGCGATTTGACTTTTCGGAAAAGTCAAATATAAATAATTTCAAGTTCTATATTTTCTCCCTTTTGTCTCAACAAAAGAAGAAGCTATCTTGAATGTAATGAGCCGAGCTTATTATCTCCCCTTGTTCAAAGCTCCCCTAAATTGGGTGCTTTAATGGGAAGATACATGGATTGTGAAAATAAAGCTACAAAAAAATGTTAGTAATAATGATCATTCACAAGCATTTCCAAACACTATGTAATGACACCAACAACATAATAAACAACATTCATTTGTTAAAATTTTCATGAGTAAAGGTCATGAAAAGAGAACACAATGATGTGTTTCTAGTACAAGAGAAAGAGAAAAAAAAAATTATCCTAAAACAAAAACAAATAAAAGACTATTCTAAAACCATCCTAAAGAGATGGTGGATGGGAAAAAGCGTTGAGGCGCTCAAGAATGTGGTTGAGGATGAACCTCATTTCCTCGTGGAAGTCATGGACCATAATCCGGGTCCGTTCCACGGTTTGACCCGTTGCTCACAAGTTGAGCAACCGTGCCTGGAGGGTAGAAAGTTTGCGGAGGTTGTGGTGGTGGAATGGTTGATGTGTTGGTGGTGTTGGGGATGTTTGGAGTGGTCATGATGGATGCAAGCAAAGCACTTTGCATTTGCATTGTCTCACTTAGTGAGAATCCACCATGCCTTTGAATTGGTGGAGGTTGTGGAGTTCGGCTTGAATCTCCTCTCTAGTGGGATTGTCATCCCACATGCTCTCGGAATGTCCTCGATGTGAGGGACATTGATGATGGAAGTGGATGATCCCGTATAAAGGACCATGAATGTCCTTGTGAATGGGGTGGAAAAGGAGAGGTCTTGGCCCTAATGGGCGTTTGGGTCAATGGATGACCGAGGTGATTCATGAGCGATTAAGCTCAATGGTGCCAAAGGATGGCAATGGTGGTGGGTGACTTGGCCTGGGAGGCAAGTCTTCCAAGTCCTCTAGGAAAGGATTTGGTGATGTTGGTGGAGTTGAGAATAACTCCATGGGAGTGAGTGGGAGACCTTGGTGAAGGTGGTGATGGTGTTTTGGATGTTTGGATGGGTGCGGTGGAGGTGAAGTAGGTGCTTTTGATGGTGGTGGAGTGGTGATCACAATGTGTGATGAAGTAGGTGTAGCCAGGTAAGGTGTGTATCATCTCTAATGGGAGATGAGATTGTAAGTGGTGAGGAGTCGGATGATGAGCTAAGATGAGTAAGACAACAAGGCCTTACGCTAATTCTAGCGGTTTTCTTGCAAGGTTTTGGTGATGATTTAGTCATTTTAACTTGGGTTTTGATTTGCTAGATAGTAATGAGAATAAGAAAGGTGTGAGGATGATCATGGTAAAGCCTTTCAATTTATAGAGGTGTAAAATGTTGAGAGATGTGTTTGATTTGATGTTGAACCATTGAAGAGATGAGGTTCCTCATGATTTGGAAGTGGGTTGAATGCTAGTCATGTCACCCAAGTCAATCCATTCAAAGAAGATGGAGTGAAGAAGAAAAGATATGCAATAAATGTGTTCTAGTGGTGGAATTTCCTAATATTGATTACCCACGGTTTGAAGGTACCAAAATTTTGGTTCCTTCCTTTATAAAAGGGCTCCTTGGGTGGATTTTTCAAATTTTGAATTTTGGTGGGAAATGGTTTCTTACATTCCTTAGTGAGTAATACTAGTTCTAATAACAGGTATAAACTAGTTAAGATTGATTTATGAGTGATGGAAGATAATTTGGAATTACGAAAGAGTCGAAATTGAGAAAATTACGGAGGATCCACGGCACCAAAATCATACAGACGGAACCCAAAAAGGGTGCCGTCTGGTCCGCTATCTGAGATATGGCGGTACCAAAATTCATAAAGGGCGGTACCAAAATAAGGGTGCCGTCGATCCGTCAGTCTTGAAATTTGGACGAAAGTTTCCTAAAAGCGAATTTTCCGAAATCGAAAATTTTCTCAAAACACATTAAACTAAACATTTCTAGTTAGGAAAAGTAAATAACACATATGTAAACATAGTGGAGCATAGATTAAGAGCAAGGCTTATTGATTTTCACAATATAGTGAAAATGGGTAAAATTGATAGCATACTTGTGCTATCCCCACATGAGATTGTTAGCGTACACCATTGTTTCAAGTTATATTATCATCCTACATAATAAAAACAACTAAATAGTATCAAACATTAACGATAATGCATTGTTCCAAACACTCCTTAAAGTACCCTTATTTGTCCAACTTCTTGTAAATCTTGTTCATCATCCTACCAAGGCACTTGAACATTCCCTTAGTTTGCTTGAATTCTGTGATTCATTCTCAATTTCGGGAAGAGATGTGTAATACTCTTGAGGTGGAAGGCGAGAGCTTGGAAGACCATCCTCGGAGCTATTTGATGATGATGATGAAGGAGTTGGAGGTTTAGCTCTCTTGCCTTTAGTCTTAGCAACTCGAGCATCACTCAAGGCACAAAGATGTGAGGATGAGATCATATTGAAGGTGCATCCCTTTTGGGGTTGGTGGAATTGGAGCAAAATTTCTATAAAGGCGGGTGAGAAGCATCCGTATGGAAGAACAACGGATCCTTGAGTTGGAATATCAATCATTCTCCTAGCTATGTAGTAGGCTAAGTTGAATGGTTGTCGGGTGGACAAGTTGTAAAGCATGTGGCAAAGACAAGCGTTTATGTGATCCCTATTCCTATGGTGCTAATGACGTTTGCTCTAAGTAACTCCTCCCATTTCTTAAATTAGTGCTTAAGTTCATTGAGCTCCATTCCATATGGATCTCGGTCTACCTCTTTTCCCTTTCGGGTGACTCGGGTTGTATCCGTTTTGGGTTAAAAGGTGTTCACGGATGACATCCTTATCGGCTAAGCGGGTTACGTGGGGAAGGCGGTCATTGATTGCATCAAGGCGGTGGTGACCACTTATCCGTGTAGACACAAGTTCCACGGTTGGGAATTCCTAGTACTCTAGCAAAGTCACTTAAAGTGATGGTGTAATCATTTTGGTTGATTCTAAAGCTAAGACAAAACTCATCATCTTCATCACTAAAACCGGTCACACTAGCATAGAATTCTAATCTGAACCTAGGACAAATTGGTTCATCAATGTCAAGAAGACAATCGAATTGAATGGCGGCTAGTTCTTCACGAAGATTGGTATGCTCAAGGAAGGATGAGTGAATGGTTCTACCCTCGTGGAAATACCTTGATTCTAGACCCCTAAATATTTCTACTTGTTCCTTGGTGAGTCCTTTGGTTTTGTGGTGTTTGGGAATGTAGTTAAGGGTGTCTTTGTGATCATAGAATCTTGCGGCTACCATGGTTATTCCTAAGGACAAGAATTAACATGTTAAAAATGAAAATGAATTTTAATATTTTTGATTCTAGTGTGTGTCTATATGAAAACAATTTGGAGTTGCGGTTATCTCGACTCATTTTATGCACAAAATGGTTTTAGTGGAGTGTTTGGCAAATACCATGAGATAACCCAAATGCTCCTAATTCAATGTGGCTACATTTGAATATACCGGAGTGCATATTAGTTATGCAATACCTTTAGTATTCAAGAGCATGCAAGTGATGAAAATTCTAACGTTTCTATTTGTATTAGCAATGAAAAATATTTTCCTATAAGTGAGAAGCTTTTCAAAACTTTTGACATGGGGTGTTTGGTTGTTTGAATAAGGCCTTATATTTATTATCTATCAATTAGTGGGAAACATGATTTGTTTATGCAATATGATAATGTAGTACCTAATTTGAATGACTAGTTATGCAATTTGCCAATTGAATTCATATTTGGTATAAAAGCATACATAGAACCCCATGTAATGATTTGTGATAGTTTTGTGCATAAATAAGAATCCTAGACTCGAATTAAGAGATGAAATGTAGTTAGGATACTTACAATGATGTTATCTTGATGATTAGTGAGTGGGAAGATGACAATAATGAGCTTGGTTTAAGTTTTACGTTTTGGTAAAGTGGGTTGTGAGGAAGAAGATGTTATGTTTAAAATTTGTTTTGTACATAGACACCACGGACGAGACGGTACCAAAATTTTGGTTCCGTCCGTGTTGTCGTTTGGTGCCGTGGCTCTGATGGCGAAACAAGACAAAAGTTTGACTATTCTAATGTTTTAGGCTATGTTTATTCTACATGCTTGGTTCCATTAACCCTAAACCAAGTCTAAGAAGATTAAAGGTTCTCGTTTAAGAGGTTTAGTAAGGATGTCGGCAATGTTGTCTTGGAGGATACTTTCTCGATTGAAATGTTTCCTTTTGAACATTGTCGCGAAGAAAGTGATGATGATTTCAATGTGCTTTATGCGAGCATGTTGAGCAGGATTCTTCTTGAGATCGATGGCTCCTTTGTTGTCATAAAGTATCACAATGTCGTTGAGATGAATTCCATAGTCTCGAGCTTGCTTCATCCAAAGAGCTTGTTGACATGCTTTTCGGTGAGGCGTATTACCTTGATGGTAGAGATGGCTAAAGCCGTTTGCTTCTTCAAACCATGAGGTGAGACAATGTCCAACAAAAGTGCAAATACCACTTGTACTTTTCTATCGACATAATCACCGGCATGATCCGAGTCGGCATACACTATGGTTTCTATACCCGTTCCTTTGGGATACCATAATCCTAAACATGTTGTTCCTTAATATATCTAAAATCCTTTTAATGCTTCTAAGTGTGATGCCTTTGGGTTTTCTTGAAAGCGAGCACATAGACAAACACTAAACATAATGTCGGGTCTACTAGCCGTAAGATAGAGTAGGCTACCAATCATTCCTCTATATTTAGTGTTATCTCTGATTCACCTTCTTAGTCCTTGGTGAGTTTAGTGTCCGAAGACATGGGTGTTTTAGTTGGTTTGGAATCTTCAAGACCAAATTTCTTAAGCATGTCTTTTATATATTTAGATTGGTTAAAGAAAATACCATCTTCTAGTTGTTTAATTTGAAGTCCTAGAAAGAAGTTTAACTCACCCATCATACTCATTTCAAACTCGTCATGCATGATTTTAGAAATCATTACATAGTTCTTGACAAGTTGATCCGAATATAATGTCATCAACATATATTTGAACAATAATAATTTGCGATTCTTTTTCTTAGTAAAAGAGTATTATCTACTAATCCCATAGTATATTTGTTATCAATAAGAAAAGTCTTAAGGCGGTCGTACCAAGCTTTAGGTGCTTGTTTAAGGCCGTATAATGCTTTCTTGAGTTTGAAGACATGATGTGGTTTCTCAAAGTCGGTAAAACCGGGAGGTTGAGCAACATACACTTCTTCGTTAATAAACCCATTAAGAAAAGCACTTTTAACATCCATTTGAAATAATTTGAAATCATAAGCACATGCATAAGCAAGTAATATTCTAATAGATTCAAGTCTAGCTACCGGTGCATAAGTTTCATCATAGTCAATTCCTTCTTGTTGATTATAACCTTGTGCAACAAGCCTAGCTTTGTTTCTAGATACTATACCATTTTCGTCCATTTTGTTTGAAAGACCCATTTTGTTCCAATTATAGTTTGATCTTTAGGTTTTGGAACTAGTTTCCAAACATCATTTCTAATGAATTGGTTTAATTCTTCTTGCATGGCCATTACCCATGATTCATCTTTTATTGCTTCATTTATGGTTTTGGTTCAATGGTGGATACAAAACAAAAATGATTACTTTGATTTTGAGCTTGTGATCTTAAGGTTCTTTGATTAAGTTTTCCTATGACCTTTTCTAATGGATGACTTTTAGATTCTTTTATGTTGACAATTTCCTTATTTAATGGTTCATCTTCCTTGTTATTATTAATTTGACTTTCAATTATTTGACTTTCAACTAAGTCATCATCTACCAAAGGTGATGTCTTAGAGGAGGTGGACTTTAAATCAAATGTTATGTTCAACGATTCCTCGACTATCATTGTTTCTTTATTTAGGACAATGTAAGCTTTACTAGTTTGAGAGTAACCAAGAAAAACACCTTCATAAGACTTTGGGTCAAACTTGGTGAGATAATCCTTAGTGTTAAGAATAAAACATTTGCAACCAAAGACTTTAAAATATCCTAATGTTGGCTTTTACCTTTATAAAGTTCATATGGTGTTTTGTTTAGGAAAGGACGTATTAGGACTCTATTTAAAATATATGTAGAAGTATCAACGGCATTACACCAAAACTTTTGAGGAATGTTTTGTTCATTAAGCATTGTTCTACTCATTTCTTGAATTGTTCTATTTTCGTTCTACTACTCCATTTGATTGAGGTGTTAGTGGGCGGAAAAGTTATGTGTTATACCATTTGCATCACAAAAGTTTCCAAATTGAGTTTCGTTGTCAAATTCACGACCATGATCCGTTCGGATCGACACAATTTGACACCTAGAAGATTTTGAATTTTCTTGCTAAGTATTTCAAATTTATCAAAAGCTTCATTTTGGTTTTCAAAATAACGTCCAAGTAAACCTTGAGTAATCATCTACTATGACCAAAGTGTATAAGTTGCCTCCATAGCTTCTTATAGCGGATGGTCCAAACAAATCCATATGTAATAATTCTAGACACTTAGATGTAGATATCATATTTTTAGATTTGTGACTACTATGTGTTTGTTTACCAATTTTGCAAGCGTCGCAAAAGTGTTGGTCATATTTTAGTTTTGGCAAATTCTAACTAACTCTTTTGAAGATAGGTTTTGTATAAGTCTCATATTAGCATGACCTAGCGTCTATGCCAAAGAGATGAGCTATCGTCTAATGTTGTTAGGCAAAGTTTGTCATTATATGTTTTATCTATTTTCATGGCGTATATGTTATTTTTCCTAACTCCTTTAGCTATGGTGATACCATCTTTTAGTATTTTACTACCATTTTCATCAAATAGTACTTTATACTTTTTATCACATAGTTGACTAATACTAAGTAGATTAAATCCTAACCTATCCACATGAGCAACATTTTCAATGGTTAGAGAGTTATGAGCAATCGTACCTTTGCCAATGATTTTGCTTTTGAGATTGCTACCGAAAGTGACATTACCTCCGTCATACTCTTGGTATGATGAGAAGAGACTTTGTTGCCGTCATGTGTCGTGAGCATCCACTATCTTTTATCCATTCATCGGGTTCCAATCCAACTTTCAAACATACCTAAGAAGCGAATAACTCAAACATTTGGTCCCCGATATCTCATGGGTCCGTTTGGGTTAAACATACCATTATTTGATTCATGTATGGAAATGATTGATAAGGGTTCCATGGCATGTAATCTGGGTTTGATATGGTCTAGGAAAGTTTTGATTCCAACCGTTGTGTTGGTAGTTATGTTGAGCGTTGTGGTTGCTCTTAGGAAAGGCGTTTGGCAAAAGAAGTTTTATGTCGTTGTTGAGTAGTTTTGATCTAAATTCATTTTAATAAGTCCTACTCGATATAATGGCTGGTTTTAGTTTAACATTATCATTGGTTTTCTTTGTTATTTTAACAAATTGATGCGGTCCGTATTGCGAACATTACATTACTGTTGAAGTACCATGATACCGTTTTGCTGTGGACGGAACCCTTTTTGGTTCCGTCGGTCCGTCTTGTCTGACACAGTTGTGAGAATGTTCGTCTTTTCGGCCGTTTGTTTTGACTCTTAGGTATTAAAACTTCATTAAACCCTAGCCCATTCATGTCTCACGGTGTTTTATGGATTTTAACTATTTCATCGGCAATAGCGATGTTTTGTTAAACCTTTTAAACTTAGAATTATTTTCTATTAAAACTTCTTGTGTGAGCTTTAGTTTTCTATTTCAAGATTTAGCTCTTGACATGATTTACAATCATTGTCATTTGCTTTTCCTTTTCAAGTCGTTTAGCTTTTCTTTTAACTCATATACCTCATTTTCCAAAAACTCCTTTTTAGTTTTAGAAATTTATTTTAGTTATGATTTTTAGACTTAGCTCACACAATTGATTATATTGTTTTTGCAAGGTGTCATCATCTATGGAAGAATAAGAAGAATCGGAAAGTACCTCATTTGACTCATGTGCCATTAGGCGATCTCTTCCTTGCTTGATTCTTCATCGTCTTCACTATCACTCCAAGCACCGCTTACAAAAGCTCGTTGAGTTTTGCTCTTAGGTGGCTTGGGACATTCTCTATGAGATGACTTGCATCACCACATCTAAAACACTTTCTTTCACCTTTGTTCTTCTTATCATCCCGATCTTTTGAATGGCTTCTTTTCTTCTCGAGGTTGTCTTACAAACTTTCCTCTTCTTCTAAAGAACTTCTTGAAATCTCTAACGGCCATGGCATACTCCTCATCTTCACTATCGGAACAAGATTCACCATCATCGCTTGATTCCGCCTTTGCTTTAAAACAGCGGTTTGATCTTCTCCTTTCTTCCTTTGATGATCTCGAATCTTTCTCCATTATCATTTCGTGAACTTTGAGGTTGCCAATTAGCTCGTCTAGTGACATTATTGAGAGATCTTTTGATTCTTCAATAGCGGTCACTTTAGCTCTCCATTTGGGATGGAGTGCTCTAAGAAATTTCGACAAAGTTCTTACTACGAAAAGATTAGTCAAGTGCTTTAAGTGATGTAATGATAGTGTTAAAGCGAGCAAAGCCACAATCAATGGTTTCATCTTGAGGATAACAAATTGTTCATATTGTTGAACAAGAAGATCAATTTTGTTATCCTTGACTTGTGAATTACCTTGATGTGTAACAATTAAAGATTCCCAAATATCTTTAGCGGTTTCACACATAAAAATTCTTTCATATTCTTTTCTAGGTAAAGCATTATAAAGCATCATTTTAGCTTCATTATTTTTAGCAACTAATTTCTTTTGTTCATCAACGGAAATATCTTTTGTTGTAGAACTAAAATCTCCTTTAACAATAATAAACCAAAGATCTATATCTTTTGATTTTACATATGTTTCAAAGCGGTTTTCAATAGATAAATCCATTGGTTTCAAAGAGTGGTGGTCTTTGCATAGATTGCCCTTCTTTAAAGTTTTGAGAATCCATGGATCGTTTCAAGTTTATAAAATACAAGTTATTTTAGAAATTCTTGAGCAACGAGGCTCTGGTACCAATTGTAGAAAACTAGAAGGGGTTGAATAGTTTACCGATTAAAAACTTTGTTTTGAAACTTATTGAAAGATCAATTTATATTGATCTTAAATGCGTTAATGAAATATGCAAGCAATATGTAATAAGTAAATAAGGAAAGAAATGATCAAACCACAACAAGTTGTTTATAGTGGTTCGACCTACAAGGACTCTTTTTCCTTGCCTACTCCACTCCCGAGTCTCACACTCGAGTTTAACTTCACTAGTCAACAAGCTCCTTTCACCGTGGAGAAAACCTTTACACTTAAACACACTATTTCCGACACTAAGCTAGATGTCGAGTTCTTTCCAAGGGTACAACTACTCCCACACACAATATTTTGAGGACTAAAATACTAACCACTCACACTCACAAGATTATGATGGTTTGATACAACAATGAAGTATGAATCAACACTAGATCATACAACACTAAACAAACAAGACTTCCAACTTCTCGTTGAAGCTTGAATATGACTTGATCTTCTTTGCTACAAAGAGATCACTAATATGATATCTGTTGAGTTAGAAAGGTTAGAGAGAGATATGTATGAGAGTATGTTAGAAAGGGATGAGAAACTACTTGGCTTGGCATTGCTATTTATAGCCAAAATGGACGAGGCGTCCACGGACGGCGGACCCTTAAAGGGTTCCGCCCGTGTACCATTTTGTACCGCCGGTCGGACAGTCAAGATATCAAATCTTGCTTAAAGTCAACTCAATCTAAGAGATTGTGCAAGATATGGAGAGTATAAATCTTCACAAAATATCTAATGGAATCTACAAATGATTCCCATGATGTAATACATGATGTCAAATGTTGTATTACTATTAATAGAAATATGCAAATGCTTAAGTAGTGTTTGGTTTTAGGAACCTAACACATTCTACAAACTACTATCATACATAATGATTAGAGTCATATCAAGATGTTACTAATCATAAATGTAAATGCTTGAATGATGAATATATTTGTTTAAGAAAGCTTGTTTTAATATCTAATAAACTTGACAAGCTTTAAGCTTTTATAAATTAAATTTACTTTTGTCGTTAACAAAACTTAGGCAAAGATCAAAAATATAAATAACGTTTAATGGCGATATTTGTATTAACATGACGGATCATAAGGTGTGATGGTTGCGGTTGGTTGAGGAGCGGGTCGAGGAGTTTGTTGAGGAGTAACACTTGTTTGAGCCCATAAAGCAAGTTGTTGATTGTCCGGAAGTGATGGTGAAGCAGTTTGGCCACGGATAATCCTTTCCTTATCAACTTATTTTTGATGAGGCTTCAAATAATCGTACAACAATCCGTAGGTAGCATGATGCATATTCTTCGCTTGACGGAGGAAAATGACATACTTTTCCCATTCGGGACCAAGACTACTTAGGAACTTTGTGTTGTGACAATTCAAGGCATGATTATGTTGTGTTTGTCTAAATCATTAATGATGTCCGGCGATGGTGATATGATTCTAATGTCTCTCCTGGTTCAATCATGAAGTGTTCATAAGCCAAGTAAATTTTGGATTCCATGTCTTCCTGATTGAGTGTTGTGCCTTCCATAAGAAGATGAATATGTTCCCACATTGCTTTTGCAGTCTTTTGAGCATCAACACTTCAAGGATTGGATTTGGTAGTCCTAAAAGGATGTATTGCATTGCAAGTTCATCGGTTTCAAAGTGTAGAAGTTGATCACCAGTGAGGTCTGAAACAGTAGCAATGTTGGTGACAGCATCTCTTGGTGGATTAGCATCTGGATCTGCGGGTGTGACAGTAGTAGGCATCTGAAATGGACCTTCCATAATGACCTTCTTTAAGAATTTTCCATGTGGCTTCTTTAGATCACAAAACCTAAAGAACCTTATCACCCATTGATCATAATTTCCGGGAGTGAGCATTGGAGGTCTATCAAGTGAGCCAGCTTCATGAATTGATTGTTGGCTACTTAAGGCTTCACACATCTTGCCAAACCATGCCGGTTCCTTCATAGTATTCCTGGATGGATGTTGATTGTAGACGTTTGTGTAAGGTTGTACTTGAAGACTTGGTGGTGGTTGAGGCATTTGAGGTTGTGGGATTGCTGCAAGTTGTGGAGTATGTTGTTGATTAAATTGTTGTTGATAAATTGCTTGTTGTTGATTCCATTGTTGATGTTGTGGACTTAGTTGTTGTTGTTGTTGTTGATTATAAGTATAAGGGAAATAGTTAGAGTATGGTGGTTGTGACATGTTGAAAACTTGTGTTGTTAAATGGATCTTTGTAGTCGAATGAACCTTTGTTGATGAAGTATCCTTAGGCGTAGAAATCAAAATAAAGCCAAGCAGCACTTATGCGTAAAAACACCAAAGTTACGCGTAACAACAAACGTTACGCGTAGGTTTAGCTTACGCGTAAGTAAGGAGAAAAGCACTAAAGTTATGCGTAAATAGTAAGTTAGGCGTAGAAAAATTAGGCGTAGGATTAAATTATGCGTAAGACAAAGCTTAGGCGTAAGATAAATCTTATGCGTAAAGAAAATTCTGGCGTAAGCTTATGCTTATGCGTAATTTTAGGTTTTTGCCCAAGTGATCTTTACACTATCACGGTGGCAAAAGATATCCAAAGTCGACGTATTTTCGGGCTTATCCAAGCAAGAAAACACGGAGTAAACCACTAAAAACGAAGATCAAACCAAGGAACAAGTTACGTGTAGTTTTAGGGTTTTGATACGCGTAACACTACTCGTAAAATGACTTTTGCCCAAAGATGTTTTTAAACCAGATTTTTGTGATGAAATAGCTTCAATATCACCAAAATAACACAAAAATGTGAAATTTGATGATCCAAAGCGTCTAAAACGGTTACGCGTAGAACAGCTACCACGTAAAAAACCAAGCTCAAAAACAATTATCCACACGTAAAGGTTGAAACTTTTTTTCAAAAACAGTTATTTTAACACCTTAAAGCGTTGAAAGTACAAGAATCTTGGATTAAAAATGTAAAAATGTGTTTTAAGCGAACCAAAGTTTTGATCGTTTTTACGCGTCGACCAAAACAAAAACCTTCAAAACAAATATGTTCACCCAACTATTTGGCGAATGATACCAATGTTAGGTCACCATATTAGTAACACAAGCATCAATATAAGAAATAGAAGAGAATAGATCGGTTGAACAACTAGCCAAACACACACACACGTATATGTATAGAAAGGTTATGCGTAGAGTATGAATGAAAGAGTAAATTGAACAACCAACCCTCAGTGAGGGTTATTACAAGTATTTATAGGAAGAGGAGCTAGGGCAATACTCTAGTCCTTTCCTTTCCTTAGTGGACTTGGGCTGGGCTTATGGGCTTCTACATGCCTGGCTAATAACTAACATAAAGGCCATAATTAAGTTAACTATTACATATGAATCACTAACACTTGAATTAGGTTTAAGAGTGATTCCAACACATGGGTATTTTGGTTATGGGTCATGGGTCATGGGTTGAACCATGGATCTTTGGCTAGATACAATGTATCTTTGAGTGCAATGCACTTGGTCACTTGGGTATGGGTTGATCCATGGGTTATGGATATTATCAATGTATGATATAAGCATGATGTCATGCAATGGGTTATGGGTCAAGATCCATGGGTTATGGGCTTTGGGTTGTACCCAACTACATTCAATGTATTTGCCCAATGGGTTGTGATACTTAAGTTTCTACCCATTTATATTACCCAATATACTACATACTAGTTATGTGTATATTTTATCCAAATATGTAAACACTAGTTGTTGTACATATGTATTACTAAATTATAAAATCACTTATACTTGTTTTAGTGTTTTATGTGAGAATGTGAATATGTTAGAAACTATTAGTTCAAACAATTTACGTATTTTATTTGTTTCGTTAAAATGATTTTACGTTTGTTATCGACAAAACATTAGAAGATCGTAAAATATAAATAAACGTTTTTACGGCTTATTTGTATTAACACATATCATGAGCAAAATGGATGTCAAACTTAGTGTGTTTCGTACGGTGGTGCACAAGTTTAAGAATAAGTGGCATTAATATTATCAAAATAAACAAGCGTAGCCGTAAACAATGGTGCATAAAGCTCACAAGAAGATTACAAGTCCCATATACTCTAAATCTCCACTAGAACTAGAAAGCGTGTGTTGACGTTTGGAAGACCATGAAATCAAATTGTCCACAAGAAAACACAATTACCATATCGCAATAAGCAGTAAGAGATGCGGTAACAGGACATCAAACCCAATCAACGTCAAAATAAGCAGCAAGAGATGCGGTAGAAGATAACTGTAAAACAAAATCAGGGTCCCCCAAACATATCGTAAAATACCTTTGAGAGCCGCCGAATGAGGCTCCCTTGAATAATGCATATAAAGGCAGATCTATTTGACAGCTTAAGATAAACCAAGGCGTGTAAAAGTAAGATAATAATGAGCTCATGACAAGCTGCGGTAAAGTCTAGGATCCGAGACAAGCTTAAGATCAACCAAGGCGTGTAAAAGTAAGATAATGATGAGCTCATGACAAGCTACGGAAAAGTGTAGGATCCGAGACAAGAACACTCTCTGGACCAAGCTTAAAGTCGGTATCAATTGGAGTCTTACAAGGATTGCAATTAAGCATATGAGCACGCTCAGAAGCTCAAGAGCATACTTACACAGTGAAAGAAACATCCTTTTATGATCATGTCGAACATAAATGCCCAAAAAATAAATGAGAGCACCCAAACCAGTCATAACAAATTCCTGATATAAAGAAGAAATAACAGATACTCAAGCAAGGCCGAAGAAGGGTCAGTAAGTACAATATCGACTATGAGTAAACCTAACACGAATAACATAACCTAGTAGCCATATCATAATTTGCTTCTACATTTTCTTTCATTTCCTTAAATATATTTATTTAAATTTCTTTTACAGATGCGAAACAAATGAGGATGTTGATATGCCGGAATTGATAGCAGAGAGTACGTCATTTATTTGGTTAAGTGATGAATCATCTTTAAGTATGTCCATGTGAGAAATCCCAGCAAGTTTAATCACCTTAAGCTTCTGATTCTCTTCGTCTCTCCACTCGTCCTCTAATGCCAACAAGCTTACTATATTCACCGTCCCATCCCCATCACCATACAAAATTTCAGGCTGCTCGTCGAACCCTTTTTCTCCATAATACAAAGTTTCTGGTGTTGGGACCCCATTTCCGACAATACACGTTACAGGCACTCCTGGTGCAACCAACTTCTCAACTAAAGGCAAGATTCGTGTTTCATAAGGGTGAACCCCTTCCTCAAATCCGATATCTTCAAGAAATCTTGAAATATCATAAGAAGAGTAAGATGAATCTGGTGTAATAACTAGTGGTGTTTCGGAAGGAAACTGGTTTCTTCGTGGCATGAGCCATAAATTGCTCTCGGAACTCCGTTGCTCATTTCTGACGAGCAACGGGTTTACTAAGGGAACCCCTAGTGCGTTCCCTGAAGCAAAAGTTAACAACTCGTCCACTGTGCCACCCCATGGTGCGGAAAGTGCAATGAAATGTTTAATGTATTGTTGGCGCCATGAGGGTGTGTTACGATTGAGGAGTTGGAGGGCGTATAGACCTCCAAGGCTGTGGGAGATGAGAATTATGGGTTCTCCGCCATTTAAATTACTAGCGCTTTCTATTAGCTGCTTTAGGTTTTGGAGGTAAGTTGAGCCAACATCACAGGGATGTCCTTCTGATGCCAAGCCATAACGAAAATCATAAGGAGCTCCGAATAGAGTTTGGCTATCTATGTAGCCAAGCATCTGTAAAGACTTCACTAATGGTTCCATGTAAGTTGTTATCTTCCTGTGACAATTATGAGTTAGTGACAACATTGAAAACCCAAAGGTAACAATATAAATAAATTTTGATCTACTGATAATAAAATGAGGACAACGCATTACATTTTGTCTAGATAAAATGCTTGTAAAGTTAGTGACAGCATTGATATCCTCTGAGTTTTAGCGTAGTGAGGATAAGAAGTTCAATTAACAAAGTAACATTCCGTAAATAGATTAATACTGATTAATAAAGCATTTTGAGGTAGAAAGAGATAAGTAATTGCATCTTTGAAAATTGGAGCCTTGGTTGGAAACTTGGAATTCAAAATAGGGACAAGGAACCTGGCTTTGGAGCAATATTTCAAAACCCAGGTCAACCGGTCCGGTTAAACCAGTGCCCACTGACCACTGTAGTCAGCGGTTGTAAGCGTGGTTTTTGCTGAAAATTGACTCCGATTGACCCGCTGGGATTTTGTCGAACTGGGGTGATCCGGGGTCAACCGGTTTTAGTTGACCGCTGGTTCAAGCTATATAATTGATTATCAACAATTGCTCAAGGTCTTGGACAACCGTTGTTTGATGTTTGGAACTTGCATTTTTGTCTAGTTTTTACATTTGTAATGTTCGTTTTGAAGCTTAAAATTTGTACTTTCGTCGGATTGCATGTGTTTGGTATTGGATGTTTGGTAATTTATTGTGTGTTTGGCGTTGAGTTTTTGAGGTTTTTGGTACTAAGATTTACAGGTTTTATAGGTGTTTAGTAAGTGAATTAGTGCAATATATTTGAGGCTAAACAACAGTTCAACCCAGTGATCCAGTGACTCGGCGGAGTCAATGAAAACCCGGGATTCAAAACATTGGTTTTGAGTTAAAAAAAGGGCTTAATTTCGCCAGGGTCATTGGACCGTATAGTTAGTAAAAAAAACTTATTTCTGTTGGTAGAGCCCGAGCCATTTAACACCATTTTTAGTAAAAAAAAAACCAGGTTATATTTGCGTAAATAGAGGCCTGTCATTGACCGCTAAAAAATTGGGCTCTGTATCACCAGCCAAAACAAGCTCTCCTGCTTACTCTAAAAAGAGACTCTAAGCTAATGGATCCGACGCGAACCCCTTCTAGACCAGATATATAGCAAAACCAAGCTCGGCAAGAGGGGCTCATTCTGTAGTATTGAAGTTAATTAAATTGTGCAATTCTTCTGTTAAAACACATTATATACGTTAGCAAAGTGACAAATGCACACCGCTACAATATTTGACAATATACAAATGAAAATATTCAGCAGAAATGTGTTCGTATTGATATATTTTTAAAAAATCAGGTCAAGTTCAATTAGTTTCATTTTATTGCTAATGCACAAATCGAATAAAGTTATACTAGTAACAGATGTATAAAGAAAACCAACAAATAGCTCAACCAAATTGTCAAACCAAGACAGTGCATCAATGTGGACTATTAGTGGATTTAATAGGTATAGAGTAGTTTAGAAATAGAGTGTACGTGTGCTTTTGTCTTTCAAAACCCATTTAGCCACATACCCAAAAGGCTAAAAGTTACGTAACAATCCAACTATCCATGTATTTGTTCATGTGTAGGATGTCGAAAAAATGAAATTTATGCTTACTTAAGAGAAGGATCAAGGTATAGAAGTGACTCAGTAGAACCAAATTTCGACACCCTAGTCTCAACTCCAGGTGCATTTCTATAATCATCCAACTCTTCGTCATAATAAAGCGTCATTCGTTCAGCAAAACACTCAGTCAATGGTGCTAGTAACACGCCAACATCGAACCACAGCCTGAACCATCCTCCTTCATCCTTCTTAAGAGGATAAAACTTGTTGCACAACCAACTAGTTGCCTTATACTCTTTGGTCAATCGAGCTTCTAGCTGGTTCCCACCTGCTCCAGGAACCAGAACCACTGGATAGAGCTGTTGCTGCCGGTAGTTATTGCTGGTTTTCGCGTAGCAGGTGCATGGCATAACAGCCAGCATGGTGGATATAACGATCATCACCGTGCCTGATCCCATTGTACTGAGAGTGGGACAATATGTTGGATGCTTTTATGATGAATATTGTGTGGTTGTGAGATGATGTGATATGTGCATGAATTAATTTCCATACAAAAATAATCAGATATAGACTTTCTTTAAAATGCACAGCCAGAGGTATTTATGTTGTGGTAGGGCGACAACCGAGTCGTGTCTGGGTTAACCAATCCGTATTCGCGGGTAGCAGGTTGGTATAACCTTTGTCCAAACACGACTCGTTTATTAATCGTGTCAAGAAACTCAATCCTAACCCAGACTTGCATAACACGTATAATGCGTTTGTGACCCGTTTAACCTGTTTAAGTAAATGGTCATGCGATGAAGAAGGTTGGTACTTTTTCGATTCAACTAGTTTAAATTTAAAAATGATATAATCATTTGGAAAGTGATGAAAATAACATATAAAATAACTATACAATAATAGTAATTCAATGTCATATTAAGTGCATAACAAAATAAGTTTAAATCTAATCTAACATAAAATCAAAGTTATATTTCATTTTTGGAGGCTTATATACTTTAACAGGTTCATCGGATGACATGTTTAATATTTACTCAACCCAAACACGACATGTTTATTAAACAGGTTAGAGGGGTTGACATGTTTTTGACCAAAACATGTTTATCCTCAACTCAAACATGTTTAACTTCTTGTCGTGTCTAGAATTGTCACCCCTATGTTGGACACATCATCTCCAATGAAGTATAGTACATTACAATATTATGCCACATGTGACCCAAGAGGCCAAGACGACCCTTATTTGTAACTTTACTTACTTTTATGGTAAATTGCTTGATTTAGGACGCCGAATTACATTTTTTCGATTTTGCTCT
This sequence comes from Chrysanthemum lavandulifolium, assembly GCA_022545495.1. Classification (NCBI taxonomy): domain Eukaryota; kingdom Viridiplantae; phylum Streptophyta; class Magnoliopsida; order Asterales; family Asteraceae; genus Chrysanthemum; species Chrysanthemum lavandulifolium. Next base: position 110,658,867 of record CM040244.1, read on the forward strand.
TCTGCACACATATTTATCATTTTATTTAATAGCCTACTACACCCCCAACTTAAGATAATCGACCATAGCTCCTCACGCACGTCCATTCTTTCCGAAAATGGAACCATATTCACCATTGTCTCATCCCGATCATGATGACACCGTTATCCGAAAGGAAATATTTGCAAAGAACAACGTCTTTCAAAACTGGTACTCATAGAAATACTGATGGGTAACATCGGTGCACACTGAATAAAACCATGCAGGAGAAAGGAGATACGAAATGAATGGAAATGATGAGGAAATAATAATATGGTAATATTCTCATAGAGGGGTAAAACAGGAATTGTCCGGGGTGTATATATTTATCTAGGATAAACATATTATAGGTGATAAATAATAATATAAACATATCATACATAAATAAGCGCATCAGAATATCACCTAACAACGGATCTATATTGATTTAGTTGCACCACGCGTTTCCGCCTCTGGCGGGGTGTGACATAAGGTTATGTATTAGTTTTCATGGTCCCGCCAGAGATGGAGGGATCTACCGAGGGACAATCCACTAGATAGTGTAGAAGTCCTTAGGTATGATGAAAAAATGAGAAAAGTGAGAATAAGGGAAGAGTGCCGACTGAGATAGAGCTAGGACTAGAACAAACCCAACAAGGTTCTAGTAATGAAGTCTTAGTAAGCACTGAAGGGGTTGAAGAATGAAAAAGAAATGAAAAGTAAAAGGGTGAAAAGAAATAACCCTCCAATAATTCAACCTTAAGGCAAAAACCGAGTTCAATACATATGCTACTGGTGGTTACTAAGGTAACTCCGGTATTGAAGACAAGACGTCATGGACCCAGTGATGCACTGCACTAAACTTCCCAAGCTACTCAAGTTCTCTTAAAAGAACTTGTTTCATTCTCACGGGGAACCTACATAATCTATCGACTTTCTCTTAGAAATGGTTGATATTGAAGAAGGAGACCCTCTCCCTAGTCTCTGCATAGGAAACCAAAATGAACTATTGAGTCTAGAGCCAAGAGATAATCAAAATAAATCTCATTAGGACACACAATTCATGAAGACTTGCTGTTTCACACAATGTGAAAAGTAAGAATATATATTGAGAGTCCTACGGATTATCCTCGTGGTATTGCCAGAACATCCGAGTGGTACTTAAAGTATTCACGATGAAGATGGAAATCCTTCTAGAGCCAACATCAAACAAGCTCTTGGTGGGTGACATGTGAGATTCTTAATAATCAAACTTGTGACAACTGGAAAGAAACAATTGGGCGATTCACTTTTGAATCAAACTTGTTCCAGGAAATGGATTGACGAATGCTTTTGAAAAGCCTCTCGGTGTGCTCTACAGTTCTTTTCTCTAAGCACATCGAATGCGCGTTAATTTCTCAAACAAAATTATTTATGATTGAAACTTGATTTTTCTCATAAAATCTTCGTCGTATTGCAAAACTCTCTCTCTTCAGCAATACACGATTGTTTTTTCAAATCAATGTTTCATCAATCAGTGAATCTCAATTCGATGGTTCATTCACTCCTTGTTGTCTACTTTGGAATGCTCCTGTTTGAGAACGGCTAGATCAAGCTGTGAAACCCTGTCAAGGAGATTCTTCGAAATTCTACCTGATCACAAGCAGTATTTATACTGATCAATGGGAACCGTGGTTCTTGCAACTCTATTCAACGAAAGTGAAAAAAGACACTTTCGTGTGTTTTATTGCTAACTGTTATTTGAAGGAACATCTAACGGTTGCAGCTGATCGAAATTGAGAAGTCAATCCATAACCACATGCTCACACCTCACTCTCACGTTTAAAGAAATCATGATAATCTAAAGACCTAAAGCAATGTTGCCACAACTCTGATGCAAATATCATGATCCAACAAAGTGTGAGCATGTCGGTCCAAAAGTCAAAAATATCATATGGAGGCGATACAACAAAGGATGATTCAGAGATTTACTGTGGCTGATGATCTCGAAGAAATCTCAAAGATCACCAAGTCATGGATCAGTTAAAGACCTCCACTGAAAGTACAAAGTATGCGGACTTTGAAGAATCAAAGGCTACGAGCTACAATACTAAGAACGTGTAATAGAATGCTAGAATTCAAAGTATATTATCTAGATGTAATTGAGGTGACCTCCCTTAGGAGGAGATTGTTAGGATTTAGTAAATCCGTAAGTTAAAGACTCGGTCACCTCAAGTATATGTAAGCATTAGAAAGCTCGTAGTCTTAGTCGTTTAGTTATTATAAGTAGTTAGTTAAGTAACACCGTGGAGGACGGACGGGTCTTTACCCACTATATACCTGATCCATAGCCCGTATGAGGCGTATTTGTAAAGAACTATAAATACCCTCTACCTCCTAAGGTAGAGTGTGGAGCTTAATCATATGACTTTCATTTTCTCTCACTAAGTTCCCATTTCTCTCTACTTTCTCTCTCTAAAACTCATCCATATTCGAACCATATACATGTGATTTTGTGTGTTTATGATAACCAATAACTAACAAGTGATACTATTCAACCCCCTCCCCCCTTCTAGACTAAGTTTTTGTATTCAGAAAGGAGTGGGAGCCCAACTAGTGTCTCGGCTTCCCACCAACTTCTTGTAATATCCTTTAGTTTTCTAATGAAGTGTTGATTTATTAAAATAATAATAATAATAATAATAATAATAATAATAATAATAATAATAATAATAATAATAATAATAATAATAATAAAGTGTAATATCCTTTGGTATGGTGATTTTGTTTGGGCGTCTTTGTGATTGAAGATGCACAATGAAACGTATCAATCTGAAACCAAATGCGATGATATTGGATATGGGTTCCTCCTTCTCTTCTCTTCTTTTGGTGAACTCGAGAAGGATGCGGTGACCCTCTTGAAGCGGATCAGAAAGTTCTCGTCACCCAAGATATTGGAACGCGTTTCGCTAACTATATTTTTAGTAGGGTTTGTTTTACTATAGCTAAAGGATTGGGGCCCAACTAGTATCTCGGCTTCCCACTAATTTCGTGTAACCCTTTGATTTTATAATGAAGTAATTTTTATAATAATAATAATAATAATAATAATAATAATAATAATAATAATAATAATAATAATAATAATAATAATAATAATAATAATAATAATAATAATAGAATTTCATCTATATCCTTCAAAAACATTGAAATTACATCAATATCCTTGTAAAAATGATAATTACCTCAATATCCCTTCAAAACTTAAAATTACTCAAATATATCCAAGTAAACAATCTATACTACCTTATAATGTATTTAGGACATTCTAAAGAAGGAAGTCTTAATTTTTTAAGCCTACACATGTTACTATAATTAGTAATTCGTATAACTAAATTCTACACTATAATAATTGCATTATAATGTACACTAATGACACATTAACTTTTAGTATTAAAATTAGAGGTGGCAATCACAACCCATTTAGAGAAAAATGGGTTGCTATGGGTCAAAAATAACAACTTATGGGTTGGATTGGGTTACCCCATTTGCAAAGAATAGGTCAAATGGGTCAACATATGGACTTATGTGAATCAACAAATGGGTCGAATGGGTCAACAAATGGGTCGAATGGGTCACTTTAAGGGTCGGATGATAACTCAACCATCATTAGATGTCGTGTTTTTTTATGTTTTTATACGTTTTACATTTTTTCGCCGGTTTAACATTTCATCCGTTTTTGCGTTTTCGTCATTTTTACGTTTTAAATCGTTTTAACGTTTTCGTCCGTTTTACGTTTTCATCCGTTTTTACGTTTTAAATCATTTTTCGCGCGTTTTCATCCGTTTTACGTTTTAAATACATTTTTCGCGTTTTAAATACATTTTTTACGTTTTAAATCGACTTTTGCGCGTTTTCGTCCGTTTTTGCGCGTTTTAGTCCGTTTTTACGTTTTCGTCCGTTTTTGCGCGTTTTCGTCCGTTTTTACGTTTTGTCAATTTTTCTGAAGCGTAAAAAGCGAGCAAATAAAGCAGACGGCGCTGCGGATGGCGTAAATTGACGGCGTGCGGACGGCGAAAAATCTGAGAAAAACGCGCCGCGTGGCGGACGGCGTCGCGGGCAAAGCTGATGCGTTTAAAGAAAAAGCGGCAACACGCAAAACGGGCGAAATGTAAAAAGGGAAACGCGCAAACGGACCAAAACGTAAAAGCGGACGGCAAACGCAAAAACAGATATAAGCGGATGAAAGCGTAAAAGCGGCGTAAAAAGCGGGCGGCAGCGAAAAGCGGATGAAAGCGTAAAAAGCGGACGGCGTAAAAGCGGATGAAAACATAAAGCGAAGGATGAAAGCGTAAAAAGCGGACGAAACAGCGCAAAAGCAGATGAAAGCGTAAAAGCGGACGACGCGCAAAAGCGAGCGGCGTGGAAAAGCGGAACGCAAAAAGCGTAAAAAGCGGACGAAAAGCGCAAAAGCGGATGAAAATGAAAATGTAAAAATGGACGAAAACGTAAAAAGCGGCGGCAAACGCCGCAAAGCGGATGGCGTAAAAAGCGGCGGCGTAAAAGCGGATGAAAACATAAAGCGGCGGATGGCAAAACGCCAAAAGCGAGGAAAACGTAAAAAGCGAGCAGCAGCGCAAAAGCGGATGAAAACGTAAAAATGGGCGAAAGCGCAAAAAGGGGCGGCGTGCAAAAGCGGACGACGCAAAAAGCGGATAAAAGCGTAAAAGCGGACGAAACGGAAAAAGCGGACGGCGCAAAAGCGGATGAAAGCGTAAAAAGCGGACGAAAACTTAAAAAGCGGACGGCGTAAAAATGGAAGAAAGCGCGCAAAAGCGGATGGCGTAAAAAGCGGATGAAAACGCGCAAACGGACGGCGTAAAAAGCAGCGGCGTAAAAACAGCGAAAACGTAAAAGCGGATGAAAACATAAAGCGGCGGATGAAAGCGCGCAAAAGCAGATGAAACGTAAAAAGCGGGCGAGCGCAAAAGCGGATGGCGTAAAAATGGGCGAAAGCGCAAAAAAGAGCAGCGTGCAAAAATGGGCGAGCGCAAAAAGCGGATGAAAGCGTAAAAAGCGGGCCAGCGGAAAAAGCGGGCGAAAACGCGCAAAAGCGGATGAAAGCGTAAAAAGCGGACGGCGTAAAAATGGAAGAAAGCGCAAAAGCGGATGGCGTAAAAAGGGATGAAAGCAGCGGACGACGGCGTAAAAACGGCGTAAAACGCAAAAACGAAAACATAAAAAGCGGATGAAAGCGGATGAAACATACTATAGTAGCGTGATTACGGTGGAAATGTGAGTTGACCCGACCGAACCCGACCCAACTGTTTGACCCATGACCCATTCTACCCGTTCTTATAGTATGACCCGTTTGACCCATGACCCATTGACCCATAAACCATTTGACCCATGACCCAAACCGGCCGGCCCACCCATTTGCCACTCTAATTAAAATGGATGTTACAAACTTACCATAATACAAATTTATAGTTGTAATTTTATCGAAACATTCAAGTTATCAAAGTTCAGTGAGTATAAGTATGGATATCTATATTTGTATTGATATCTTTACGGAATTCAATCTGCGTCTTTTTTTCGAACTATCAAGCGGGTGCCGTAAAATCTAACTCTCGGTCACCTGGCTTAAATATTAAGGTATGAAAAGCTGGCGTATTAAGTCTGCGCTGCTTTCTGCAGACTTATCTTAGTATAATCTAATTAAACTATTTTAAACTTCAAAAGTATTATCTAAATATTAATTTAGAAGTTCTTTTACTTTTCTACCCTTTAACCCCAATTAAACAAAAAGAAATCCATCTATTAAATTCTATCTGTTTGTCTTCTTCACGTTTTTTTCTTCGTCAATCTTCTACTGCACCCTTATTGAATTGAACCACCATTCTAAATTAGTATCCAATTCTCCATACCATGATTTGATTAATATTAAATCAAAACAATAGCCTTGTTGGTCTATAGGTAGGACATAATAGCTAAAATTACTTTAAACAATATCCCTGCAATATTGAATTCAATATAATTTTTTAATCTAGTAAATTGAAGTTTTATCAATATGTATTTGAGTCAGTTTGGCTATTTTATTTGTATCTTATGCATATGGCAAAAGTTCAATAATACTTGTGTGCAACACTAAATTATAACTAAATACAAATAAAAAAAGAAAATTACTCAATCAATTGATGATAAATGTTTTGGTATTAATCCGATGAGAATAAGAAGGTATCTAGTGAAGAAGAAAAAAGAACTTGAGGAAGAAGAACATAAAATTCAGATTAAAGTAAGACACAAAGGTAAATTGGTAATAGGTCCTCTATAAACTATATTTTTGAATTTAAAATCATTTAAAAGAGATTAAATTGTTTATTTGGATATATTTGATCATTTACAAGTTTTGAAAGGATCTTGATGTAATTATAAATTTTGTAAGGATATTGATGTAATTTCATACTTTTTCAAGGATATAGATGAAATTGACCCTAATAATAATAATAATAATCACCGTGGTTTATGTTTTGGCACTAACCATCCCTATCTATTAACTTAAATTACAGAACTACCTTTTCGTGATATGCACGTGAGGTATTTAACATGTAAAACTAATGAATTTAATAGTGAGGGATGTATTCCGCTGAACATTTCACAACTCATGGATGATTAGTGTCAAAAACTACAAATCATAGAGAATAATTTTTTTAGTTTACTAAAAAAAAGAAATATACGAATAACTGAATGTGAAGCAACCACATTGGCACTTAGACCGGTGCTAGCAAGCCCAACAAGCACTCACCACACGACGTGAGGTTTGATGACAAAGAAGTATGTGTCGCATGACCCAAGCCAAAACAACTCAAGAAAGAGAGCTCTTCACCTCATATGTTGTTGTGCCCAAGTGCCCCCTCCTAATGTTTTTATTATTAAATATTTAGTTTGTGAATATGTGTAGGGTATTTAGGGGGTATGTTTGTATAAAAGTGAGTATTTTAATAAAATATGAGAGAGTGATGATTATTGGGAGTGAAAAGTGAGAGAGAGCGAAGAGAGAAAGAAAGGTGATATGACACTAATGTAAAAGATGAAGTAATGTGACCGCTAGAAGTAATCTTATAACACCATCATGTGATGCAACATAAACATAAAACGCATAGAGGTGTTATAGTGGCCTTATAATGTGCATATAGTTATCTTCATATATATATTGAAAAAAAAATATTATATATATATATATATCCTCTACATATATTATTATTAATTCTCTTACACATACGACAATATTATATATTTTTTTCACTCATTCTCCCTCTATATCTAAACCGTCAGTCATGTTATTTGTCAGAATCTTGTGAATAAAAACATGAGTAAGAGCAATATGTAAATAAAAAAAAAAAAATGCATTTTCCTAAAAAATAAAAAATCTTTATTAGAGTTTTTAAGGTCTTTGACCCAATTTACCAACAGCAAAACAGTACACACACCTTTAACCCCTTTATTCTCTCTCTATCAACAACACATCTACTATGACACTGAGCTTTACCCATTCTTTGACTTGAATCTTGTTTTTTTCATCATCATTTTGTTTCCTACTTTAATTGCTGGTATTTTTTAGTGAATCGAACTGTTTGGTTGAAAACCATTCTTATCCTTTTTCCTGATCTGGGTTGTGAATCATTTCACTCTTTTCATCTTCATCTTCAAGTTTTTATCTTTTTATGGGTGTTACCCAAAAAAAATAAAAATAAAAATCATGGTCTTTGATAATAATGATGATGAAAAGAGTGAAAATGAACAATGTGGGTCATTGGTTTTCCATTTTGACTAAAGAAAGTAGTTAAATTTTTTCTTGTGAAAATGCCAATGTATAATCCTAATTCTGGTGGGCATGTTTTGGATCTTGAAACTGCTGTTAAAGATGGGATTTTGGGTGGTGATGTTGTGTGTGGTGTTAATGTTACAAACGTTGAGAAAATGGATCTAAAGAAGATGATACAACATCTTGACACTATTGAAGTACCTTCAGTTTTCATATGTCCCATTTCATTAGAACCGATGCAAGATCCAGTGACCCTTTGTACAGGTCAAACTTATGAAAGGTCTAATATTGTTAAATGGTTCTCATTAGGGCACTTTACTTGTCCCACAACAATGCAAGAGCTGTGGGATGATTCACTCACACCTAACTCAACTTTGAGCCATTTGATTCTCACTTGGTTTAGTCAAAAGTACTTGGTTTTAAAAAAGAGGTCAGAAGATGTTCAAGGAAGGTCTTTGGAGCTTATGGAGACTTTGAAGAAAGTCAAAGGTCAAGCTAGAGTGCAAACACTTAAGGAGCTGAGGAAGATTGTTGCAACAAATGAATCTGTGAAGAAGACTGTGGTTGATAATGGTGGGGTAAGTTTGATTTCTACATTATTAGGTCCTTTAACTAGTCATGCAGTTGGGTCAGAAGCTATTGCAATTTTGGTTAATTTAGAGTTGAATTTAGATGCTATTAGTACTTTGTTACATCCCACTAAGGTTTCGTTAATGGTTGATGTTTTGAATGAGGGGTCTAGTGACACCATGATTAATTGTGTGAAATTGATGGAAGTTTTGTTTAATGGGTCTGAAATTGTCCCAAGTTTGAGTCTTTTAGTGGGAGTATTGAAACTGGTTAAGGATAGAAGACACCCACATGGGATATTGGCAGGGCTCAGATTATTGAAGATTATAACTTCACAAAAATCGTTAGGGAATTCGATTATTAGCATTGGGGGTGTTCCTCAATTGGTTGAAATGTTGCCTCATTTCAATTCAGAATGTTTAGAGTTAGCTTTATATGTTCTTGAAGTTCTGTCTTCGATTCCAGAAGGTGCTTTGGCTCTCAAGAATTGTGCTAGTACGATTCCCAATTTGGTAAAATTGCTGATGAAAATGTCTGAGAGTTGTACGCATTATGCGTTAGCGATTTTGTGGGAAGTTTGCAAGCTTTCGCCCGAAGAATCCGCTGCGACTGCAGTCAATGGTGGACTTGCTGCAAAGCTTCTTCTTGTGATTCAAAGTGGCTGCAACGCGGGACTAAAGCAACGGTCATCCGAGCTTTTGAAATTGTGTAGCTTGAATTATACATCTACCATTTTCATTTCCAAGTGTAAGTTAACAAGAACATTGCAATGAGGAGAAATGTTGTCGAAAACAGAAATCTGTTCATATACTCTCTTAAGATTGGATCTAAAAGAGGTACAATAACCCTTCATCTATCTTGTGTATATCCAACAAAAAAACTTGATAAACATGTGGCCAAAATGCAAGAAGGTTTGGATAAATAAATATTGGTGAAGCATGTGAAGGTAAAGTGTGCTGCTTTATCTTAGTTTAGGATGCAAGGTAGCATAGAGAATGAGTACATATGTTTGCAATGGGATTTGGGAATGCCAAAATGTAATATCTTCAAAGTTAATCTGTTCTTTGAATTGTACTTTCCCTATAAATCTCAGGTTCCAATTTTGGGTACCCTTGTAAGTTGTAATTCAATTTTGTTTACAAATGTTTATTAGTGAATGCTAGAGTAGCTTTTTGCAATTTCACGGTAGAATTTCCGGTCTAGTAAGTATATGGTAGTAAACTAGTAATTGATAGTTCAGTTAAAATTCTTGCACTACTGATTTGGTATGTTTTATCATGACATGGGGTACTAGGGGTGAGCGTTCGGGTCAACCCGACCCGACCCAAAACCGACCCAACCCGAAACTGACTTTGCCCCAAAACTCAAATCGAAACCGAACAAAAAATAAGTCAGTTCGGTTTCGGTAGACACGGTTCGGTTCGGTTTGTAGGGTATAAGTTGGTTTTTTCGGGTTTCGAGCCGACCCGACTTGTCCGGAAATATGTAAACCGACTCATACCCGAGTTCTTGGAATCGGTTCGGTTTTCGGTTGGTTTAGTCGGGTTGTCGGTTTCGGTTCGGGTCTAAGTCGGTTTTGCTCACCCTTATGGGGATCTTTGTAAAAGTGATGATTGAGCTGGAAAAATCACAAACACACATTGTGGTGTATGAATATGACAACTGAAACCAAAAGTCACGGGAAAGTGTTACTGTTGATGTCAAGAAATGTTTAAGCTTGTCAGCAGTCACCTTCACGCAAACTCTGCTTTGCTTCCGTCTCTATATGTATCATATATATACACACATACCTTCATCCTGAAAAGGTAAAGATTGAAAAAATAAAATGCAAAAATTAGAAAGTTGAATGTGAGAGTTCATTGAATAGAACCACTGTTCTTCACTTTTGGTATTTTCCTTTTTTCATGTATGCAAATAGGAATGAGTAAAGTACCAGATTGATACCGAGCCCGTACCGAATTAGTGGTATTGTTTTTTTTTCTCGAGCAAGAAAAGGGTACAAGTATTGTATCCAATGAAATTCGGGTACCAGTATCGGTACCGTGAAATCGATACTTATCCGTAAGGGTGAGCATACAACCCGAGCGGACCTGACCGACCGAGACCGGACTGGACCGGACCGGACCGGACCGACCACATTCGGTCCGGTCTGCGGTCTCTGCTTTTGGGCTAATTCGGTCCTCGGTCCGGTCCGGACCAAAACCGACAAATTTGGGCTAATTTGGCCTTGTTGGACCGAAGGACCGACCCGGATCGACCACATTCGGTCCGGTCTCGGTTTAAGATCTTTGCCGAAATCGGATCTCGGTCCGGTCCGGTCCGGTTTTTGGACCGTGCACACCTACTTATCCGGTTCTTCTTGGTTTTTGTTAAACTACAGTATGTTTGTTGGGTTTTGAGATACTATACTGCTGATACTGTTGCTTGTATGTTTACAACTGCTGAGGTGAATTCATTGAAGAATGCTCTAAGTTGTTACTGCTGCTGGTATAACATGGTACTACTGCTAGTGTATTTGAACTACTCTGGTGTTCCTAAAATGATCAAGAAAATACACTAAGTGGTAACTACTGCTAGACTAAGAGTTTATGTGGCTAGTTCAAAGTTACTGGTGCTGAATATTTAATACTGCCAGAGTTATGGTTTCTATTGATGAAGTATTTTTACTAATGGTGGAATATTAGAGTCGGTTTGTGTTTATATAATGTCTTTTACCGAAAGTTTAATATTAGATAAACATAGAAAATATTCTATAAAGATATTGTTAATACAAATAAGCCGTAAAAACGTTTATTTATATTTTACGATCTTCTAATGTTTTGTCGATAACAAACGTAAAATCCTTTTAATGAAACAAATAAAATACGTAAATGGTTTGAGCCAATAGTTTACTAACACACTTACATTTTCATATAAAACACTAAACAAGTAATAGTGTTTACATTTTATAGAAATGCATATGTATAACAACTAGTGTTTACATAATGGGTATATATATACATACTTAGTATATACTGTAATGAGTAATGTAAATGGTAGAAATCTAAGTATTTGACCCATTGACTAGATACATTGAATGGAGTTGGGTAAAACCCAAAGTCCATGACCCATACCCATGGAGCTTGATCCATAACCCATGACCCATTGCATGACATCATGCATTAAGTCATATTAGGTATTAACCATGGACCATGACCCATGCCCATGATCCAATGTCTAGATACATTGTATCTATTTGGGTACCCATGACCCAAAGTCCATAACCCATGACCCATAACCCAAGTAGGAGGAGCGTCTGGCGGATCCCCCAGTTTACACTGGACGGGTCCCTCATGTAAGGGATCCGGGGAACAGTAGTTGATTTTTCCTATAAATAGTGAGCCATTTTTTCATTGTACACCACCCCTTTTACACATACTTTCTCCTAGTATTGTAAACTCTCTAATGTCAGATCCAAAGGTTTTGTGTTTGTGTGATTCTCTAGGTTCATCTTAATAGCGAGATCACCACCTCTTGAAGTCGAGCAAGCTCAAGTCCATGAGTTGCCAAACTTCGTCATCATCAAGTCTATTGAAGTTCTCTTGTTGACAGTTCTTTCTTCCTCCCTAGAAGTGTTGTGTTGAAGGCATAAGTGAAAGATGCCAAAAGGGTCAAGTCGAAGGCATTAGTGAAATGTGCCAAAGGTCCGTGTCAAAGGCATTAGTGAAGGGTGCCGAAGGTCCGTGTTGAAGGCATTAGTGAAAGGTGCCAAAAGATCTTGTCAAGGACATTAGTGAAAGGTGCCAAGGGTGTACAATCGATATGATGCATCGATATACAAGATAGATTAATTTGGATAAAGGATATGGATATCCTTGATTATGTTGTAATAATGAGTGTGTCTCCTTTGGGATAGTTGTTGTGTAGTGTTGGGTAATAGTTCCTCCTTTGTAATGGAACTCGGTATCTAGCCTTGTACCGGATAAAGTGTAGGCGACATTGTGATTAGTTTGGTTCTACCTCGTGGAAGAACCCGGTGTCTAGCCTTGTACCGGATAAAGAGTAGGTGACGTTGTGAAGGCTTCTCCGCCACAAGTAGCTTGTGTTGTGTAGTGATTACGAACTCTAGAGTAGGTGACTCGGGGAGTGGAGTAGGGCAAGGAAGATGTCTTTATACCCGAACCACTATAAATACTCGTGTCGTGGTTTTTTGCTTCTTACTCTTTATCTTTGCATTACTTATTTATATGCTTATTTATCAACATCCAACACACACATTTAATAGATTGACATAAGTCGATCTAAATAGTTTAAAACAAAGTTTTAATCGGTAAAACTATTTAACCCCTCCCTTGTAGTTTTCCACAATTGGTATCAGAGCTTCGTTACCAAGTTTCTTAGAGTATGCTGTACTTTAAAAACTTGATACGATCCGCGTATGATTGAAAACTACAAAGAAGGCTTTTACAAAAAAAAAAAAAAAAAAAAAAAAAGCGTCTTAAAACACTTTTGTAGGATGTTGATTGGATGACAATATCGGTTTTTTCCTTATCTTACAAAGTGCTTTAATGATATACGTGGCTTCTAGGAAACCTTCTTGCATACGTGTTTCCTTCGTCCAAAATGTAGGTATATAAATATGTATTATTCTAACCTAAAAATCAAATCTTTCTATTAATAAAACAAAACACAAATCTCAAAAATTCCTCCTTCCCCATAAAACCTTCTTCCGCTCGTTAACACCACTAAACCCCATTTTTTCAAATCTTCCACTTTCAAAATACCTCTCAGTCAAACTTCATCTTCCTCTCCATCTCATCTCGAAAAATCAAAACCGAGGAAGATTTCCATCATCATGGTTTATATCGTCTTCGTGATCATCGTCTTGACACTCATCGCTCTCGTGTATCCCATGATCAAGTTCTCCCATGGAGACATGTACTTTGTGTTGTTAATCTACATTTGTGTCATATATCCAATCCTTTGTATTTCTCTTAGCATTGAAATAAAATATTATTAATGTTTTAGTTTATCTCGTTTATTTCTCATAATGTGTTTATCATATTTTTGTTCGTACCTTTGAAAACTTAACATATTTTCGAAATATACAATGCATGCTTAAGTAGTAAATATTAGCTAAACACACTCCTTTTATAAAAGTTGCAAATATCAATTTTACGTCAAGATCATTTTCTATCACACTGCGATCCACGGATCCCTAACGTTTAACTAGCGGGATCCCTTTTAAAGGGAACCGGAGAGCCGTGGGCGGGAAGCGAAACTCATACAACATAAAACCACTTCATAAAACTTACCATAAAGCGAAAAACCATACTAGGATGTTAGAACAAAGTGAGTTAATTGTTATTATTAATAAAAATAAGGGTAATCAATAAAAACATTAGGAGATTATTTTAACCTATCAAATGTTATTTCTTTTGATGCATCACTTTATCTTAACTTGCTCATGTAAATTATTTATTTCACTTCCATAGGTCATCATGACTCATGAGTATGAATTCGACTTTCAACTCACTTGTGTCTACATTCCTAATATCTCCCTTGAGCCTAACACACCTCGCAATCATGTCCGTGGGTTCAATAATCTCGAAAATCGTTGCTTTCATGAAGGACGTATTGTTGACTCACCTCTACTATACTAAGAAGGTATCAATACCGCTTTCCGAACCATAGGATTAGAAGGGCTTCTCGGAATTAACGAGAAAATTTGTCCGCGGTTTGTTTTGGAATTCTTCCGTCAAGTTGAACTCGTTCGTAACGAGGATCGCTCTCTATCACTATGGTTTTGGATCAAAAACCAAAAGTTTGTCTTGACTCTTGGGCAATTTTCTCACATTCTCCGAATTCCAAATCACGGACAATGTTCCTTCACTGAAGATTTGTCTCTTGATTCTCTCTTCAACTACCGTGAAGAAAACAATCCATACTGTTCACACATACCCTCCCCTCAAGAATTAACTCGCATGTTATGCACTCATCGATCCAATTACTCAAATCCAAACATAATCTATACACGTGATATCCGAGATGATCTTAAACCTCTCGCCGTCATTCTACATGAAAATTTTTGGAGTCTAAGGGGAAATCGAGAGATTCTTCCCACTTGTTGTGCTCACATAATGTATTGTCTCCTAACTCAGCAACCATACAATCTCGCTTATTTCTTCGCAAGACGAATTGTAAACCTTCAAGGCAACAAGAACAAACTAATTCATATGGAATGTTCCTAACACGCCTTTATCATCATATCATGTACTTTCATCCTCAATTTCAAAGTCTTTTATATGTACTTGTGAACAAAATGATGGAACCTTTGAACACATCTCACATCACGACATTCTTCGTTCACGAATCATAATACTCACCATCAATTTGACGATCCATCAAACGAGCAGCACAAGAAACCTAGTCTCTTCTCCAAATATATTCAATCCTTAGGATTCATCTTTTATCGTTGTAATATGATCATTCCCATGAAATAAAGCGTTTATTGATCATTTGATATCGGCTTATATAAATGTTTGTCTTCCTTAGAAAACTTTTTTTGTCGACACCTAGTGCAAATTTTGCACATTCTTTGTGAAACTCTTGGTCGTGATGGCGGATCCCTAGATATAACTAGTTGGATCCCTCAGATGAGGGAACCGTGGGATCTGGGTAAACATACATAGAATTCTCACATTTTCACTTCAATCCAATCCTCTAAAACCTTATCATAGTAGCTAAACATGATATTTTAGGATCTCTTTAGTCTTCCTCAAGATCAATAAGTTTCATACTCACTCATAGCTAACATATGATCACATCCAAGGTACTTTTGATTTATCACCTCACCAAAACTCACCATATTTCCGCTCCAATACTCACACATTGTTCCTCACATCTCAAAACACTTAGTTTATTATTTCTCTTAATTTTGACAAATTGATTTTAGTCGTCTTTACCTCAAAATGGGCTAAAAACTAGTTTTTCATTTCTTATAATTTTTAAGGAATTTTACAAATTTCTTTCAAGTTACCATCTGATCTCTAGGATCATTCAACACCACATGACACTCTCAAATTTCTTAGTGTCATCTTTGATAACTCATTGGTACTCATGGAAATCTCATTTTCTTCCATAAAAGGAAATCATTAGCTACCATCACTCATCTCTCTTGATCATTTAAGTCCCTCCTCATTTAAGACACCTAAGAAGACTGAAACACTCAAGATGTATAGGTACTAGACCTTACAAAACATCATTTTCCTCTTTTCTTGGCTGTTGAGAGCTGGATCCCTAGGCTTAGCCTAGACGGATCCCTCATTGGAGGGAACCGTGGGAATTGGCTTCACAGAATCAGCTAATCCTAGCTAAAACAATCATTTCAAGCTTTCCTTGCTAACTTGAACACTCCATCTTGTCTTAATTAACCTCCTTGATCAGTGCAACTCTGAAGTTGACTCTTGTGCATGCAAATCATTGCAATTTGAAGGATCTTAGTGGCTTAAGATTTAAATTCACTTGTCAAATCCTTCCCCTTATAAACCACCTTGTTAGTACTTCTAAGTCACCACTTACAACTTCATTCTCAGCAACTAGAACATTTATCTAACTAACCTTTTATCATTTCATCATGAGGAAAGCTCCTAGTGCCAACTCCTCCACCAAAGGACCACCCAAGAAACTTGCTCGTGTTGTTCGCGAAATTTCTTCAACAAATCATCACCGTTAAATCCATGACGCTAGGATTTCCCTCGACCAACTCATTAATCAAACCAACCCCAAAGTTGTTTCCACAAAACTACCATTGCGAAACACTACTATACCTCCTAAACCAAACACCCTTATTTCCACTAAACCATCACCCTTAGTGCCTAGAGTCATATCATTCACCACTCCACTTTCATCTCCACACCTCTACAATTTAGAGGACTTTCCCTCTAGGCCATCTCATCCTCCACCATTGCCAACATTCTCCTTAATAGAGAGAATAGCGAAACAACAAAACCATGGTGTTGAAACGACACTAGCACCCGTATCCTTTTCTTCATCACCCTCGAATAGTCCCTTTTGGATTATGAGGAATCATCAAAGTCAACCACCCGATCACATGGAAGTAGATACCTCTCTACCACCGTCCTCCACACACATTCCACCACCATCACCTTTAGTTGATCCACCTCCACAAATCCCTCCTTCTTTTGAGAATCATCAACCTTCCTCATTCAACCTTCCATCTCAAATCATTCCATTTCTACCACCACCACTTCCAAACCATGACAAAGATTGTTATCATTGTCAACATGTTGAAGGTTTAGTACATGAGCTACGTGAAGAGCTACATTTCATGTGTTATCACCTCCTCGAACGTTTTGATGAGGTCAACAAAACTAAACATTTCTAAGCTTAAGGATTCAAGTGGTGTTCTAGTCTTAAGCTTAACTTAGATTGATTAGGAATCATATTTCATGTTTAAGTCATTCTCCTAGTTTTAGAGATATGTATATCATTTCTCATGTTTTATTGAATGAAATTACATGTTATATGCCCTATGATCTTGAAAATATGTTTGGTGCCTTAATACATAACTCTTGTTGATGTTGACACCACATTTTACATCCATATTGTTGTCTTAAGTATGCAGGCAGACGGATCCCTCCCAGGGAGGAACCGTGGGATCCGTGCAACAAATCATTTTTTTCTTACTAATTTTAGTCTTATTTGCAGGAAATTATGCGTCATATACTTGTTTTCTAACCTTTGTTTTGTAGATTTTCAATATACACTTGAAGACTTTGACACCCTCAACAAGGGGGAGTTTTCTGTCAAAGCAAAACGTTGCAAAAACGCTTTCAATACTTTCACATAGGATGACATTAATACTTGACGTCATCCTCACAAAGGATCACTTGTCATGGGGGAGCATTTTTCGTCATAGACGAAACCATTTGCAAACAAAATTGCAAAACATTCGTTTAAGTCTTCCTAATTACTTGACGCCCTCAACAAAGGGAAACACCCGTCAAGGGGGAGCTAAGATGAGAATCCTTCTCTTTTCTTACTCTCTATTTTTCATGCTTTTACTTTTCACATATTTTTCTTCAAATAATGTGTTAGTTTCTTTTCGACGCTCTTTTTGTTTCGACAAAAGGGAGAAAGAGTAAAATCAATTCAAACTTTTACAATTATAGTTTTCCTTAAAATAAGCTTATGTTTTGTCATCAACAAAAAGGGGGAGATTGTTAATATAAATAAGCCTTAAAAACGTTTATTTATATTTTACGATCTTCTAATGTTTTGTCGATAACAAACGTAAAATCCTATTAATGAAACAAATAAAATACGTAAATGGTTTGAGCCAATAGTTTACTAACACACTTACATTTTCATATAAAACACTAAACAAGTAATAGTGTTTACATTTTATAGAAATGCATATGTATAACAACTAGTGTTTACATAATGGTAATATATATACATACTTAGTATATACTGTAATGAGTAATGTAAATGGTAGAAATCTAAGTATTTGACCCATTGACTAGATACATTGAATGGAGTTGGGTAAAACCCAAAGTCCATGACCCATAACCATGGAGCTTGATCCATAACCCATGACCCATTGCATGACATCATGCATGAAGTCATATTAGGTATTATCCATGGACCATGACCCATGCCCATGATCCAATGTCTACATACATTGTATCTATTTGGGCACCCATGACCCAAATTCCATAACCCATGACCCATGATCCATGACCCATAACCCAAGTAGGAAGAGCATCTGGCGGATCCCCCAGTTTACAGTTGACGGATCCCTCATGTAAGGGATCCGTGGGATCCGGGCAACAGTAGTTGATTTTGCCTATAAATAGTGAGTCATTTCTTCATTGTACACCACCCCTTTTACACATACTTTCTCCTAGTATTGTAAACTCTCTAACCTCATATCCAAAGGATCTTTCTATGTAGTTTTGTGTTTGTGTGATTCTCTAGGTTCTTCTTTAAGGCGAGATCACCACCTCTTCAAGTCGAGCAAGCTCAAGTCCATGAGTTGCCAAACTTTGTCATCATCAAGACTACTGAAGTTCTCTTGTTGATAGTTCTTTCTTCCTCCCTAGAAGTGTTGTGTTGAAGGCATAAGTGAAAGATGCCAAAAGGGTCAAGTCGAAGACATTAGTGAAAGGTGCCAAAGGTCCGTGTCAAAGGCATTAGTGAAGGGTGCCGAAGGTCCGTGTTGAAGGCATTAGTGAAAGGTGCCCAAAGATCGTGTCAAGGGCATTAGTGAAAGGTTCCAAGGGTCTACAATCGATATGGTGCATCGATGTACAAGATAGATTAGTTCGGGTAAAGGGTATGGATATCCTTGATGATGTTGTAATAAGGAGTGTGTCTCCTTTGGGATAGCTGTTGTGTAGTGTTGGGTAGTAGTTCCTCCTTTGCAATGGAAGTCGGTATCTAGCCTTGTATCGGATAATGTGTAGGCGACGTTGTGATACGTTTGGTTCTACCTAGTCGAAGAACCCAGTGTCTAGCCTTGTACCGGACAAAGAGTAGGTGACATTGTGAAGACTTCTCCGCCACAAGGCTTATCGCTCTTAACTTTCCATCTATTCATGCAAAGATTAATAGGCAAGTCTCCTAGGAATCCGGTCATCTTCCTAAACACTAAAGTATCCTCTAATGGATTCACCTCAAGGTCCCTATCCAATTTCTGCTCTAAGTAAGATGTTTTATTCATAAATGCCTCTTCTAGATAGAAAGGTCGTTGAGGGCCTACAAAATCTCCATTAGTCCAAGGTCCATTTCTAGATGGTCTCATATCTAAAGTAAGCGAATGAGGTGTTTGTTCATCCTCATCATAATTGGAATGTTTCTTGACATCATAGATTGACCTAGCACTTCCTTCACCTACCACTATTTTGGACTTCTTGCAATCAATTATAGCACTAGCGGTAGGTAAGAATCCTCTTTCAACCAACATTGGACATGTAGTATAACTAGCCATGTCTAGTACATGGAAATCCGCTAAAAGAGTCAATTTTCCTATATGTACTACCATGTCCTTCATTATCCCTATCGGATATGCAAAACTTCCGTCCGCTAAACCTATGATGGTTTTAGTTGGTTCTAACTTTCCTATATGTACTACCATGTCCTTCATTATCCCTATCGGATATGCAAAACTTCCGTCCGCTAAACCTATGATGGTTTTAGTTGGTTCTAACTTTCCTAGGTTAAGGCTTTTATGGAGAGAAAACGGAAGAAGGTTGATGCTTGACCCTAGGTCGGCTAATGTGTCGAAAGCTTTGGAATTTCCAATGCTACACGGAAGAATGAATAGGACGGGATCATCTAACTTCTTAGATAGTTTGTTTTGCACAAACGTGGACCCGTGTTTTCCCAAATTTAGTCTTTGCTCATATTTGTCTCTTAAAGCATGATAATAGGGCGCATGATTCAAGACATCAAGAACCGGTTTCTCCTGGTAGAGATCCTTAAATTCCTCTTCTAGAGTAGGTTTGGGTTCTTGGTTAGTTGGTGTTTCAAGACTTGGATTGACCAATAACTTAGGTTTTTAATCTTTTGGAGTATTATTAGTTGCTTGAAACATGTTTTGACAGCATTGACCGAGTGGACTTGCGGGTGTAAGGGGCATGGATATGCACCTTTCCTTGACGGATAAGAACATTGGTTCGATGAAATCGAATTTACATTTGGGTTCTTGACGGTGTCACTTGGGAGTGCTCCCACAACTCAGTCATTGAATATTTTCAAGAGGGTGTCGAGTTTATTTGTCATCTCACCTTGTTGTCGTTTGAAATCGGCTTCAAACTTAGACAACCGAGCTTCTTGAGATGACATGAAGATGGATACCATCCCCTCAAGATTGTTGGGATTGTTGGTGTTGGAATGGTTGTTGTAGGGAGTATGGTTCGAGGATGAAAGTGTACCACTTCTCTCTCGCGTTTTGGTTTTGGGCGCGTTTTGGTTTTGGTTCCACCTAAGGTTCGGGTGATTTCTCCAAGAAGGGTTATAGGAATTACCTAGGTTGTTTGGCTCGGGTTTGAAAGTGTACCACTTCTCTCGCTCCATCGATGCGTGTGGGCGTAGTCATGACTTGTTCGGGAGTTTCGTGCAATCACGAGTGTCATGGGGACCACTACATAACTCACATGAGGAAGTGATTTTATTCACTTGGCGTGAAGGTCTAGGAGCCTCGAGGAACTCATAAGGAATTTGACTTTATCTTCAAGTTCAAGTATCCTATGATCGGAAGGTTGTGAGTCGGTTGAAGGAAAGGATATTGCCTTGACAGCTTTGGAAAACTTACGGGGGTCATTCCAACATTCTTTGTCATAGAGGTAAAGGTCCTGTATAGTACCCCACGATTCTTCAGCGGTTAATTAACTAAGCTTACCACTGGCCGCTTGGGCAATGGCTTGCCTTGTGGGGAGATTGACATAATCATAGAAGATTTGGACTTGGAGTCAAAGATCAATGCCATGGTGAGGGACTTTGTGGAGTAAGTCCTTGAAACGAGTAGGGCTTCACCTTGACGTTGTTGGAACATCAAAATATCATTCCTAAGCTTAGTGGTTCTCCTCGGTGGGAAAAACTGGGCGAGGAAATGGGTAGTGAGATAATCGACTTGAGATGGATCCCGGGAAGGCGCTCAAGGCAATTATTAACTTGGTCCCATAGGGAGAATGGAAGAGGCCTTGATCGCGTTGTCTTAGAGTGGCGACATCAAGGTCAATTGAGTCAACAATTTTTAGGAAATCCTTAAGATGCTGATTTAGATCTTCGAAAAGAAGTCCATGTAATGCGCATCCGTTTTGCACCAGCCGAATGGTGTCGGATCGCAAAGCCGTAGTTTAAGCTAGACGGGGGAGCTCAATGGTGTTCCTATAGCCTTGATGGCTCGGTCTGGAGTATTCACCAAGAGTACGGCCTCTTGGCGGGTTTTGTACTGGTGTATTTAGTGGTGGTAGTTGATGTTGTGGTGGATCGTTGTTGACGGGTGGAGTATCACCTTCCATGATGAAAAGTGACAATGTTACGAACAAAAATACGAAGAAGGGGGTAGACTACAAGAAAGCTAATAAAAAAGAAAAAATCTCACTTGATAGGAATCAAGCGAGTGAACCTAATCGAGATAGAAGATGAACTAGCTATTCTATTCCCCGACAGTGGTGCCAAAAAATTAATGCATGGTTCGGGGTCGAAAGACTTCCTTTTCCAAGAGCAAGCTTTACAAACCACTAGGCAGTGTACATAATCGTTGTATTGTAGTATGGGTAAGCTCAGGGGGTTAATCGTTCTCTAGGGGAATAGAGATACTAGTCGAGATGTATGACGAAAAGGCAAGGGTAAGGGTGATCCTTTTTAGTCTTTTTTATATTTTTTAGAAACCAAATAAAATCTCGGGGTTTGAAGGAGTGAAGGATTTAGTATTCTACCAATTAAACTACTTAACAAACTAATTAAACTAAATGATAAAAGTAAAGCTATGGATTGTAAGAGAGTGTTCTTATGATAATTAAAAACGTGCTTACTTAGATTTACTTACTCCCTCGTTATATTTTGTTGGTTGGTTGAACTGTCACATCCTTGCCTAATTGATGCATTGTATTCCATGTTTTAATCATAGGGCAGTGCCAAATTCCCCAATTCTATGAGTGTAAGTCTCCTCTAGAACACCCGGGATCACCAAGTACCGAGGTATCTCCCCCGAATATCCTAGTATCCTCAAGCCACAACTCACGCAATAAACACAACAGGAGCCTAATAGTGCACTCTAAGGCTAATAATCGCTATTTCGGACGTTCAAGCACGCAACAATGAAAGAAGAAGCCACTTTTCCTTAATCTAGCATGACAACCAATTAAAACAAGAGAAAACCTAACAATAATCAATAACTAGGTTTCATTGGATCTAAGAAAACACTAATTAATTTAGTTACCCATGATAGAGATGCAAGAACACAAGCAAACAACCAAATATAGATTAAACATGGTGATAGATTGGATAAACAAACGTATCTTGAAGCAATAAAGAGGGTTTAGAACCCTAAGGTACTGTCCAAGTCAGACTAAAAACGAACTAGGGTTTGCTCTCTAAAATAACACACTTAATGAAGAAAATTTGAGGTCTATATATAGATTTTACAACCACGACGGCGACGCCTTTTGCTGGTGACGCCACCTGATCCTCGTCATTAGGGTTTCATCTTTTCCAAGTCATCATTGGGACGACGTCAGGTAAAAGATAATGACGTCAACTGGGTTGTATTTGATGTCGTCTTGAGATAACTTCGGTCGTCTGGTGTATAAAGATAGAGTTACAACCATGTGGAAACACATGTGATGCCGTCACTTGTTAGGATCAAAAAGTGACATGAGCCGTCGCTTAAGAAAGTTTAGATACGTTATGGCGGCGGCGTCGCCATGAGTTTGGACGCCGTCCGGACCACTGTTTCAGCCTTGTTTTCTTGACTTTGCTATTTTCTTCATGTTTTCACTCTTTTTCGTCCAAATATGCTTCATTCCATCATTTTGCTTCCAAATAACCTAAAATGTGAAAAGGAACAATTTTAAGTAGTAACATATATAAAATGCAATGATTAAGAGCTTAAATGACCCCCTAAAACGTATGTTTTAAATATTTATCAGAGGATCATCGAGAATGTTTAAATAGTAGTGATTATTTCTCCCGTCACTTCCTGGTACGAGCTAATTAATCATCAAGGATCAAGGTGATGTCATAGACTCATGAAAATCGACGAGATGTTACTAAGGTCCTAAGTAGCATATTTTGAATCCATGAATGAAAGACATTTCTTTCTAAGGGAGTCCTTAGCTGATTATCATGGATGGATACTGAGATAAGGCTCACAACTATTGTGAAATAAGAAACATTCGACGAAGTGTTGAATTTACATGCATTTGTGGGGAAAAGACGTGGCCATGATTGAAAAGCGACCACATGGATCATAGTTAACGACGTTCTCTGATCATGATGAACTATCCCAATGACCTGAAGAGTTAGGTCATTTACCTTTGTTTTTTATCGGGCTTAGATCTAGTTTCCAATTACATCATAAAAACCTAATGTTGTATGCTAACATTAATTTCAGTGGGAAGTAAGGGAGAATAACTTATTGGCTCAGAAATCAATTTTTAGCTCCGAGTTGAAATAGAAAAGAGAGAAGGATATTTTTCGGGCCCCTTGTGTGCAATGATTTGTGGAAAGTACGACCGCACGATAAAGTTTCTGGGACACTATGGGAGGAAAATCATTCAAGAGAACACGAAAGGACGAAATTATTATGAGGTTAAGATATCCATGCCTGGTACTTTCTAAAAATATCGATAAAGTGTGAAGGGATACAATCACATATCCGGACTCAGCTTGGTGGAGTTTGAGTCAGACTTAGTTAGGCATAGCTAAAGTTAAGAGATATCACTATTTGGGTATTGGACCGGTTTTTATGAGTGAGGTACTGCAATGTCTTGCTCGCGACCTCTTGGCACAATGAAAGTAGTTCCTACATTGCTTTGTTTGCACAAGTGGGAGTCTGAAATGATTATCTGCAAACCACACAACAAGCTTTTACAACTTGCCTTCAAGGAAATGCCGAATGGTCACACTGGTGCACACTAAATATACTTGTAAGTTTAAATATAAAATGAGATTACAAAATGAAATAGAGTAAATGAGGAAATGAAAATACATCGTTATTTTCATTAAAGGATTAAATGGTAATTACCCGTTATTTGGGATAACTAATTAAGAGATAACAAGCGACAAAAACCCAAACCCTATGGGTATAGGGTTTTGGTCGATCGACCTCATCAAGGGAGGAGTTTATTTTGACTTTTTGTCAAACTCTAATACTTGTTGTACAAGTATTTTGATTCTAGAACCTTCCTTTGTATCCAATAAATATAAAGGGTTTTCTAGGGATCCTCAAAACTAACACACAATCCCTAAAATCCTCTCTCTCTCTCACTCTCTCTCTCTCTAGTCGATTGGTTTACTTTGGTTTTGTATCTTACCTAACTTGTGTCGGTTCGAGCCCTATCTGTGTAATATCGATAGATACCTGAAGCAACCTAAAGAGTGGTTTTCCTCCTGAAAACCCAAAACTGGTCTATCCTAAAAGACGGCATATTCATGCATCATACTAATTCAGAAGCTTACACAACTGTAGGAAACAAGTAAGTATTCTATAAACACCATATATACGTGTTTAGGGTTAGGTTATATCACTAACTAGGAAAGATCTTTCTAGCTAGAGTTTGTCTGGCTGCATGGCCACTTATGTGTTTACTTCCATTGTTGCATGTTTTATTTCCCATGTGGGAACCACCAGAACCCTACAAAGGATTCATGCAAACAGGATATCATGATTAGCATAAGACCCATAGTAAGGTTGTGATGACTGATTTGGATGTGTTTGAATAGAATCTAGAAAAACTGAGATTGTTCGTATCTTGGCGGGGTAGCTCCCTAAGTTTGCAGCCATGGAAGATTAATTATTTTTTTAGATTCTTCGCAGATCTGAGCCTCATCAAATCAGGCATTTTGAGTCGCAAGGTCAAAAGTCCTTGATTGAGTTCGTGGAGAATACAACAGTAAGTTGGCTGGTAAAGAGTTTGTTTTTGGTTTCTTTGATATCGATGTGATTTACTTTATGTTTGATATTTTTTTCTTGCAATTTTTAGTTTCTCAGTGCATTGGGTAACTTATTTTCATGTATTTTCATTTTGAGTTACAGGACGAAAAGTGCTTGATCGAGTTCACGAAACATACGAGAGTGAGTTGGTAAAGAGTTTGTTTTAGGTTGTTTGATGTCAATGTGATTTGGAAGGAGTAATTATGAAGTGTTGTTAAGCTATTTGGTGTTTTGTTTGTTGTATTTTTTAGTCTGTTATTGAATTAGGTAAGTTATCTTGGTGTAATTGCATTTCGATGTGTAGGATTAAAGTGCTTCATCAAGTTCACGAAACATCCAACAATAATTTTGCTGGTAGATCATTAGTTTTTAGTTTATTTGATGTTTGTGTAATTGAGGAGGATCAATTATGTAGTGTGCTTAGTCCATCTGATTTTTTCTTTATTGCGAATTTTAGTTTATTTATGTGTTATCTTCGTGTAATTAGGAGTTTGGGAATGTGAAACTAGGTATGTGGATGCTGGTTTATGACTCACACTTTACAAAAAAAGGTTTGATAAAGGCATTGTGTGACGTTAGAGTTAGTGGTCATTTATATGTTTTTGAACATGGTAAAGCACTTTGTTTGATGTTTTCTTTGTTGTGATTTTTAGTTTGTTGGTTTGTTATCTTCATGTAATTAGGAGTTGGGGAAAGTGAAATTGAGTATATGGATGTTGGTTTATGTCTCGCACTTGACAAATTAGGTTTGAGAAGGGAATTATGTGATGTCAATTCGACATATGTGATGATTGGATTCTTTTATAGAAATTAAGTTGTTTTGGTTGATGGTCGAAACTATAAGAGGCTATGATGATTGATTTGAATGTGTCTGATTAGAATCGAGCAAATTTGAGATTGTTCATATCTTGGCGGGTCAACTTACTAAGTTTGCAGCCATGGCAAATTGATCCTTTTTTAGATTCTTTGCAGATCTGAGTTTCATCAGATCAAGCATTTTGATTTGCAGCGTCAAAAGTGCTTGATTAAGTTCGTAAAACATATGACAGTAAGTTGGTTGGTAAAGAGTTTGTTTTTGGTTTCTTTGATATTGATATGATTTATTTGAACTAATTGATGTTTTGTTTCTTGCAACTTTTAGTTACTTAATGCAATAGGTAACTCATCTTCGTGTAATTGCTTTTTGAGGTGTAGGACAAGAAGTGCTTGATCGAGTTCGAGAAACATATGAGGGTGAGTTTGGTTGGTAAAGAGTTTGTTTGATGTCGATTTGATTTGGAAGAAGTACTTATGAAGTGTACTTCAACTGTTTGGTGTTTGCTTTGTTGCATATTTTAGTCTCTTAGTGAATTAGGTAAGTCATCTTGGTGTAATTGTATTTTGAGGTGTAGGATTAAAGTGCTTCATAAAGTTCACGGAACACATGAAAGTAAGTTAGCTGGCAAAGCATTAGTTTTTAGTTTGTTTGATGTTTATGTGATTGAGGAGGAGCAATTATGTAGTGTATGTAGTCTGTTTGATGTTTTCTTTGTTAAAATTTTTAGTTCGTTAGTGTGTATCTTCATATAGTTAGGAGTTAGGGAAAGTGAACTGAGTATGTGGGTGTTGGTTTATGTCTCGCACTTATCAAAAAGGGTTGGAGAAGAGCATTGTGTGACATCATAGTAAGTGGTCATTTAGATGTTTTTGAACATGATCAAGCACTTTTCGTCCTATGTAATGATTGGAATCTTTAATACAAATTAAGTTGTTTTGGTTGATAGTCGAAATTATAAAAGGCTATGATGATTGATTTAAATGTGTCAGACTAGGGGTGAGCATACGACCCGAATGGACCGGACCGACCGTCGAACCGACCGAGACCGACCACATTCAGTCCGGTCCGCGGTCTCGGCTTTTGGGCTAGTTCGGTCCTCGGTCCGGTCCGGACCAAAACCGACGAATTTGGGCTAATTTGGCCTTGTTGGACCGGACCGACCAGACCGACCCGGGCCGAGACCGGACCGACCACATTCGGTCCGGTCTCGGTCTAAGATTTTGGCCGAAATTGGATCTCGGTCCGGTATGGTTTTTGGACCGTGCACACCCCTATGTCAGACTAGAATTGAGGAAAGCTGAAATTATTCTCATCTTGGCAGGGAAACTTGCTATGTTTGTAGCCATGTAAAATTGATTCAACTTTTTGGTTCTTTGCAGATCTGAGCCTCGTCAAATGAGGCACTTTTTGATGCCTAGTTGTGTGCTTAACACATGTTTTTCATAATCAATAAGATTAACAAATCTTCCCGTGCAATCTCCATCTTACCATTGACAAAAAGAATTTAAAATATTCCTTTAGAGTGTTTTAAATATTTTGTTCTTATAAATCTGTTGGATAGTGGTTGTTGGGCTATAATGATTTTTTCGCCCGCCGAGTCTTAATTTTGGCATGGCAAAATCTAGAAGGCATAAAATGCAACCAAGGTTTACAGCCAACAAAATGTCTAAGCCAAGGAATAAATAATTTCCTTTTTTTATTTAGGCTATCCATGTCAATTGGACATGATAATGTTGGCGTGCGGAGGATATGAATAATTTATATGAAGGCTCTCTGCGATGAGCGTAAGGAAGATTTTTCTTAAGAAAAAGCCTTTGGGTGACCTTATTTTTACAATAAATGCTCCTTGCACGCATCATAGAAGGCCTTCATGTCAATTTCTTCCATCCTCCTCAACTCACTATTATTGTGTCCACTTGACATATCATGAATAGCGTGAATACAAAATGATCAATTTCACAGATAAATTTTTCTTGACTGGGAGGAGATCCTGACATAGATTATACCGTGAAAAGGGGAGATGATCCTTAAATAGTTAGGGTATGTGTCCCGACCTGCTACAACAACTCTAGTATTTTGAAATTAATTTATTTACTACTCTTTAGTTCATTATGTTGATGTGTTTTGTTTATGTTTTCATATGCTTTAATAAAACTTGGATCAATTTGACAAAGACGTGTGGTTTTAATGTTTTGAAAAATGTTTATTTGAATCTCTTTTTTCCGTTTGCTAATCATCTTTTTACAGATTCGTAGACACACGCTTGATAGTTCTTCAATATGTGGCTAATAACTTTCTTCAATTTGGGTTTTGGATTGTTTAGATATTTAATCAGTTTTGTCCTATTGTTCTAGATAAGACTGTTTAAACTGATATTTTACTAATTTTTTATTAGTAATAGAAAGCGGTAGACCTCTTCCACCTCCACGAGTTAAGGCATATCTGTGACAGAAAGCAGTATACGTCCTTCGGAGATCATTAACATATGGCTATGATAAGTATTAAAAGAGGTGACGACGATGATGATGATGATAAACTGTTTATTTTTTAATACAAGAAGGACAACATCTATTTTTTCATAGTAGTTTAGATTCAGATGATTGAAAAGCCAATATCATTGATAAAATGTGCTACCCTAGAGAAAAATGGGAGACAGAAGAGAATGTTGCGAAAGTCATTTTGGACAATTTTTTTTTACCATTTCCTCTTCCGTTTCCCACATTTTTGTAGCTAAGTTCATTTTTTCGCTGGTCTTAGCTTTCTACTGATATGAAGCAAGGAATGGAATTACTCATTTTCTTTTCAAAACTAAGCTATATTTATCATTATAATCATCGTTGTCATCTCTTTTAATATGATCAAGAATTGTTTAATGTGAAGAACGTAGCTGTTGTATTTCATTCTTGTTTCGATCTTTTGTTACAAATCGAGTTATGATTTATTTACTCCCGCTTGATCAAAAAGCTCGACAATTTGTTTACAGTTGGTGCACTTCCTAGAAATAAGCCACGACTCGCAATCTCATGTTCGCTCAAAGAGCTATGACTGTTTAGTGGTTACATCTAATTGGTTAACGGATAGTTTTTTGGTTTATTTTTTTTATTTGTTTGTATTCTTGGATTTTTGGAAATATGTTTGTAATTGTTTAATATTGCTATAGTTTTTGTACATTTATTACTTGATTATAATCAGGATTAAGTGTATGCTTATAATTGTTTGGTACAGTTTATTAGCATTTATTATATTTAAAAAAAATTACTTTTCAAAACACATAAAGAAATATCGGATACAAAAATTTTGTCGCAACGCGCGGATTGAGATCCTCGTTTAACACACGAGTCAAAAAACCACTAGCCAGATCTTCTTACAAGAACCTTACGTTTTGGTTGTTCAAAACTTATCTATCTATACTACTTATAATAGAGGAAGACACTTCCCTCCTATTAACATTTTAAGATTTCCTAATATAGATTTTTAAGCAAATACAATAAGAAGCATCATTTACAAATTTTTAAAGCACAACTAAAACTAAAAAACATTATTCAACACATACAATTAATACACAATTTAATTTACCTCATCACCAAAATATACCACTACCTAAGCACATTGTACAAATACCTACCGGTGAACATAAACCATTGCGATTCTGTAGAGGCACAACTTCTTTTAAGAGCAAAATTTATAAAGAAATAACCAAACATATTTGTTTAATTAGTTATGTAAGAGTCAACTACATCACCAGCGCCAACATTAAAAACTACATCTCTAAAAACTTACTAAATTAGAAAAACAAAAGAACAACAAAGAAAGATCCGGGTTTCTTTATTTGTGATAGATCTTCTGAGATCGAAGAATACCCATCATCGATCTATCATATACTAGAAATAAAAAGAAGATCACGGGCTGTTAAAGATTTCTCAACAGATAATACAAGATCAAGAAACACCCTTCATTGATCTTTAAATAAAAAGAACTAAGAACAAAAGAAAACAACATGTGGCCCCTTGACACATGTGTATAATATCTCCTTGTTGCAACTGCCTTTCACATTTATGTTTCGTATTCGAAATATTGAACATTTTTTCACCAACAAAAGAAAGAGAAAATTAAGAAAAAAAAAAAAAAAAGAGATGATCGACATTTGATGTTGTTGCGGACTCAGACTTTGGAGGCGACTAATGAAGCCCTATTTTTATATAGTACAGTTATAAATCGTATTTGAGGCCCGACTCACAAAAACTAAAGTTTGCTAATAAGCCCAAGAATAATTCAGTAAATTTGCAAAATTTTGACGCATTTATCTTTGCTATATGTTGTCACGGAAGTAAATTTATTTTACATTTATTTTATAAAAAGTAGACGAATAACCATTGATACAAATAGCATATTGTTGCAACATCACTTGGGTGCACTAATATTTTACATGAAATAGTATGCTATCGCTTAAAGATGTTACAACAAAAATCTTTTTTTCTATAAAATTATTGTCACGGTAAATATATAATAGAAAAATATTGTTCGTCAAAATTTTCAATTACAGGGTATCCGCCGCTGCAACGTGCGGGTACCTGCTAGTAATTAACTAAAGAATTGATTGAGAATTTTATTAGCATCACATGAAAATAAACAACAATTTTTCATCAAAGAATATGAGGGTCTTGTTATTAACCCGTAATTTTCTGCACATTTAATGCAATGCCTTTTTTAACCCTTTTAGATTATGAGCATGATTTGCGTGGCCACGGTGATGATGGTGATGACGATGATGCATCACTGATGAACGACCACCAACATGATCAAATTCGACTTCACGAGGAAGGATTTCAGGCACATTTGTTGGTCCAAAACTTAACAAATGTGACAAAGTGCTCATGGCATGAGATTGTTGCGAAATGATGCTATCAGTGGACGGGGTTTCGGACAAGATTATCTCGTATCCATCACCATAGGAACTCAGCCCATCCGCCATAAGTTGCCATACTAAGCCACCACCAACAGTTCCTCCACTCCTTGCCTCCATATAAATGTTTCTATAAACGGCATTCAAGTAAGAATCTCTTTTGTTAATGTTATAATTTGGATCTTTACTAGACTTTCCAAATTCGGCTATAACCAATGGCTTCTTTAGGACAGTTCTTGAATCTTGGTAATGACTTGACATCCATCTTTGCATAAATGCCATTTGTGAATCTTCACTTTGTGTAGAAAACCTGAAAATATAATTAGTTAGGCATGCATAAGGTGAATTTAATATACGATTTTTTTTGTTACATGCATGGCTTCTTAATTCCTTGTGCTATTTATGGAAAGAACAAGAACTAAAAGTGTCATTTTACCATTGATCAGGATATGCATGTATCGTGGCGAAATCAATTTCCCTAACAAGATTGTTGCTAATGAAATCGGTTCCAACTTGGTAACCAGGGTTTATTTGTTTTCGATCGGGCATTGTATCTCCATAAAACCCTTCCATGCCAATCTCCAACAAATGATTTCGATCCAATGATTTTACGAATGGAGCCATTTCCTGAACCCAACCCTATATTGGAAGATAAGTAGTTTTCATAGTTAATGTTATGGCTTCATAATAGTTATTTCTAGACATCGTGTAACTGAAATATGTACGTTTACTTACATTAAGTGTTTGTCCCGAGTAATCAGCTTCGCAGCGTGGTCCGTTAATGAGTTCCCATGCCATGATTGTGGTGTCGTCCCTATATGCGCTCCGGGTAATTGTATTGACTCTTGTTATAACTCTCTGAAGTAATTAGTTTACACTTTACACATAAGTCATTGTAAAAACATATTAGGATATAAATATTTATTCTGGTTTGTACTTACAAGGACATGATTCTTGTAATAATCTTTAACTATAGGGTTTGTATAGAAATCATCGTCATTACTAACTTGCACACCCGAGCTTCTAGCCCATTCAACATATTGCGGTCGTCCTCCAAAGTCTTTATAATTGTTAACAAAACTTAGTATTAACCGAAGACCGTATTTTCTTGCTTCTGCCACCACAAAATCAAGTCCCTAGGTACCAAAACCACAACTTTTGGTAAGTCAAAACACTCACGTATATAAAAACTGTCTATTGAAGAAAAGATAAGTTACCTGAAATACACGTTCATCATATGCTCCTGGAGAAATTTGCAACACTTTATTACCACCATCAGCGAAAGCCCAAGTGCGACAAACTGAAAGACCAGCATTTGAAGCGTCTTGTAGGACTTGGCTAACTTTGACTCTTTCACTCGGATCAGTGGCTACATTCAGCATCCAATATGCATTAAAACCATTAAACAGAAACGGTGAACCATTGAGAACAAAGTTCCCTCCTTTGGCTTGAACAAAGCCACCACCTTTACCTCTATAAACCCGAGCTTCACAAATACAACTAAGAAGATAGAGCAATGTATAAAATAAAAATACGACCAAGAGAACTCCATGAAAGATGGCAAGATTTGATGTAAGAAATTGCCATTGTTTGTAGAAGATATGAATGCATGTATGTGTTGGAATTATATAACATGATAATCAATAAATAATCACAAAACATCAAAGTATTCAAGCGGAAGCATATAAATTTATTAATGAACAATTAATTAACATAAAAGAATATCGTCCTTTTCTTGATTCTAGCGAACAAGAATCAAATCCACAACTAGCAATTAGGATGAACCTAATTAGGGTTTATAGGATTATGTGAATTACCCTTAGCGTTTTGTAATTCAATCCAAGATAATAACAAAAGTATGTTATTACTATGTTCTTGTACACACGTCTTAAACCGAATTAAAGTAATGCTAGTTTTTATAAAACAAATAACTTGATGTATTTGAAAAGAGTAGTCGACACCCTAAAGGGTTATACTATCGGTTTGTATTAAGAAAACACACAAACAAAGTTTTAGGTTTAGCAATGAATACAAGAGATCTGAAATCAAGACCTAAGCGTATATATACCCAACTAACTTGGTGAACAAGTTTGGCTTTGTTCCTTTTCTCCTTGGCGATCTTTGGTAAGCATCCCCAAGGGATTCGGAAACTTTCAAACTTTGCAATCTAGTCATTTTCCAAATACATTTAACGCCGTTAATCCATTACATTAATTACTTAACGTTCGTTAGTTAGATGTTAATACAAATAAGCCGTAAAACCAACTAACACTCGTGCGTTTATTTATATTTTACGATCTTCTAATGTTTTGTCGATAACAAACGTAAAATCATTTTAACGAAACAAATAAAATACGTAAATGGTTTGAACTAATAGTTTCTAACACACTTACGTTTTCACATAAAACACTAAAACAAGTATAAGTGATTTTATGATTTAGTATTACATATGTACAACAACTAGTGTTTACATATTTGGGTAAAATATACACATAACTAGTATGTAGTATATTGGGTAATATAAATGGGTAGAAACTTAAGTATCATAACCCATTGACCAAATACATTGAATGTAGTTGGGTACAACCCAAAGTCCATGACCCATATCCATGGAGCTTGACCCATAACCCATTGCATGACATCATGCTTATGTCATATATGGATAATATCCATAACCCATGGTATTGACCCATACCCATTTGACTAGGTGCATTGCACTCATAAGATACATTGTATCTAGTAAAAGACCCATGGATCAACCCATAACCCATGACCCATGACCCATAACCAAAATACCCATGGGCAAGAGGGCGTCCACGGATCCCTAGCTTTACGCTAGACGGATCCCTTGTGGGAGGATCCGTGGGATCCGGGAGCGATGAGCATTTTCTCTCTATAAATAGTGAGCCATTTCTTCATTGTTTCTCACCCTTTCTCACATACTTTCTCCTTGAGTTAAAACTCTCTAACCCCGGATCCAAGTGATCTATGTTTGTAGTTTTGTTTTGTGTGATTCTCTAGGTTCCTCTTAAAGGCGAGATCACCACCTTTGAAGTCAAGCAAGCTCAAGTCCATGAGTTGCCATGCTTCCTCATCATCAAGACTCTTGAAGTCCTCTTGTTGATGGTTCTTTTCTTTCTTCTAAGAAGTGTAGTGTTGAAGACATTAGTGAAAGATGTCTCAAGTGTCAAGGCGAAGACATTAGTGAAAGGTGTCGATCGTCCGTATTGTAGGCATTAGTGAAGGGTGCCTAGAAGTCAAGTCACAAGACATTAGTGAAGGGTGTCTTGAAGATCTAGTTAAAGGCATTAGTGAAAGGTGCCTTAGATGTACATTCGATATGGTGTGTTTCGATGTACAAGATAGATTAGTATTGGATCCAAGGATATTGATATCCTTGATGATGTTGTAATAAGGAGTTGGTCTCCTTTGGGATTAGTCGTTGGTGTAGTGTTGGGTAGTAGTTCCTCCATTGTAATGGAACTCGGTATCTAGCCTAGTACCGGATAAAGGGTAGGCGACGTTGTGGTAGGTGTGGTTCACCTTGGTGTGAAAGAACCCGGTGGTTAGCCTAGTACTTAGGAAAAAGAGTAGGCAACGTTGTGAAGGTTTCTCCACCATAAGGAGTCGGTGTTGTGTAGTGATTACGAACTCTCGAGTAGGTGACTCGGGGGTGGAGTAGGGCAAGGAAGGTGTCCTTGTGGCGAACCACTATAAATACTCGCGTTGTGGTTTTGTGCTTCTTACTCTTATCTTTTCATTACATACTTCTATATGTTTGTTTATCAACATCCAACACACATCCAAATAGATTGACATAAGTCGATCTAAATAGTTTAAAACAAGTTTTAATTGGCAAAACTATTCAACCCCCTTCTAGTTTTCCACAATTGGCATCAGAGCTTCGTTACCAAGTTTCTTGAAGTATATTGTACTTTAAAAACTTGATACGATCCATGGTTAATAGAAAACTACAAAGAAGGTTTTCATAAAACAAACACCATGTCTTTTAAAACTCTTTGTTTGGATGTTGATTAGATGACAACATTTTTCTTATTATTTATTTTTATTTAAATGCACTAATCCTCTTTGTCATGTTGATTAGTCAAAGCTCATACCTACCAAGCCATAGGAATCGCTTGGTAACAAGAATACCTTCCCTAAGAAGGTATCTTAAACACAAAGGAGCTGGAATTGTCTACTGACATTTGTTGTGTCATTTGTAAAGACATTCCTAAGTGCATTAGAGGTATGATTTTCTACTTATCTCTAAAATGACATTAGCTTGATAATTAAGTATGCCTACATAGGTATTTATATGATTATCTTTTGTGCATATACATGTATTACATGAAGCTTCATTAGGAAGCCTTTTCTCACATACGTGTTATTTTTTCGTCTAAAGTCGTGGTATATAAAACTTGTGTTTTATTTCATTTAATCAAAAATCATATCTTTCTAATAATAAAACAAAACACAAATTTCAAAATTCCTCCTTCCCCATAAATAAACCATCCGTCGCCCACTTTATCAAATCCTCACTTTTCAAATCTTCCATTTTCAAAAATTACCTCTCATTCAAAACTTCATCTTCCTCTCATCTCATCTCATCTCAAACCAAAACCAAGAAGGTTCGTCATCAACATGGTTTACATCGCCCTCGTGCTCATCGCCTTAACACTCATCGCACTTGTGTTCCCTATGATGAAGTTCACATACGGAGACATATACTTTGTGTTGTTAATCTACATTGGGGTTATATACCCAATCCTTTGTATCATTCTTAGCATTGAAATGAAGTATTACTAATAGTCTAGTTATCTAGGTTATTATTATCATAATGTGTTTATCATTTCTTTTGATTTATTTCATTCTCTCGTGATACATTAGAAAGCCATGTATGCATGCTAAAAGAAAATGTAGGCTAAAACACATATCTTGGTATAAAACTATAAGATCTAAAACCTATGTTTTTATCAAGAAATCTTTTACATTACTACTGATCCACGGATCCCGAAAGTTAGACTAGCGGGATCCCTTATGAAAGGGAACCGTACCGTACTCCTGGATAACAGTTTTTCATGCAAAATAAAAACCGCTTTCTTTCTAACAGTAATATTCCACTAGAATGTCAAACATTAAGTGAGTTAAGTATCATTGTTGTTAAAAACCATTGTTAATAAAAATCTAGTAAAAACGTTAGATAATCATTGGTTGACCACAAAACATCACTTTCTATTAACTCATCTTTTCTATAGGTTCCACTATGTCGCATGAATATGAGTTTGATTTTTCACTCACTAGCGTCTACACTCCGAACATCTCCCTTGAGCCCAACACACCTGGCAATCATGTCCGTGGGTTCAATAATCTCGAAAACCGTCACTTCCACGAAGGACGTATTGTAGACACCTCTCTACAATTCGAAGAAGGTATCAATACCTCCTTCCGAACCATAGGATTGGAATGTCTTCTCGAAATTAACGAGAAAATATGTCCAAGGTTTGTATTGGAATTCTTCCGTCAAGTCGAACTCGTTCGTAACGAGGATCGTTCTCTATCTCTTTGGTTTTGGATCAAAAACCAAAAGTTTGTTTTAACCCTTGGGCAATTTGCTCAAATTCTCCGAATTCCAAATCATGGACAATGTGCCTTCACCGAAGATTGGTCTCTTGATTCTCTCTTCAACTTTCGTGAAGAAAATAGTCCATATTGTTCACACATACCTTCCCAAGACTTGATTCGCACAATATGCAAACCTCGACCCTATTACTCCGATCCAAACATTATCGTACAAAGGATATCCGAGAAGAGTACAAGGCTCTTGCACTCATCCTACGGAAAATGTTTGGAGTCTTAGGAAATCGAAATCCTTCCCGCTTGTTGTGCTCACATAATGTATTGTTTGCTAACACAACAACCATACAATCTCGCCTACTTCTTCATAAGGCGAATTGTAAATCTTCAAGGCTCCAAGAACAAACTCATCCCTTATGGAATGTTCTTGACGCGCCTTTATCATAACATCATGTACTTCCACCCTCAATTTCAAAGTCCGTTATGCGTGCTTGTGAACAAGATGATGGAACCTCTAAACATATCTCTCATGAAGACTTTCTTCATTCTTGAATCAACCAACACTCATCAACCATTTGATGATCCTTCTAGCAAAACGCTCAAGGAACTTAGTAATCTTTCAAATAGGATCAATCCTTAGTACTCATGCTTTATCAATGTAATCCAATTTCTTTCATGAAATAAAACATTTTACATTTGATATCTTAGTGTTAGAACCTCTTTAACTAACCTTGAAATATAATGCATTGTCAAAATCATTGCATACCTTTAGTAAAGGTTCTGCTTAGCAGATAGACGGATCCCAAAGGTTGTGCTAGACGGATCCCTACTCTTAGGGAACCGTGGGATCCGGCAAACAGAAAATGCAATTGCAATCATTGTATTTCAAACATGTCCTTAGAACACCTCACACTAAGCTAGACATAGTGCCTTAAGGCAAATTAAGTCCTTATCAAGTTAAGTAGATCTTTCCTACTCACACATAACTCACCTAGATCACACTCAAGACGCTTGTAGATCTATCGTTTCACTTAAACCCATTACTCTTCCGCTCTCAAGCTCACTCATCATTTCTCACATGATCCCTCACATCTAGCCTTGGAAATCTTTCAATTATGGCAAAATTGATCATAATCATCCTTACCTCAAAATTGATCAAATTCTAGTTTTTCCATCTTAAGCCTTTAGGATATTCTCCAAAACATTATCCTAAGTCACTATCTGATCTCTAGGATCATTTAGCTCCACTTGACACTCTCAAAATCTTTAGTGTCATCTTTGTTCATTCATTGGTACTCATGAAAGTTCCAATTTCTTCCATAAAAGGCAATCATTAGCTACATCACTCATTACTCTCAAGTACTTAAGCACCTCTTCATTTAAGACACTTAGATAAACTGAAACACTCAAGAAGAAATAGGCATTAGACCTTACAAACATCATTGCTATCTTTTCTTAGCTGGCGATGAGCGGATCCCTAGGATTAGCCTAGGCGGATCCCTCGTTGGAGGGAACCGTGGGATCCGTATGATGACTCATGCCAACTCTAGCTAAAACAATCATTTCAAGCTCATCTTTCTAACTTAAACACTCCATCTCATCTTAAATGAGTTCCTAGATCAATACAACTTTGAAGTTGACTCTTGTGCATGTTAATCATCACATTCCAATGAATTTTAGTGGCTTAAGTCTGAATGCACTTACCAAATCCATTGCTTTATAAACCACATTGTTAGGACTTCTAAATTCATCACCTCCATCCTCATTTTCAGCACTTAGAAACCTTTACAAACCTCTTGAAATCATCTCATCACGAGGAAAACACCAAGTAGCAACTTATCCACCAAAGAACCACCCAAGAAAATTGCTCGTGTTGTACGAAATCTCTTCAACCGAATCATCTCGGTCAAGTCCACAAATGCAAGGATTGCTCCTCCACCAATCAAACCAATCCCTAAAAGGATAGTACCCACAAAACTACCTATGCCAAACACCACCATACCTCCTAGGCCAAACAATCCCATCTCCACTAAACCATCACCATTGGTTCCTAGAGCTATCTCATTCACAACTCCACTATCATCACCACACCTCTACAATTTAGAGGATTTGCCTCCTAGGCCGTCTCATCCTCCTCCACCGGCAACATTCTCCTCATTAGGAGGAATAATGGTACAAAATCAAGGTGTTGAGTCAACACTAGCTCCGGCTTCCTTTTCGCCGTCACCATCATATAATCCCATTTGGATTATGAGAAATTATCAAAGTCAACCACCCGACCATATGGAAGTTGACACTTCTCTACCACCACCATCATTCTTGGTCGAGCCATCTTCAAATGCGCCTCCACCAATCCTCCGTCGTTTGAGGCTCCCAACCCGCTTCACTTGATCCTTCGCATCAAGCAATTTCATTTCTTCCACCACCACTACCTAGCCATGACAAAGATTGTTATCATTGTCAACATGTTGAAAGTTTGATACATGAAGTACGAGAAGATCAACGTTTCATGTTCTATCACCTCCTCGAACGTTTCGACGAGATTAAACCTAAACAAACTTGAGCTAGAGGATTTTAGTGGTGTCCTAGTATCAGCGTTACTTAGATAAGTCTAGTAATTCCAAGTCATGTATCGATCATTTTCTTAGTTTTAGAGTCATGTATATCATATCTCTAGTTTTATTAAATGAAAATACATGCTACTTGCTATATTTACGAGTATATGATTATGTTGTATAATACATATCTCACTTTGATATTAACATTATTTGTTATATCACCATTCTTTGAAATTAATCATCGACCAGACGGATCCCTTAAATTTGCCTAGACGGATCCCTACAAGGAGGGAACCGTGGGATCCGTGATGCGAAAAACTATTTTTCTACTAACTTGAGTCATATTTGCGAAAATTATGCATTATACTTGTTTTCTAACCTTTGTTTTGTAGTTATTCAATTTACACATGAAGACTTTGACACCCTAAAGCTAGGGGAGCTTTGTGTCAAAGCAATACATTGCAAAATTACTTGCAATATTAGGATTACATTTCATGACATCCCTTTGCAAAATTGCAATCATCAAGGGGAGCACATTAGTCACATAGGCGAAATCTTTTGCAAACTTAGTTGCAAATGAACTAGCTTAGTATTATTTTCTTGGCCCTCACATAGGGATGGACTCGTCAAGGGGAGTTAAGACGAGATCCTTTCCGTTACTTGCTCTCTACTTTTTCTTTCTTTTCTATTTTTCACATGTTTTCTTAAAACAATGTGTTAGTTTCCTTCGAAGCTCTTTTGTTTCGACAAAAGGGGAGAAGAAAGTAAAACTACAAATTCAAACTTTTACAATTTTAGCTTTTCCTTAAAATAATTTTATGTTTTGTCATCAACAAAAGGGAGATTGTTAATACAAATAAGCCGTAAAACGTTTATTTATATTTTACGATCTTCTAATGTTTTGTCGATAACAAACGTAAAATCATTTTAACGAAACAAATAAAATACGTAAATGGTTTGAACTAATAGTTTCTAACACACTTACGTTTTCACATAAAACACTAAAACAAGTATAAGTGATTTTATGATTTAGTATTACATATGTACAACAACTAGTGTTTACATATTTGGGTAAAATATACACATAACTAGTATGTAGTATATTGGGTAATATAAATGGGTAGAAACTTAAGTATCATAACCCATTGACCAAATACATTGAATGTAGTTGGGTACAACCCAAAGTCCATGACCCATATCCATGGAGCTTGACCCATAACCCATTGCATGACATCATGCTTATGTCATATATGGATAATATCCATAACCCATGGTATTGACCCATACCCATTTGACTAGGTGCATTGCACTCATAAGATACATTGTATCTAGTAAAAGACCCATGGATCAACCCATAACCCATGACCCATGACCCATAACCAAAATACCCATGGGCAAAGAGGAGCGTCCCACGGATCCCTAGCTTTACGCTAGACGGATCCCTTGTGGGAGGGATCCGTGGGATCCGGGGAACAATAGGCATTTTCTCTCTATAAATAGTGAGCCATTTCTTCATTGTTTCTCACCCTTTCTCACATACTTTCTCCTTGAGTTAAAACTCTCTAACCCCAGATCCAAGTGATCTATGTTTGTAGTTTTGTTTTGTGTGATTCTCTAGGTTCCTCTTAAAGGCGAGATCACCACCTTTGAAGTCAAGCAAGCTCAAGTCCATGAGTTGCCATGCTTCCTCATCATCAAGACTCAAGTCCTCTTGTTGATGGTTCTTTTCTTTCTTCTAAGAAGTGTAGTGTTGAAGACATTAGTGAAAGATGTCTCAAGTGTCAAGGCGAAGACATTAGTGAAAGGTGTCGATCGTCCGTATTGTAGGCATTAGTGAAGGGTGCCTAGAAGTCAAGTCACAAGACATTAGTGAAGGGTGTCTTGAAGATCTAGTTAAAGGCATTAGTGAAAGGTGCCTTAGATGTACATTCGATATGGTGTGTTTCGATGTACAAGATAGATTAGTATTGGATCCAAGGATATTGATATCCTTGATGATGTTGTAATAAGGAGTTGGTCTCCTTTGGGATTAGTCGTTGGTGTAGTGTTGGGTAGTAGTTCCTCCATTGTAATGGAACTCGGTATCTAGCCTAGTACCGGATAAAGGGTAGGCGACGTTGTGGTAGGTGTGGTTCACCTTGGTGTGAAAGAACCCGGTGGTTAGCCTAATACCGGAAAAAGAGTAGGCAACGTTGTGAAGGTTTCTCCACCATAAGGAGTCGGTGTTGTGTAGTGATTACGAACTCTCGAGTAGGTGACTCGGGGAGTGGAGTAGGGCAAGGAAGGTGTCCTTGTAGCCGAACCACTATAAATACTCGCGTTGTGGTTTTGTGCTTCTTACTCTTATCTTTTCATTACATACTTCTATATGTTTGTTTATCAACATCCAACACACATCCAAATAGATTGACATAAGTCGATCTAAATAGTTTAAAACAAGTTTTAATTGGCAAAACTATTCAACCCCCCTTTCTAGTTTTCCACATTTATGATTGAAAAGTTTTTGCGAGTCTTTTAGAAGTTACTTTAAATATGCGTTTTCTTGAAAACGTTTTTGTTAATTGCTTAGACAAAAAGGATATAAAATGCGAATTCTAGCTCACAAGGCCAAGAATTTGCAAGCTTCCCTAAGTGATTTTAAATATGCGAAGCTTTGAAAGATTTGCTAGTTTCTAATAAGTGATTTTAAAAATGCGAGACTTAAGATTATTTGACGAAGCATTTCCTAAAATAATGTATATGTTTTGACACCTTGTTGACTTTCCGCTGGTGAGAGTAGGAATAGAATTTTTACTTGACCGAGCGTGTTGAGCCCTAGCTTGTTCCCTTAACCATAGATAATTAAATTATCATCTAAGCATTCGCGGATCTCATTATTTGAGATTTTAAATTTGCGGAGATCGAGAAATGATAGAGTTATTTATGAGTTTATATGCTAAGCGTGGAGTAGTTGGTTCTCTTTAGAGCTCATCGACGGTACTTGTGGCTTTTTGCTCCCACAAAATTGTTTCACCCCATATATGTATAAAAATAATAATTAAAGGTGTTAGGTTTTAGCGATAATTAGTTTTTTGTCTTCTTAAAAGAATCCTTGTTTTAAAAATTAGGTACACATCAAGGTCACGTAATAAATAAGTTTGAATAAATAAGTCATGAGCTGCGGTTCGAGATCGGGCCCTTGGATCCTTATTTTCGGAAGGCGTTTAGGTCTTGGCTACCCTCTTACGCCGGCCCTTGGACCTCTATCCGGGATTGTGTAAGGTCTTGGTCTAACACCCTTGGATCCTCATTTCATGAACGTTTAGAGTATTGGAATTCTCCGTCGTAACGGCCCTTGGATCCTTTATTCCGAAAGGTGTAAGGTCTTGGAATTACCCCGTGGAGCTCCGTAGTTTATAATACATGTCATCAATAAAAAGTATAAGTGAAAAAAAAATTGAAAAATGTATGAAAAAGTCAAAAATATAAATGAATAAAATTACTTTGATGTGGACCTCATTTTTAAGGCAACGGTTCTCGAGAGAAGATGGAAAACTACTTAGCGTCTAAACTTCATATCTTTATCAGATTAAAACTTATCAAAACGAGAAAATATGAAGAAATTCATTTCTCACCAAAAATAAAATAAATAGAGGAAATTAGGAAAACGAGAGCAAAAGGTAATCACACAATTAACTTCTATGGGTAGTGTTAGCATCTAAACTCATATTTAGCAATGATTTCGATTTTAAGCTTAGTTTTGGAACTCGTGAAAAATCAAGGATGATGAATTCTATCCGTATGGTCACTTCTTCATGAGTTGTGTTTCATATTCCGTGATCCTAAAATGTCTTTCAAAAAGATGTTAGAGTTATTGATTGACATGAAAGTTCAACAAACCGTCACTCATAATGGAAAGTGCTTAATTGTAATATCTATATGTGAAATAAAAGGTAAATGGGGCGTTTTTAGAATTAAGGGTTTCTTAATCTATTTTGAGGAATCTTTGCTACTTTTAATAGATTTAGTAGGAAGAGGTTGAAATATTTGGTTTTAGAAGCGTGAGTTGATGACATTGCATGAGGACACGGCAATACGTTAGTTTGGGGGATTTTGGTATATGTGAAAACTGACCCAAAATAACTTAAAATGAGCCGTTAATGCCTAATATTTGTGTGTTTCTTGAGTTTATGCATGTGCAGGTATGGATATCAGAAAACAAACAAAAAAAAAGACAAAACAGAAGAAAACCGAGCACGAGAACCATAAGAGAGCAAAAGCCGATGCCGGGATGCAGTTTTATAGGTTTTATGGACTTTGATGCTCAAAAGATCAATTTACGAAGCCTTGGATCATGATTGGAAGTTTTACACAATAAGTCCTTCACTTTGTCAAAATTACAAAACTCACCCTCTACTTTCCCAAATTTACATAAAACACCCTCAACTACCCATTTTACTCTTTTTACCCTTCACTTACCCAATTTACCATTTTTACCCTCATACCCCTTATAAAACCAATTTCCCATTTACACCCTTACCTTTTCATAAATGACATCATTAGTCCTTGGTATTTTCGAAATTACATAAATGGTCCTTATTTAACACGGATACCATGTTCTAAATACAATGTCCAAAAATAATACCCTTTGTTACCTCACAGCCCAAGCCCAAACAAATCACCACTCCCCTTTATTACCCTTTCACCACATGACCCCTGTCAATCCCCTTTCTGACCCTTTACCATTTACTTTCTGACCCCTAGTCACTATCTATTATTGACCCTTCCCTTTTACTCCCAATCAACCCAATAACCCCACCAGTCAAACCCAATACACCCCGCCAAATAATCCTTTTTTTACTATTCATTCACCTACAATCCCCATTTACCCTGCTTCGCTTAAAAATTACCCCAACTAAAATGTTTCTAGAATCGTCTGACATCACTGTGACACGTGCAGAGAATGCTACGAGGGCAATCCGTGTGATTTGAGCATGTGCACATAAATCAACGCACCAAAATTGTGCTTGAAATTAAAGCAAGATTGAAGAGTGGAGA
Organism: Chrysanthemum lavandulifolium; assembly: GCA_022545495.1. Taxonomy (NCBI): domain Eukaryota; kingdom Viridiplantae; phylum Streptophyta; class Magnoliopsida; order Asterales; family Asteraceae; genus Chrysanthemum; species Chrysanthemum lavandulifolium. The sequence continues at coordinate 110,702,796 of CM040244.1, forward strand.
TTGAGAGATGGGAAAGGATCCTGAAGCTTCCACAGAAACCCTAAAGCCCTCAAGCTTCTGCTATATATACCCCTGAGCTCACAGTGGAGATTTTGTCCAATTTTCACTGTCATTAGAAAGTTGTTACCAATTAGTTTGTGTGTCATTTACTGTTTTCAATTGTTAAAATTAGTTGTAATTTCCTAGTTGTAAACCCAGTTTTATTTATAAAATTTCAGTTTTCATTTTATGCTTTGTCTCAATTTAAATTCAAATCTTTTAGTTACTGTTGGATTCACTCTTTAGCTTTAATAATTGTTAATATAAGCTCATATAAGCTTGAAATAGCTTATAGGAGCTTATTGTTCCTTTACCTTGTCTAAATTTCTAGTTTTTGCAAAAAAAAGTCAAATTAAGTCAATTTGAAAGTCAAACTCAATTTAAGGTTGATTGTTGTTTTTAATATGTTTTAGCATCTTAGTTTTAAATTTTTATTTCTTTTACTTTGAAATTTGTTTTCAAAAGGAGTGTTTGGATTAATCTCATTTTCACAGTTTAAATCATTTAGAAGTATTAGATTTGAGTTAATCAAGTTTGGTTACTGGTTTTAGAGCTTTCTCAAATAAAATTTTAAGTTGTCAAGTCCATTTGAATGTTTTCACTTAAGTACCAAGTCTGTCCTAAACTTCCAAAATTTGTCCACATAAGTCATGTTCAGCAGAGATTTTCAAGGTTTTAACCAGGTTCAAGTTTAGTATTAATTGCTTTTACTTGCTCTCAATATGTTAGAGATCATCTGAGTTTAGCTTATTTTGCTAGTTAAGGTTTTTAGATTGCTTAAATTTGATCTCAAAGTACACCTGGTCTCGCATCTATTTTACATCTACAAGTTTTTTTTTTTTTTTTTTTTTTTTTTTTTTTTTTTTTTTTGTTTAAACACCTATTTTCTCTATATATTTTCGCTTATTTACTCAAGTTCCTTGACGCTTTTGATTCCTTTATAGCTCATAGTGTAGTAATAATCATTTTAGCCTTTATTAGTTTTAATTTAGCTTATTATAACTTATTAGTAGCCTGCAATTAGCCCTTCTGTCCCTCTTTCTGCTGCTGTCACAGTAGGCAAATTAGAAGTGCTTATTTACCTTGTTTCAGATTATTAGCCTTAGCAGAATGCTCATATTTTTCCTATTAGTTAGTATAGATTGCACTTTAGCTTATTTAGTTTAGTAGGTTCCCCTTTTTTGCTTATTAGTAGCTTTTAGTTCATCTTAGGAGTGCTTGGTTTTGCTTATTTTTCTCCCATATAATCTGCTTTTAAGTTGCTTTTGATCCCTTTAGTTTAAGTTTAAATCCTACTATTTATCATAACTTTTTAGTGTTTTTAGCTTATTACTTTAGTTTGAGCTTAATGTGCTAGGATTAGCTTAGTTGATTTTCATTTCATTTAGTTTGGTTTGCTTAAACTTAATATCTTTTTCTTTCAAGTTTGTTTCTGCTTATTTTTGTGATTTAAGATAGTTTTAATAAAAAGCGTATTAGTTAGTTTTATTTTAAGTATGTAAAAAGCAAAGTTCAAAAATATATATAAAAAAAAAAGAAAAGCAAAAGGTCACTGCCATGATTCGAACCTTGGTCAGTTCATCCACACTCTCCACGCCTCACACACCACACACCATAACCAGTATGCCCTTGGGTCTTTTCTTGCCAAACCTTGCACCAACAAATGTTTTATACACGTTTTTCATTTAAAGCTTAATAAGCTACTTTGGCTTATTACTGCTTTTTCTTAGCAGCTTATTCTGAGTTTTTAATTTTCATAGATTTAGAATAAAGCAATGTAATTTCCATAAAATTTTCATAATTTTCCAAAATGTTTTAGTATTTTTAATAATGTGAGTCATTTCTCTCTTGCTCACCACCACTTCACATATACTTTCTCCCAAAGATTCTAAAATCTTTAACCTCGATCCAAAGGATCATTCTATGTAGTTTTATGTTTGTGTGATTCTCTAGGTTCCTCTTAAAGGCGAGATCACCACCTCTTGAAGACATGCAAGCTTAAGTCATGAGTTGCTAAGCCGTCATCATCAAGACCACTCAAGTGCCTCTTGTTGATAGTTCTTTCCTCCTCCATAGAAGTGTTGTGTTGAATGCTCTAGTAAAAGGTGCTAAAGGTGTACAATCAATATGGTGCATCGATGTACAAGTTAGATAGTTTAGGTTAAAGGATGTTGATGTCCTTCTAGTGTTGTAACAAGGAGTGTGTCTCCTTTAGGTAGTTGTGTAGTGTTGGGTAGTAGTTCCTCTTTTGTAATAGAACTCGGTATCTAGCCTTGTACCAGATAAAGTGTAGGCGACGTTGTGATAGGTTTGGTTCTACCTCGTGGAAGAACTCGGTGTCTAGCCTTGTACCGGATAAAGAGTAGGCGACGTTGTGAAGGCTTCTCCGCCACATTAAGGAGCTTGTGTTGTGTAGTGCTTAGGAACTCTTGAGTGGGGTACTCGGGGAGTGGAGTAGGGCAAGGAAGGTGTCCTTGTAGCCGAACCACTATAAATACTCGTGTTGTGGTTTTGTGTTCCTTTACTCTTTATACTTTCATTACTTACTTATATGCTTATCTATTAATATCCAGCACACACATCGAATAGATTGACATAAGTCGATCTAAATAGTTTAAAACGGCGTTTTAATTGGTAAAACTATTCAACCCCCTCCTAGTTTTCCATAATTGGCATCAGAGCTTCTTTACCAAGTTTCTTAGAGTATATTGTACTTTAAAAACTTGATACGATCTGTGTATGTTTGAAAACTACAAAGAAGGAAATTTCTTGAAACAAAAGTTCATACTTTTTATTTTTAACAAAATGTTGGATATTGATAGATCATTCTAACACTTCTCTTTAAGAAATTTCATGCTAGGATTCTTCCAAAGACTTCGTTCTTTCCAAAGAAAAATGAAGTGAACATCCAAGGAAGAACCCATGAATAATGACAACCTACTTTCACAAAGTACAAAGGGTTACTTTAAAAGCTCATGAAGTATTTCGGGTCTATGGTTTCTACAAACCACAAAAAGAGAATAGAGCAAAGGTATGTTATCTTACCTACAACTAATTGTTGTTTACATGTAGTAATCATATGTGAATGAATTGATGATATATGCTTCTCTTTCATAAAAACCATGCATATGATATGTGTACATGAATTAGGCATTTAACATCAAAGTCGCAAGTTTTTAAAAAGTCTCTCTTCCCACTACTTTCCATCTTAACACATTATCGGGAATAATATTCTTTGATTCTCTTAAAAACTTGTAAGTTCGTCAAACCTGCGTCGTCATCACATAAATAAATTATTGATAGTTAAATACTTGATCCACCATCATTCGATAAACAATTTTCCTTTCCTTCAAGACACCTTAGCCAAACGTCTATTCAAATAGGAATATAATCTAAATCTCATTCTACAAGTTCTTTTCAAAAATAAGTTATTGTATAACTTGTTACAAGTGAAAGAATAATCCAAACACTCCAATATTTGTCGTGAGCGGATCCCACAAGTTGTACTAGCCGGTCCCTCAAACAAGGGATCCGGGGGAACCGTGTGAACAGACAACAGGAAACTCGTTTTAAAAACCCAAAACAATCCATTTTCCCTCTTCCCAAAAGCATAAAACGACCTAATCTCAGTTCCAATCATCCTAGGGCTCCACACACTCAAGCATCTCAATCCTAAACATCATTGTAAGTAATTAAACTCATATTGACTATTCATCATCATCTCCATCCTAAGTTTTATGCTTTTAAAACTTTTAATTGGTCTCAATTTTTCATATCACCAATTGGGAATTTGTTTATTGCAAAATTGTTCTACATAATCAAGGATTTTCAAAGCGGCATTGTTAATACAAAGTAAACTCATAAACACATCTTGAAATTTTTTACCTAATTGGAATATTTTTTCTCTAGGATCAAACATGCCTAAAGCTACCCAACAAGATCATCATGACACCGTTCACTACCTTCCTAGAGACTACCGTAAATAAGGGCTATCAAAAAGTGATCGCAAAACCTTTAAAATGCTCCAAAAAAGACTTATCCACAAAGGTCGTGTAGTTAAGGAATGTTTCCTTGAAAACACCGATATTCCCCAAGTCTTTTCCGCAATCAACTTTAATTGTCTCCTAGAAATTGATGAACAAATTTGTCCGGTCTTCATCTTCGAATTTTACAAGAGTGTTAGGATTTTTCGAAACAATGATGGAAGTATTTCAATCGCTTTCATTATAAACAACCAAAACATCACTTTACCCCTTAACATATTCGCACAAATTCTTCGCATACCATGTGAAGGAATTTGTATATTTTTTAAAGATTGGTCAATTGCTACTCAATCCTTCGCACTAGACTCTAAACCTATTTATCACACTCCTCTTGACGACCCCATAGTTGTTCGAGACACCATCTTCAAAAAGAGAGTCGACCAATCTCGTTATAACCTCAACAAAGAACTCATCCATCGTGATCCCTATCAAATGGAACTCTTTGAGATGTTTCCTATTTACAAAAAGTGAGAAGAAATTCTTAGAGAAAATGTCATTTTCTTGGTTGGAAACAAAGACCATCCCAATGCGTGTCTTGTCTAAATGATCTATTGTCTCATCCATAAAAAACCTTTCAATCTCGCCTACTACATTGTCAAAAGAATGGTAGGTGTATTCAAAACCGACAAAATGGTTCTTCCTTATGGTATGCTCCTAACACGACTCTGTGAGTATGTATGTGCAATGCAAACTACTCCTATTACCGATGATCATTTTCTTGCTAACCATGTTATGGTACCTCTTACCAAACAACCCCCCAAACGGTTCATGATCAATAGGAAAAGGCCTCGCGCTCTTCAGATGAAGATGAAGAAGTTGAAGTCGATCCCGTTTCTAATTATCAAATCGAACCAATGACTTACTATGAACAACTTCCCACTCTTCCAAATGAATCTGAGGAATTCAATTAAACAAAAGGGATGTTCAAGTGTCTAACTCATTTCATCATGAATTCGGGAAAGAAGAAGAACTGAAGAGATTGACAAAAGAAACATTGTGCTCCGTGACTTTCTTTATGGTTATTTTAGAAGTTTATGATTGTCAAAACAATGTATGCTCATAACTTTGTGCAAGACTTAGTTGTTTTCATTTTAATATATGGTCATTATCTTGTTTGCTCACTCATAGGTTGTTTTCTTTATGCCATGCCTTCTGTGTTTTTACTTGTATACATGTATGTTTCCAGTAGAAATCATTAGTTTCAGAATTTGACACCTAGAACAAAATATTGAACTCTCACTGTTGAATAATCTGTCCCAGATGCCGGATCCCTGGCTTATAACTAGCCGGATCCCTCAAGTGAAGGATCCGTGGGATCCGGGCAAACAGAAGAGCTATTTCATCATCCTTGCATCAATCCAACCCTCCAGACCTTATTAGACTAGTTAAACATGATACATTATGATCACTTTACCTATCCTTAAGCTCAGTTGATTTCACACTCACTCATGAACGACTTAGGATTACATTCAAGGTATTTTTGATTTATCATTACTTCAAAACTCACCATCTTTCTGCTCCAATGTTCACACATTATTCCTCTCATCTTAAAACACTTAGTTTGATATTTTTCTCAATTTTAGTAAATTGATTTTAGTCATCTTGATCTTAAAATGGTCAAAAAACTAGTTTTTCATTTCTTATAATTCTTAAGGATTTTTCTAAATTTTCCTTAGATCATCATCTTGTCTATAGGATCATTTGACTCCACTTGACACCCTAAAAATCTTAGTGTTATCCTTGATCACCCATTGGTGTTCATAAAAACCTCCATTTCTTTCCATAAAAAGACATCATTAGCTACCCTCACTCATTACACATGATCATTTAAGTCTCATATCATTTAAGACACCTAAGGAGACCAAACACTCAAGATATATAGGTACTAGACCTTACTAAAACCTCATCTTTCTTCTCATTGGCTCCGAGAGTCGGATCCCTAAGTTTAGCCTAGATGGATCCTCAAGTAAGGGATCCGTTGGAACCGTTGCATGAGACTAAACCAATCCTACTTGATACAATAATTTCAAACCCTCTTGTTATTTTGAACACTCCACATTGTCTTAATTGACTTCCTAGATCAGTGCAACTCTGTGGTTAACTCTTATGCATGCAAATTATTGCAAACTGAAGGATTTTTAGTGGTTTAGGCTTTAATTCACTTACAAAATCTTTTTCTTTATAAAACATTTGTTTTAGAACTTCCAAATCACCATTTACACACTCATTCTCAATAGATAAAGCTTTCTCTTTTCACCTTTCCTTTCTACCATTTCACCATGAGGAAAGCTCCTAGTGTTAACTCATTAACCAAATAACCTCTCAAGAAAATTGTTCGGGTTGTTCATGAAATATCTTCAACCGAATCATCACCCGTTAAAGCCTCAAACACTAGAACCCCCTCACAATCAACTCTACCAATCAAACCAACACCTAAAAGGATTGTTCCCACAAGACAAACCTTGCCAAACACTATTATACCTCCTAAACCAAACACCCCTACTTCCATTAAACCATCACATCTAGTACCTAGAGCTATCTCTTTCACCACTCCACTCTCATCCCCACACCTTTACAACTTAGAGGACTTGCCACCTAGGCCATCTCATCCACCACCATTGCTAACATTTTCCTCAATTGAGAAAATGGTGCCACAACAACCTCCTCACCAAAACTTTGGTGTTGAAACAACACTAGCACCCGTATCTTTTTCTCCATCACCCTCAAATGATCTATTTTGGATTATGAGGAATCATTAAAATCAACAACCGGATCACATGGAAGTAGATACTTCTCTACCGCCACCATCAACACATATTCCAGCACCTTCACCCTTAGTTAAACGACCTCCAACATCATTAAATGTGCCTCCACAAATCCCTCAATCTTTTGTGGAACATCCAGCTTCCTCATCAAATCTTCCACCTCAAACCGCTCTATTCCTACCACCACCATTTCATAGTCATGGCAATGATTGCTTTCATTGTCAACATGTCGAAGGACTAGTCCATGAAGTACGTGACGAAATTACGCTTCATGTTCTATCACCTTCTCGAACGTTTTGATGAGGTCAACAAATCTACTCGTCCATAGAACTTAGGAATACAAGCACAATGGTGCTCTCCTCTAGTCTTAGGCACAACTTAGAATTGTTAGGAAATGTACTACATGCTCGTATCATTTTCTTATTTTTAGAGATATGTATATCATTTCTCTTGTTTTATTGAATGAAACTACATATAGTATGCTATATAATTATGAGAATATGTTTGGTGCTATAATACATAACTCATTTGGATGTTTACGTCATTTTTTACATCTACATTGCTGTCAAAAGAATGCAGGTACACGGTTCTCTTAAATTAGCCTAGACGGATCCCTCACAGGGAGGATCCGTGGGATCCGTGCAACAAAAGCATATTCTCTTACTAACATAAACCTCATTTGCAGGAAACTATGCACCATATACTTGTTTTCTAATCTTTGTTTTGTAGATTTTCAAAGTACACATGAAGACTTTGACACCCTCAATCAAGGGGGAGCTTTTTTGGTCAAAGCAAAGCATTGCAAAACGCTTGCAATACATTCACTTAGGTTTTCTATATTACTTGACGTCCTCCTCAAAAGAGAGCACTCGTCAAGGGGGAGCATTTCGTCAAAAGACGAAACCATTTCAAAAATTATTGCAATACACTTGTTTAGCTTTCCAATTACTTGACGCCCTCAACAAAGGGAAGCATCCGTCAAGGAGGAGCTAAGACGAGAATATCTCTCTCATCTTACTATTTTATTTATTTATTAATTTTTTTACAAGTTTTTCTCAAAACAATGTGTTAATTTCTTTTCGACGCTATTTTTGTTTCGACAAAAAGGGGGGAAGAGAGTAAAAACTCCAAATCAAATTTTTACGAATTTTATCTTCTTCTTAAAATAATCTTATGTTTTGTCATCAACAAAAGGGAGATTGTTAATACAAATAAGCCATAAAAACGTTTATTTATATTTTACGATCTTCTAATGTTTTGTCTATAACAAACAATCATTTTAACGAAACAAATAAAATACGTAAAAGGTTTGAGCCAATAGTTTTTTAACACACTTTTACTAAACATATTAAAACTATATCAAAACATGTTTAGTAAATAAGTTATATAAAACCAAAGACATTTTTATATAAACACTAACAAGTAATATTGCTTACATCTTATAGAAAAATGAATATGTATAACAACTAGTGTTTACATAATATAGAAATGCTTTGTATATATTGTAATGGGTAAAGTAATGTGTAAAAACCAAAGTCCATGACTCATGACCCATAACCCATGATCCATTGACTAGGTACAATGAATGTTTTTGGGTAAAAACCAAAGTCCATAACCTATACCCATGGAGCATGATCCATAACCCATGACCCATTGCATGGCATCATGCATGAAGTCATGTTGGGTATTATCCATGACCCAAAGTCCATGAACCATGACCCAAGATCCATAACCCAATGACTAGGTATTGCATTTTGTTGGATATCCATAATCCATTTCCCATAACCCATGGTTCATAACCCATAACCCATAACCGGTTTGCAACAATCCGGACTAAAGCCGACCCAATAGCCGATCCACAGGTTTGCACTAGCCGGATCCCTTTGGGAGGGATCCGTGAGAACCGTAGACAGTAGACAAGTTTTGTCTATAAATAGTGAGCCATTTCTCTCTTACTCACCACTACTTCACATATACTTTCTCCCAGTATTCTAACATCTCTAACCTCTGATCCAAAGGATCATTCTATATAGTTTTATGTTTGTGTGATTCTCTAGGTTCCTCTTAAAGGTGAGATCACCACCTCTTGAAGACGTGTAAGCTCAAGTCATGAGTTGCTAAGTTTCTTCATCATCAAAACCACTCAAGTGCCTCTTGTTGATAGTTCTTTCCCCCCTCCATAGAAGTGTTGTGTTGAAGGCATTAGTGAAAGGTGCCGAAGGGTCGTGTTGAAGGCATTAGTGAAAGGTGCCAAAGGTGTACAATCAATATGGTGCATCGATGTACAAGTTAGATAGTTTGGGTTAAAGGATGTTGATGTCCTTCTAGTGTTGTAACCAGGAGTGTGTCTCATTTGGGTAGTTGTGTAGTGGTGTAGTGTTGGGTAGTAGTTCCTCATTTGTAATGGAACTCGGCATTTAGCCTTGTACCGGATAAAGTGTAGGCGACGTTGTGATAGGTTTGGTTCTACCTCGTGGAAGAACTCGGTGTCTAGCCTTGTACCAGATAAGAGTAGACCACGTTGTAAAGGCTTCTCCGCCACATTAAGGAGCTTGTGTTGTGTAGTGCTTACAAACTCTCGAGTGGGGTACTCGGGGAGTGGAGTAGGGCAAGGAAGGTGTCATTGTAGCCGAACCACTATAAATACTTGTGTTGTGGTTTTGTGTTACTTTACTCTTTATACTTGCATTATTTACTTATATGTTTATCTATCAATATCCATCACACACATCGAATAGATTGACATAAGTCGATCTAAATAGTTTAAAACGGAGTTTTAATCGGTAAAACTATTCAACCCCTTTCTAGTTTTCAACCCCTTTTTTTTTTAGTTTTCCACAACTATATATATAGGAAGGGATCCATAAGAATAAAACTAAAATAAGAAGAATAAGAAGAATTTACCACACATTTCAAATAAGGGAGAGATTTTCAGGGAGACGATCTATTTTAATAGGTGCATCCGAAATGTGTGGTTGTGGTTTCTTCTTATCATTCTCATTTTAATTTTTCTTCTTATTTGATCTAACTATATATATATATATATATATATATATATATATATATATATATATATATATATATATATATATATATATATATATATATATATATATATATATATATATAGATTGAGAAATCTTCGTTTGAGCAAATTGATTCATGTTTTTGATTTGATTCACAAGTAAACATCATTTTATGGTAAATCGAATCTATAAATCACAAATTTGATTCACAAATCATTGTTAAAATCGAGTTATGATGATGATTCATTAAATTTGTATAGATGATTCGTAATTCTAAATATATCATAAAATCGAGAGATTTTTAACATTGATTCAAATTATTTTTACATTTTGAATTTTAATCACATTAAAATGAGTTTTACGCTTGAAAAACATGAATCAAAGTTAAAATCTATCGTTTTGAAAACCTTCTCAATCTTCTCAAAATAAAACCTTCTCAATCTATCCGGATTATATATATATATATATATATATATATATATATATATATATATATAGAGTCCGGTTCTAGAGAAAAGTGTAATTAGAGAGAAAAGTGAGAAAAAAAGTTACAGGGTAGATTATGAACACAATTGAAAGTTCAGGGCAAATAAAGAAAAAGTACAAATAAAAAGAAGGAACCGTCTTTTTTTTACCAGATACAAACATACCCTTTCACACAAACACACACACACCCCAATTCAAAGGCAAACACTCATCTTCACCGTCACCACAACCACCACCATCATCGCCGTCGTCACTACCACTGTCACCACCATCACCATCACCATCGCCGCCGTCATTGTCACACCACCACCGATAAAAAAACATAATCTGATCAATAAACACATACTCCGATGAAGGAACCCTAATAAGCTATCAAAATCAAATAAAAATCAGATAAAAAACTCATGGATGCACTAATTTCATTTCGATCTTCAGAAAAATGACATAAATGAAGTTTAGGAATCATAAGTGAACCAAATCCAATCATCAGAAAAAAACAACGATGAAGTGTTTCTTGGTTTTAAATTTTTATGTTATTTTAGTACATCTTTGTGTAAATTATAAAATAATTGTTGTTATTGTTGGAACAAAATGACATATTAAGTCATCTGTCCGTATAAAAGTTACAATTTGGTGCATCTCAGATTAATAATATGTTACAACATTTGTTTTGTCCCAATAAGTGCATCACATATCATGTTATTGCATCTCTTAGTATGATAAGAGAATCATGTTATAAGTTAGGAACCTATTTGTTTGATTAGTGCATTTAAAATTAGTGTTAGCGCATTTGTTAGTATGATTAAGGCATCAAGCGAATTGTTACAGGATTTGTTGTATAATTAGTGCATAAGAAAATGAGTTATGACATATCTTTTTATGATAATAAAATGTGTTAGTATGATTAGGGCATCACATATTAGGGCATCAGTGAATATGATTAGCGCATCGCCAAACATATTAAGGCATCAATGTGCATGTTTAGAGCATCTACTTGGACATATCAGTGCATCCATTTGCATGTTTACAACTTAAGTTTCGAATACTATGTTTAATGTGGTTTGATGATTTTGGTATGTAGTGTGGAAAATGCTTGTGGCGTTGTTTGAGTCGTTTACAAGAAGCGTAAGAGAAGTGAGGAATGGGTTGTGGCTAAGAAGGTCGAGATTGAAGCCTTGAAGAAAAGGAATGTCGCTAATGAAATTGATTTTCAACAGGGGCTAAGTAGTATACTCGGGAGTATGAAGCCGGGATCGATTTCATTTCGCCTTCTTTCGGTGTATATACAAAATTATCACTTGGTTACCCGTATTGGGATTTGAAAAGCTTCAAGTTTAGAATAAACACAAACTTCGAGAATTTATAAACGAACGAGCGATGTTACATTTAGTGCATTGTTACTATTCTCAGATAATCTCGGTAATGTTACATTTATAACTTCGTGGAATTTATAAACGAAAGAGCGATGTTACTATTACTATATATGTGAAGTCACTATAACTTCATCTCAGATAATTTGGAAGTGTGCTAGGTGATGAACTTAGACGAGAGTGTTTTAAGCTTGCATGAACTTTTACCAACACAGGAAAATAAGTTTTCATGTGAAGCGGTCATGAAAGTTGCCTAAGTTTCGTATTCGTTCTTCCGATTGATATTGTGATCTAGTCTTCTAATAAAAATTCTAGTTAGACACTTGTTAAATGTTGGCAAAGTATGATAGTCTAAATTGGCAATTAATGCAGAAAAGATTGTCGTGAGACCGATGAATTTGTTGATATGCACAAAAGGTACATAAATATTAAAGAATTTTGTAGATATGTCTTGGTTTTTAATAAGATTAAACCAACCGGTCTTTGGTTTTTGCAAGATACATGTAGCAGTTGTTGCAGCTGCGTCACCATAGCCCGTGCTCCCTCAATGCGGATATTAACTACTATTGCTGTAAGAAGTTATATTTTTTGCTATAATATAATCCCATATGCATATTTTATTCTCTTTCAAACGTGACATCATTCAGTTAACTAGTAATTTTTTTAACAAAGATGTGATATCACAATATGGGGTAACAAGGTTTGTAACAAGATTTAACAATATGTCATTCAGTTATACGCCTAAACAGATTTGTAACAAGGTTTGACTAAATTTATAAAAAATAAAAGTAATCGAGAGAAATCTGACTTGATTATTAACAAGGTTTGACTAAATTTATACTACAATATGGGGTACCAAATACAATATACGATTAGAGAGACAAAATAAGGAAACTCGATAATCTGACTTGACCCGATTTCTAAATGGAAGCATCATTGATTAGTGCAACCATTTGCATGTTTAGAGCATCTGTTTTGATATATTAGTGCATCCATTTTCATGTTTACTCTTAAAGGCATCAACGTTTATGGTTATCGTACATATTAGTTCATCGATGTGCCAGTTTTTAATTAAACTCAAAAGATACTCCCATAAATTTTATACTAATTTCAACTTAGGGGTAAAAAATTGAAGCTACTAGACCAAACTGTTATCCAACCGACATGTTTAACGGTACCTACAACTTGTCTCAACCAATAATAAGAATGCCAAGTAGAATTCAGCTTCATACACTATTTGGGATAATCATGTTTTAAGACTTTATAGAGTCCTCATAACAGATGGTGCACTTTAGGATTGATTATACTTTGTTTCGATGAACTAATTAACAAACTTAATATTTGACACGTGTAGAAAGTTCGACAGTATCAAATGTTGATGCAACCACAGTACAACCGGGCTACATAAGAAATGAAGTTATTGATAGTTCTTCATTTCTAGTTTTATTTTTAGCCTTTGTTGAATTGATAATTTATATTCAACTAATGAGATATGTAAGTTTAGATAGCTAGAAATGGCAAATGGGCTAGCTAGATAGTGTACCAATACGGGTCAACACTTTAGTGCCTTCGGTTGATGTACTTTAGTGCATCTGTTGAGGTACTTTAGTGCATCAGTTTGTAAGTTTAGTGCATCGTTGGTCATAGTAGGGCATCCATTTGTATGTTTAGTGCATCGCCGAAACTACTTGGGCATCTGTATGTATGTTTAGTGCATCGATGAACATATTAGGGCATCAATGTGTTATTTATGTTTATTGTATCAGTTTATAAGTTTAGTGTATCATTGGTCATAGGGCATGCATTTGTATATTTAGTGCATCGTTAGACATAATTGGGCATCAATTTGTATCTTTAGTGCATCCCAAAGTCATAGCAGTCAATTTTAGCGATATTTGCTCTATGTTTGAATATTGCATTAGGTATATAAAGGACTTTTACCTTCAAGAAGAAATCCTTACATATTTTCCTTTACGTCCGAGTTAGTGAATCAACTTATTACTCGTGTCGAAAACAAAAGCTTTGATACTCTATGTTTTAACCTCTTGCTTCTATAGTTGATAATTATTTCAATTGTGCATGTGTTTACTTAAGAACTAAAGTATTTCTTTACTAAATATTGAACCATTTTTTAGCTATGTGGTCCAAATGTTCTTTGCTTTTGAAGGCTATCGGTTGACAAAGGTTCTTGAGAATTACCAAATGAGCTCAAGAATGCAATATATTATGTTGGCGTTTAATGTGCAAAGTGATATATTCGGTCAACTTATTCATCTGCTTCGGTATGGTTTTCAAGCATCATTCATAGCTCTTTTGCTTAATTATGTGGTGGGATACACATGAAAGTTGTTGATGTTGGTGCTGATCTTGTTGGAAAAGTGGAGCAGGGAATACCTTAAGATGATATTCGGAATCCGGCTGTCATTGCTGATCTGGTATACATCCTCATATATGCTTTTTTCTTGCTTATTAAAACATAAAATTATTAATCCAACTACCAAATTCTAGTGTTTATATTGTTAATAACTAATATGTTGATTTTGTTATACAAGGTCGGAGATAATGTTGGTGATTGTGCATCAAGAGTCGATCCGTTTGAGAGCATTGTCAGCAGAGATAATAAGTGCTATGGTTGTAGGAGGAACCATGGCCCATGGTCGAAACTTGAAGGTAGGCATTTAGTTTTTCCAGTTGTAGTTCTCGCTAAATCCTTGTGAATATGTTTTAAAGGTCACAAGAGGTGGTCATCTCTAGATTTGTGCTTTGTTATTTGATTATTTTTCTTCTTCTTTTTATGGCACTAAATGTTTTGTTGGTTTGATTCTTGTAAGAGCATGTTTACTTGATATAACGATCAACTATGTGCAATTTTTAATTGACTAGATTGCGATTTTGGGACCACAATTTCATCATATTTACTTAAGAATGGACCACTTCATGTATCTTTTATCACTAATGGGTTAAAATAGTCAATATGTCGAGTTTGATTCATAAATAAGTATATTGTCGTTAGGTGGGTACAACATCTGGGCACACTAAATCCACTTGTTTCTCAACTTCAACAATAGCAAACATGGATAACTATTGATACTAATAATTTTGGTATCTTTGTTGGGTCTTTTGATATTGAATATGTTGTTCGATCAACTGACGACACCGTTCCTGTTTTTATTGTCGGTTCTTCCATCCATTTAAAGTTTTGTATGTGTTATTTTTAGGTGGGACGATGCCCATAAGTTCTTGAATGAGATGAGAAAATGCGATTCATCAAGCGATTTGGCGTAAGATTGGGGACACCCAAACAAGCTTTGCGATCAAGTCTCTAATGCCATCCTTGATACTTGCTAGAAGATCCCGAGAGCAACTTATAATATAGTCGAGTTAGCCTTGAATAGTATTGTTTACCATTGAGTTTAGTTCATTTTATTTTCTAGTTTGAAGAAAGTAACTGTTATGTAGATTAACTTAATTTTAATTAACACATATTAATGATTTGGGAAATCGTATATTTAAATAGTAGATTGAAATTAATTATGAGGTATCTGCTTGAATATAAGCATAAAGAATACATCTTATATTAATCAAATTCAAAAACGAAAGGTATGTGACGTATCAACTTCTTCCAATTATAACATACTAAATGTATAAATTGTTATAGATCATTGTTTAACACAAATAAAATATCTCACGGACCATCTAAAAAGTTGCAACTTCAAATAGCCTAGAAGGCAACTATAAGTTGCTCACTATTTCAAAAACCAATGTTTCAATATTACGCTTGTCACAGTCTCGTAACTTCCATAATAAAACAATTGTATATGTTGAAATACAGGGGCATTTATTTGAAGATAGTAAGTGCTCAATGAGAATTACTCTGCTCATCATACCAATGATAAAATAAAAGGTGCATCAATGTTGAAATAATGGTGCATCAATGTTAAAATAAAAGGTGCATCAATGTATATACAAACTACTCATTATATCAGTGGGTCTTTTGCTCATCATACCAATGATAAAAAAAAAAGGTGCATCAATGTTGAAATATAGTGCATCAATGTTAAAACAAAAGGTGCATCAATGTATAAATACAAACTACTCATTATATCAATGGGTCTTCGTGGGTCACATGGAAAAGTAATGTCTTTCGGATGTTGTTGAGGCCACAGAAAAAGCATCACAACACGCCCATCAACTCAAACCACACCATGGTGGTGCATCGTACCTTTAAAAACACGCCAATTGTTAGTACGAATATCAAAAACACACAAAGCCATTCAAGAGAAGGCATTCATTACCAAATGATGGTCATATCTCAATGCTTCATGTAACGATCAAAGACCCAAGGGCATTTGGTGATTGATGTTTGTGAAGCAAAGGACTAGGGTTCAATCTGGTACTTGCCTTTTTGCAAATTAATTAATTTTTTTTTCAATTTTTTTTCTTTAATGACTTGAAAAGATGTTAAAATAACCACTTTTGTAAAAGCTTGAACTTTGAAAACTTTTGAATAAGTCGCTTAATGGCTTAATTTCTAAACAAGTGAACAAACAATAAACTACAATAAGCTATTCAACAAACAATTTTAAAACAGAGATAAGCTAGCTTATAAGTTAAGAACAAAAAAAATAAGCTACAATTAAAAAGAGTAAAGCAAGAATAAGGGGACCGATCAGTCCGAAAGCATCAAGCTACCTCACAAGCTAAAATATGCTAAAAGTGACCAAATGCAACTAGAATCAACAAGCTATAACCTCCGGATTGCAAATTACCAAGATTTGAGGATATGAGCTTTTGTGCAAAAACAAAGGGTTCTACTTGGCTTAAAATGAGCACTTAAATAAGCTAGAGAATGGAAAACCAGAGCGGAACCTCAAAAGGACCAGCTAAGAACATGTAAACCAAAAATCAAACCTAAGTGAGCTCTATTGAGCTCATGTGCGGCTGCAAGATCTGCACAAAACTCGTCTTGATCGATTGCCTCACAGAGCATATAAGCTCATAATCACAAGCCTTTTTGAGGCTTTTAAAAAATTCACAAAATTATACAAAAAAGCTAATAAGAAATTAGACCAACATGAGATTTTAAAACATCAAGTTTCACTTGAATTGACTTAAAGATGAAGCCAAGAAAAATCAACTTAACTGGCCTCAAAACTGGATTTCATGTTTTTGACTTTTTATAAAGAAATGGAAAGTTGACCAAATGGAACTTTGATCTTGATTCAAGGACTGAATATGATTTTAATTGATGAAATAACACTAATGCAAGCTAGACCTATGAATTTGAAGCACAAAACAAACTTTTGATCTTGTAAAAATCACAACAATGGAGATTATAAGACGAGATACATGGGATTTTGACTTTTGATGAAATGGCTATTGAGATTATACTAAACTACTTATCCTAGTCTATAAGTAAACTACCTAAGCATCTTTTACTTCTGAAACAAACCCAAAGGTAGCTTAATACTCGAACCAAACACCCTTTTAATAATCATATGCAACTAAAATTGATAGAAACACTGCACTAGCTTGTACCAATGATCAAACCGAGCTTAATTATCTTTAATACAACTAAATAAACAAGTAAAAACAGATTATGACTATAAATACCGGTTCAAGCAAAATATGCAAACTGGAGTGAAATTGTGAATGAGACAGACACTCACATAGATCCAACATATTTATGTCAAAGGCTAAAACCGTAACCCAAACCTAACCTAATCTAGCCTAATTCAACCCAATATCACCACCCAACACCCATTTTCATTTCCAATTCCAATTTGCATCAACAGTTGACTTTTATTGACCATAAGTGAAAAATGCTAAAACTGTTTCCAAAGCTTGTCAAAAGCTAAAATAAGCTCGAGTGAACTTGTTTGAGCTTAAAGGGAGCTAATAGAAGCTTGTACATAAGACAAAGAAACTGAAATTTTAACGCTTAGTGGAAACTTGGAATTTATATAAAAGTTGAATTGATATTCAAAGTACATTACAATGATGTCTCAACTTAATTATGATACATGAAAACTAAAATTACAACATTTGCTTTAAACTAAAACATTAATTTTAAAAAACGACATTAGGAAAATTTTTAAAACTAACTACTTCTTTTTGCTTGCTTCTTTCTTCCTCTTTATAGCTTCAAATGCTTCTCTCTCCTCTTCTGAATGTTTCCCACCTCTTTCCATAACCATTGGATCACTTTAGTGAATCCTGGCCCTTGATTGCATTTTGGCGAGAAATGGTATTTAGCAGTTGGAGGGTTGAGTGTGATGAGGAGGGAAGTAATTAATGCCTTTTGTAGTTTGTTGAGGATGAGGGGACATGGAGGAGTAGGGTGGCTGGAGGGGGGATGGTGTTGCAGGCTAGATGTTGGGGAAGAAGGAAAAAGGGCGGGTAGGGGTGTCTGTTTGACTTGGGATTTGACCAGGGTTGAATATTAAAAGGTAGGGTCACAAAACAGGGGGGTCCAAATGGTAGAATGGCAGGGGTCCAATTGGGTGTTTTGACAAGGGTCCAAGAGGTTTAGGCTTAAATAACAAGGACCAATATGTAAATTCTGAAATATACAAGGACCAATCCTGTCAATTATGAAAAGTTGTTCCAAGGGCTAAAAGTGACAATCTCCAAAAGTACAAGGACCAAACTTGACATTTTCCAATTTTCCAAGGACCATTTTTGCCAATTTTCAAACTCAAGGACCAATTTTGTAATTTCTCAAAACTTTGACATTTTTCACCAAAGGACTAATTTTGACAAGTTATGATTTTAAAAGGACCTTTGGTGACTTTTCTTTGAAATTAAGGCTCGGGGACTATTTCGACAAATTTTGAAACTTGGGGACTGAAACGCCAATTATGCAAACTTAGCTCATTTTCATCCGATTTTGAACATTTTGCATCCGAAACACATAAAATGCAATTTTGGAATATTTTCAGTATTTTGATGCATTTCGAGCATTTTAAACGTTTTGAGTTCAGTTGACCAAAAATGATGAGTATTTACACTCATCAATCCCCACACTAAACTATTGCTAGTCCCTAGCAATCTTTTAGAAAAACTTAATGGATTTGAATCTCTTTACCAAAAGCCATTACTTACGGAGTAGCCAAATGTTTTAGTTCAAGTAAGAACCATGGTACATCGATAACCATGTGATTTTGAGCAAACCACCAATAACGGATTTGATTTGTCTTTACGAGTCGTTTGTTTCGGACTAGCCAACTCTTAGATAAATTATCAATATTATCTTTGGTGGTGATTACCAATTATGGTTTTTCCATCGCCTTTACCACAAGCCATAAACTTGCGGGCTAGCCAACTCTTCACTAATTAAAGATATGGTGAAATGAATACCATACAATTTTGGGCAAATTGCAAGTCGTCAACGGATTTGAGATATCTTTACCAAGAGCCGTTTGCTCTGGATTAGCCAATCCTTTTGTTTATTAGACATGACGGATCGATAACCAATTGAGTAAGTGCAAAACACTTACTCCAAAAAAAAATTTGGCCAAAACGGGAATTAGGCGGTATAATTACATGATAAAATTCGTGAGAATTCCCCCACACTTAGAAATGAATATTGCCCCAATATTCAAAGTGCGGCGGTTATGCGGGCCGAGAACGTAAAAGGGAAATACTACGCCATTATTAATAAAGATTTTTTTTTTTTTTTTTTTTTTTTAGAAAACTTATATATATATAACATGTGGGCAACTCCCCACACTAGGGTGGTGCACATGGGTGAAAACCCATGTTATGTGCTAATGTTTTTGTTTTCCGAGTCGCTAGCTTGACTCGACCCCAATTCATTGGTTCATGGGAAGTAAGTGGAAGAAACAATCTCCATCGGACTTTCATTCAAGATGTTTGTATAAGCATTGAATGTGTTGAAAGTTCCACCGATGAGATATAGATAGAACCGCTCAAAATGATAAATGAAAATGCCGGATCAAAAATAGTGTCCTCATTCCCAAGGAGAAAGGGGACGAGAAGTCACACCATATGTGAAGAAAAGAAAGAAAATCATGATAAAATCATGACTAACTCTCATTATCGGAAGGGAATTCATGATTTTTGGATCATGAATCTCATCGATGAGGATAGAATCGTCATCACATGATGGAAGAGATAAGTTAGAATACGGAGGTGGGACAAGTGGTGTGCTCGAGAGCTAGCAATTTCCACCACTTCCGTGATGGTCTCTCAGACGGCCTCCGGACATTTCATCGAAAGAGGATTTACTTTCCCAAAAGTGTAGTCATTATTAAATTCAAAAGAGGATTTGAGAAAATCCGGAAGTAACCTCGTAAATGTTAAGAGAATCACAAAAGGCAAATCACAATCACTATCGGATATATCCTCGGACTCACTTGGGATTGGGACAAGATCCTCAACACTTGATGATTCCGCTTTCGAAATAGTCTGAGATGCTCATCCTCCATTATGAGAGAGTCTTTGGAAGCAATAATAGGTAAGATAGGTGTGATAGCAATAGGCGGGGAGTTGAGAAATGATATCGCTCAATTGAATAGCACTCTCCTCGTCGTCCTCATAATATTTCCCATTTGAATAGTATCCTCATCATCATCGCCATCATATCGGATTCTTATATTCATCTTCCGAAGCTTACACACCATTCTTTTCATTTGTAGTTTCTTTCGAATGTGTATTTCTTGAAACTTTGTGGAAGATTAAACTCCTCGTAATCATTGAGATCTTTGAAGGCTCTAAGTCGATGACCGATGGAATCTTGTGGGGTTGGAAATTGTCAAACCGGAGAATTGGAATTGTGAAAATTTTGATTCATCGGTTGACATTCAAAAGTCGCATGAGGACCCCCGCAATTCTCACAAGAGATAATTGGGAAAATAACTTTCACCAAAGTTCTGATTGTAACATGGTTCGCTCATAGACAAGCGGGACTCGTGGTGGACAATCAAACCGTAATGAGAATCATTCCCACAAACTCGCATGAGTAGGATTCAGATTGGGGCTGTGGAGGTAGGTAGGAAAATCGGTGTTTCATTATTTGAACGGATCGGATTATCGACAAACTTGTCTCCTAAACTCACATTGGTACATCGCCGACAATTTCCACCGTTAAATGGACCTCCACACCAGGAACATGTCGAAAACCATGACATGAAGAATTAAACGGATAAGAGGGATAAGAGATGAAGAATTAAACGGTTATAGAGGATAAGGAATGGAGAATTAAACAGATTAGAGGATAAAGGAATGGAGAATTAAACAGACTAGAGGATAAAGGAATGGAGAATTAAATGCAGTTAGAGAATAAAGAAATGGATATTTTGGATTTTTGAAAAAATTTGCTATAAAACAAAGAATGAAAATATTTTTGTGTTGATAACACTTGGAAAAGTGTTAATGAACTTTTGGATTTTCTTATAACTTTACAAAAACTTTTACAAAAGATGGGTCCGAAAAGGTTTAGAACACGCTAAAAGCCTCCCGTGCAAGCGCCTAAAATTTGATCTGTACGAAACAACAAGCTACCTCACACAAGCTAAAATATGCTAAAAGTGACCAAATGCAACTAGAATCAACAAGCTATAACCTCTGGATTGCAAATTACCAAGATTTGAGGATATGAGCTTTTTGTGCAAAAACAGTTAAAGGGGTTCTACTTGCAATTTTAAAATGAGCACTTAAATAAGCTAGAGAATGGAAAACCAGAGTGGGAACCTCAAAAGGACCGGCTAAGAACATGTAAACCAAAATCAAACCTAAGTGAGCTCTATTGAGCTCGTGTGCGGTCGCAAGATTCACACAAAACTCGTGTCAGATCGAAGGCTCGCATGTAGCATATAAGCTCATAATCACAAGCCTTTTGAGGCTTTTAAAAATTCACAAATTATACAAAAAGCTAATAAGAAATTAGACCAACATGAGATTTTAAAACATCAAGTTTCACTTGAATTGACTTAAAGATGAAGCCAAGAAAAATCAACTTAACGGCCTCAAACCGGATTTCATGTTTTGACTTTTTATAAAAATGGAAAGTTGACCAAATGGAACTTTGATCTTGATTCAAGGACCTGAATATGATGTTAATTGATGAAATAACACTAATGCAAGCTAGACCTATGAATTTGAAGCACAAAACAAACTTTTGATCTTGTAAAATCACAACAAAGGAGATTATAAGATGAGATACATGGATTTTGACTTTTGATGAAATGGCTATTGAGATTATACTAAAACTACTTATCCTAGTCTATAAGTAAACTACCTAAGCATCTTTTACTTCTCGAAACAAACCCAAAGGTAGCTTAATACTCAACCAAACACCCCTTGTAATAATCAAGTATGCAACTAAAATTGATAGAAACACCGCACTAGCTTGTACCAATGATCAAACCGAGCTTAATTATCTTTAATACAACTAAATAAACAAGTAAAAACAGATTATGACTATAAATACCGCTCAAGCAAAATATGCAAACCGGAGTGAAATTGTGAATGAGACAGACACTACATAGATCCAAATTATGTTGCAGTTAAAACCGTAACCCAAACCTAACCTAATCTAGCCTAATTCAACCCAATATCACCACCGCAACACCCATTTTCATTTCCAATTCCAATTTGCATCAATAGTTGACTTTATTGACCATAAGTGAAAAATGCTAGAAACTGCTTCCAAAGCTTGTCAAAAGCTAAAATAAGCTTGAGTGAACTTGTTTGAGCTTAAAAGGAGCTAATAGAAGCTTGTACATAAGACAAAGAAACCGAAATTTTAACAAGTAATGGAAACTTGGAATTTATATAAAAGTTGAATTGATATTCAAAAGTACATTACAATGATGTCTCAAATTAATTATGATACATGAAAACTAAAATTACAACATTTGCTTTAAACTAAAACATTAATTTTAAAAACGACATTAGGAAAATTTTAAACTAACTACTTCTTTTTGCTTGCTTCTTTCTTCTCTTTATAGCTTCAAATGCTTCTCTCCTTCTCGAATGTTTCCCACCTCTTTCCATAACCATTGGATCACTTTAGTGAATCCCGGCCCTGATTGCATTTGGCGGAAATGGTATTTAGCAAGTTGGAGGTTGAGTGTGATGAGGAGGAAGTAATTAATGCCTTTGTAGTTTGTTGAGGATGAGGGGACATGGAGGAGTAGGGTGGCTGGAGGGGGGATGGTGTTGCAGGCTAGATGTTGGGGAAGAAGGAAAAAGGGCGGGTAGGGGTGTCTGTTTGACTTGGGATTTGACCAGGGTTGAATATTAAAAGGGAGGGTCACAAAACAGGGGGGTCCAAATGGTAGAATGGCAGGGGTCCAATTGGGTGTTTTGACAAGGGTCCAAGAGGTTTAGGCTTAAATAACAAGGACCAATATGTAAATTCTGAAATATACAAGGACCAATCGTGTCAATTATGAAAAGTTGTTCCAAGGGCTAAAAGTGACAATCTCCAAAAGTACAAGGACCAAAATTGACATTTTCCAATTTTCCAAGGACCATTTTTGCCAATTTTCAAACTTGAAGGACCAATTTTGTAATTTCTCAAAACTTTTGACATTTTTCACCAAAGGACTAATTTTGACAAGTTATGATTTTAAAAGGACCTTTGGTGACTTTTCTTTGAAATTAAGGCTCGTGGACTATTTCGACAAATTTTGAAACTGGGGACCGAACCGCAATTATGCAAACTTAGCTCATTTTTCATCCGATTTTGAACATTTTGCATCCGAAACACATAAAATGCAATTTTGGAATATTTTCAAGATTTTGATGCATTTCGAGCATTTTAAACGCTTTGCGCTCAGATTTAATCAAAATGATGAGTATTTACACACCATCGTGGACCAATAAGCAATTTTGGGAATTCCTAGTGCTAAATTACTAAGGCTAAAATGGGCTAAATAAGCACTAAGCAAGCACTAAGCAAGCACTAATAAGCTAAAGGTAAGCTATCCTAATCTAAGGGATCTAATAAGCACTTAAGTATGCTAAATAAGCTAAAGTGTAATCTGAAATAAGCTCAAAGAAGCTAGATGTATGGGTCATTGCAAAAGAAACAATCTATGGGGGCTAGTTTAAGCTAGGAAAAAGCTACCTAAGGTACCACCTAAAAATTCATAAAAATAAGTTATAACTATACTACCTACCATAGATTAAGCATGCAAAATTACAGACCTAAGGCAAATATTAAGCAAGTTAAAATCTAAAAAGGAAGGGAGGGACACTTAGGTTGTCAGAATAAAGAATCGATATGGGCAAAGGACAAATTTTTCGAGACAATTTAACTAAGCTAAAGTAATACTAAGTGCAAATAGACTATATATATATATATATATATATATATATATATATATATATATATATATATATATATATATATATATATATATATATATATATATATATATATATATATATATATATATATATATATATATATATATATATATATATATATATATATATATATAAAAATGGGTATGTGAGATGCAAGAAAAGTAGTTTTATAAAAGTTTTGAATGAAAATAAGCTTTGAAAGTTAGAAACTGAAAGCAGCCTATAGTCAGTTATGGTGTGCTTGATGTAAAATTTTAGCTATGAAAACTTGTAAACCTTGTTATGCAAGTGAAATCCTTTTGAAACTTACTAAAACTTCAAAACAAATTTGACGTTGAAAGTCAAAATGGGTAAAAAGTCCTTTTAGATGGCAAATAAGCTTGAACCAAACACCCCTTTATGGGGTGTTAAACTATCTTAAAAACTGTTTTTAGGAATAAAACTTGTGATTTTCACTTATATAAACTTTTTAATAACTTGGAAATGGAACTTGATACTGAAAATAAGAAGTAACAAACTAATAAGCACTTAAGTGCTTATTAGCAAAATAAGCTGTAAAAAGAAACTTGAAACAAATAAAAACTTTTTCATTAATTAAAAGAAATTACACTACAGGAAACTAAATTAAAAACTACTAAAATTACTAGGTGCCACTATCAGATCATGATAAAGTTAGTATCCAATGCTTAAAAGCTAACAAAATCAATGTCATAAACACATCATATCAAATCCCCAAAATCATCGCTTCATTATAGCAATGAACAATTCTTATGGAAACTATTAGTGCGTCACAACTATAAAATTTCATTGATACATTTTATCAAACACCTACGTGCGCTTTTACAAACATGACTCCAAAGTCTTTTTTTCTCAATTACTTCAAATAGATAACTAATACACTATATCGTGTCACCAAAACAAAACCCTAACTCACAATGAACAATAATTCATGCAGATAAATGCTAACAAATATGTACATAACGTTTCTATTTGAATTCAAATAGCAAAACTAATAAAACGTAATCGAAATCATTTAAATAACTTACTTTAATCTTCGATTTGAGAAATCATGACGAGAAGATTATGAATCGATAATAAACCATATCTATCGTGTTGATCGGATGGATATAATCGAGTGAACGAAGAAGAAATCGTGAAAAAGTGAGAGGATCAGAGAGAAAAAGAGAAAAAGGAAGAGAAAAAATGAAAAGAAATACATTTTATATATGATAATTAAAAAGTTACGGAATTTACCCTCAAAAAAATAGAAAGTTGCAATTAGGCCCCTGTAGTTTGGTGAAAAAAAAAAGGAGGGGAAGAGGGGATGATCCAACGGTTGAGATCACTTCCCCCACTTTTCTCTTGAGATCAAGTTTTTAAATGATCCCATCTATATATATATATCTATACATTATATATAAGAGGAGGCATGCCACGTCATAATGCCACTTGGCATCCCATAATGCCAAGTCATATTTCCATGTCATCATTATATTTATGTGGCATTTTTTTTTTAATTTTTTTAAATGACATGTGGCATTTTAATTAATATATGTATATATATTTTTTAATAAATTGTAAAATTCGTTTTTGTTTTTGGTAATTTTGAATTTTAAAATTTTTTATTAAAAGAAGACAATTGTTGAGTTGAACTTGGGTCATTCATGTGTTTTGTAAACAACTTACCACTAGAGTAAATTGTTTTTGATTTATATCTTTCAAATCAATATAAATAAGGAGATTATATAAAAATTACGAATTTGTATTTTAGGAATATATATTATGAAGATAACAATTAAAATAAATTATGATTTATATTACTTACAAGATAATTATGTTTTTTTATTTATATTTTCCAAAACAATTGACATGTAAAAAAAACTCTCTATTTTTTAATTTAGGAATATATATTTTATACATCTACCGAATAACACCTTATCAATATATAAATACATCATTATGGCTGTTTTAATAGTAAATATATTAATTAGGTTATATTTACCGAATAAGTTTTGTACGTGAATTTAGAGGCTTTTGGTGAGGTTTGGTTGAAAAAAAAAACAAAAGTACGTCTCATGTTCTCAAAACCCTAATGATCTTATGTTGGTTTATTGTATTTGCAGAACTATGGTGGAAGCTTTTGGTGTGGTTTCGGATCTTTCCTGTTGGCAGCCGTCATCAAGTTGTGATATTGATATGCAAGCTACACCTCTATCGGCTAAAATTTAGCATGTTCTTCTATTCATTCAATTAAAGTAACTAACAATTCTCTTTGTAATATCAACATTAGGTACATGATAATCTTTATTAATAATGTTGATGATATTGTATCGTAGTATTCGATGATAACATATGCACATGTGTCTTTTGTTATTAAAAAGTTAAACTTGAATATTTGATGGATTATATTTGTTTATTTTTTATGAATACAGGAGAATCTTCAAAGTTTTATAAACGATGAAAGTGTTATGACTCTTATAAAAGGTTTGCTGTTTCAACACAGGAGAATCTTCAACATCGGCCTACTGATGAGAAGGGTAGAGACCATGTTGGACAAGACACTGAGGTTATGTGGAATGATGCAAGATAAGTGAAGGCTTATCCTGTTTACAAACGACCTGTAAGACAACATCATTTATTTTTCAAATTATGCTTTTTCTTTTTTATCACCCATATCGGCCATGCAAGTTTGTAGCTTTTTAGTTTTTATTTATAATCAGTGATGGTACATGTTATTCGTGTCCGTATCTTATATATATACTCTAAATCTTGCAGGACCACCATCAGATTATAAACTCATTGGTGAGTGTACGTGTGTCTGTTCTCATTGTCACGCCAGATTTTGGTTTTGCAGAAAGATTAAGTCTCTCTTACAGTGGGTCTGGACTAAAGTATCATCAATGGGTGGTCAGGTTGCTCTAACGACGCCTTGCAAGTATGGTGACAGATTGTGTTTCAAGACATTTTATAGAAAGGGATATGTATATTTCACAATATACAAGATATTAGCTGTCAAGTATAAAAAATACTGAATTACAACTGGTCAATGAGAGGGACATTATAAAATGACCAGCACAATGGCTTTTTTCCTGGTTTTGACGGAAAAAAACAGAGTCGCTAACTATTTTCACTCAATCAGTGAGCCAAAGCTCAAAGCGAAAGTGCAAATTGAATTGTTAGTCAACTATAGTAATCAGTTGCTTGAAAAAAAGAATTCTGGATGTCGTACCTTGCTTCGTAGAATGTCACACGATTAGTACTTTCTTAATAGTAGAATGTCACATGATTAGTACTTTCTTTTAGTAGCATTATATTTTGTGTTAACTTGTTTAATAACTTATTATTATAGGATGATGATAAGCTTGCTCTAATAGTCCCGCCTTTTATTAACCGTACCAAACGTATCCATCCTATGCCAATTTTCGACACTGCTTCAAACGTTTCTTGTGAGTGTTTTGATTCTATATTTACATTGGGATATTTGTGTTGGTAATGCGTAGTTTTAGGACTCATTTTGATGTTGGTGGTTGTGCAGTGCCACCTAGGCCAATGGATCCGAAGAAAGACTTGGCGGTTTATGGGTACGGGACTGTTGCGTGGAAGGATAGGATGGAAGAATGGCGCAAAAGGCAGAATGATAGGCTGTAAATGGTCAAGCACCAAGGGGATGGTGGTGGTAATGGCCATGGTGATGATGTGGATGATCCCGATTTGCCAAAGTAAGTTCTTTCTTACATCAAAATAAGCAATTCTATGTGTTGAGTTGAAGATCTGGTTTTAATAATGAACTTGGCTGATCATCCCTTGATTCAATATTTGCGAACTAATGATCCTTATGAAGTTTCGTAGATTGATTGCTTAGAAAGTTCACTACTTGTGTATGCAAAGTTTATTATCAAATTTGTTTATCTTACATCATAGTTAATTGAAGAAATTTGATTAGCAAATCACTTGGTCAATCTTTTACTTATTTTTGAAACGTGTTAGATGTACTAGGATGGATGAGGGGAGGCAGCCACTGTCAAGAAAGTTACCTATTTCTTCAAGCAAGATAAATCCATACCGAATGGTGATATTGACCCGTCTTGCGATTCTTGGTCTCTTCTTTCATTATAGAATCCTCCATCCGGTCACTGATGCATATGCATTGTGGATGGTTTTGGTTATTTGTGAGATATGGTTTGCTGTATCATGGATCTTTGATCAATTCCCAAAGTGGTTTCCAATCGAACGAGAAACATACTTGGATCGTTTATCACTGAGGTATGAAAAAGAAGGGAAGCCTTCAGAGTTAGCTCCTGTAGATGTTTTCGTGAGTACAGTGGACCCACTGAAAGAACCACCACTCATTACTGCAAACACGGTGTTATTAATCCTTGCAATAGATTATCCAGTGGATAAAGTGGCTTGCTATGTCTCTGATGCTGGTGCTGCCATGCTTATATTTGAAGCTCTGTCAGAGACTTCTGAATTTGCAAGGAAGTGGGTCCTGTTTTGCAAGAAGTTTAGCATCGAACCACGTGCTCCAGAGTGGTACTTTTCTGAAAAGGTTGACTATCTCAAAGACAAGGTTCACCCTGCATTTGTCCGTGAACGACGTGCTATGAAGGTAAGTTTGACTTTTGAAGTCAAAGGTTGGATATTTTTTTGTCTATGAAGCGTTAAAATGGCTTAATATGACTATTTGAAATGCAGAGGGACTGAAAGTTTTGTGCAATGGTCACCCTTGGGGACATACTTAGCAACTGTCCATCGACAGGGTGTTGCTGTGTGGGGTGGTGCTTCTACTTTCAATCAACTTATGCGATATGCTCATAAAGAGGTTTTTGTTTATTTATTTATTATATATGTTACTTTGAATTAACTTAGTCTATTAGAATACTGTTTTTCAAATACATTGTATCTTAATATATTGATTTTTAAAATTTTCATGTCAATTGTAGGCTAAATTGATCGACTTCTCTCCTGATGGAACTTATCAGAAAAGCCTTTGACATGATTTACAAAGTTTCGGTTTTATTTGATTTAGATATTTATGTTATGTTTTGTTGCAGAATTTGAAGAACCAATGGAACATGGTGACAAGATAGGAGTGAACTAGGTTCTAAGTTTTGTCATTGAAGAAAACAATATTGGTTGAGTTAGGACCTGTTGTACTTCAGGTTTGGTACGACACCTGTATGGCACCTCGATCACAAATATCTGATACTGTAAAGAAAGCTATGTGAAAACTACCATAACCCATGTGAAAACTACCATCACCTTCTTCATTCAATCATGCTGCAGCTAAGCAGCCAACTACTGCTCCCGTGCCAGATTTACTTGATCTTATGGGTCTTGACGGTGGTGATGATAGTGCTATTGTCTCAGTTGATCAGCTTGCAGCGGCTACACACGATTTCTGTAGATAGTTTATCAGATACATGTGTACCCACTGACAGACAAGTTATGTGTAAGAGCAATTAGTTTTTAACTCATGCCTAAATACTCTACAGACTGACGCATATATTGGTGTGCCTGTTGGCTGTTGGTGCTCATATAACTTTTCATTACAGCATACATTGTCGACATGGGAAAAAAAGTTTGTTCGATTCCGCGTACTGATACATATGCTGTGAAACTATCCTACGAAGGTCAGTTGTAGAACTGCTTTCGTTACCCGAAATAATAACCTGTACATTAG
Source organism: Chrysanthemum lavandulifolium (assembly GCA_022545495.1). Lineage (NCBI taxonomy): Eukaryota > Viridiplantae > Streptophyta > Magnoliopsida > Asterales > Asteraceae > Chrysanthemum > Chrysanthemum lavandulifolium. Next base: position 110,732,547 of record CM040244.1, read on the forward strand.
CTAATCTAAATTACATTATACATTTACATCTTGCGGCTGCATTTTTGAAACAAGTGTTGCTACCATATATTATTCTAACTGTTCTATGTGGTACATTTGTAGCCATTAAAGTTGTGGGCAACGATACCAACTTTTCATTACAGCAAGCATTATTGGAGTTGAAGAATGAGGAAGTCCTATGTCATCTGAGGCTAAGATGCACGTGCCGCACGCCTATCGTCCGAAGGTGAGTTGTACAATAGCCTTTCTCTCATCAACATAGTGTCTGCCCAAACTTTGTCACCAACAGTGATTCTAAATATAACTAAATTAGAAAAAATGTAACCATTCTTGAGCTATAATAGTGAGATCACTTTTGGTTTTACCTATTTGATTATTTATGTTACATCTTTTGTTTACAAGAACTGAGATGTTTTATGTAAGGATACTTCTACTGTTGTAAACTAAATTCAAAAAAAAAATGTAAATATGATGCTGATTTTGAGCCAATATAAGCATAAGAGTTACGAGTAGTCAAGGGAGTTTAGTTTACTTCATAGTAACCTTATGGCCAGTGAACGTATTTCCAAAAGTGGTTCAACAGTGACCATTATGCAAAAAAACTTTGTCACCATTATGCAATGTTATATTTACTTTAACAAGGATGGAAATAGAAACTCGAAACTTACTTATCTTCAGGGTATACATATGCAAAAGTATGTATTTATTTTTATTTTATTTTTGTGTTGAAAGATTCTGATGCCAATAGTTGATCAACCTTGGTTAGGTGTAAATAAGAGATCGATCCGTAGTAAAATCCTGGGAAGAGTATCACGCTTTGCAACATATCCCGATTCTCAAGGCAAGAAACCAATTCGCAATTCATTTTATCAAAATCTGCAGGTACGTATCTTTGGATTTTACAACTTTCATAACTCCGTCGTCTCTACCTCTATGGTGTGGGTCGATTACAATGTTTTATTTACAGGTGAATCGATGGAGGATATATAGAAGGAATGGAGCACAACTTACTTTGATGGACCATTGAAGATCGTAGAATGTTACCACATACTAGAGCTCCATCTCCGTAATGGTAAGGGTACCCCAACTTTGAAACATGGATTCTTTTCAATAGGGTCGTTCTTAATTATTTGTTTGGGTTTAAATGAAACGCTGATTGGTACAACCTAATTAAAAAGAATTGGAAATCACATGATCTGTAAGAAGGTTTATATTTTGGTAAATTCGACCATGAAACAAACGCATACAGTGTATTTTTATTATTATTACTTTTTTCCATTTTTAAGGATGAAGTGATTAAGAGATAATGATGATGTTTCTTGTCTGGCTGGATAAAAGCTTTACATCCGTGTTGAAAACATCTCCTGCTTGGGTTATTTTTTTCTAAAGTAGCGGTATAATGTTGCTTTAGTTACGCTCATGCAACATTGCTTCTATTTAAGCCACGAGTTGTCCTTCCGATTTTGAGTTCTATTCTTGATTATGTTCATGACAGTTGTCCTTCCGATTTTGAGTTCTATTCATTATGTTCTGGTCTTGATACTAAATGTTATCCAAGATATTTTCAAAAATCTCTGATTAGGAGGAAGGATATTATATCCCTCGTCCAGGTTCAAAAGTCTCCAATCGGGAGGAGGAATATTATATCCTGGATCTAACATTCATTCCACTACTGGAATTTTGATGCTACCACGGACCTGATAAGATCTCATGTTTGTCACTATCGGATGTCGAGATGGAACTATCATTGCATTTACACGCTTTGTTCTGCACCACTAGACGTATCAAATTTGATTATTCTCTTAAATCTCAAAAGCATTTGTGACCACATGTCATAGACGAAGCTAAAGGTTATGTTACCATTTGTGACAGAAATGCTCATTTGCAGGTAAGTAAGCGCCATCACTTTCTTCGTATGGATGGTTTTGACTTTTATTCAGTTGTCTAAACAAGGTTTATTTGTGCTTACTTTTGCACTTTGAACCCGCCTTTATAATCCGTTTTTATTGGCAACACCTGTTTACCTATGTTGGCTTTAAAAGTAAACAATATGTGCGAAATCCAGTTATTAACGTAGTAGTTTTTCAAGTATAACGATGTGCTCAGAGGTGTGTTTTCATTATCGCTTAGTTGCATCTCTGTATTCAAGTCACTAATTTCCATTACGTAAGCTTGCTACTTTGATCTTTGTGTAGGTGGGCGCAAGTCTGTGCCCAATGTGTTCAAAGATCGACCATAAATACAACAAATAAATATGGACAAAATAGCATTCAACATACCAACTATAGCTTCATGATGTGAAGTAGTTGTAGGTCTGATTTCTCATTGTTTTTATTCAAATTGCTTTGTTACGGGTTCTTTTGACGATTCGATTCAATTATGTTTGCTGCGGATTGGTGGTAACATTTTTCTTGGAAAATCTTTGATTTATTAGGAAATTGATGAATCTCAAGAACTAATGGGACATTAGATCAAATTTAATTTTCTGAATGACTTGAGGATTCAGCACCATTGGATTGAAGGGACCAACGATGAGACTGTTATAACAAAGAACCTAACAAGGGGCGAAGGGGGCTTTGCGGCTAAAATAAGCAATAAAATAAGCTTCCTAAGGGCTTCTAATGGCAAAACATAATCAATCTATACTACTAACTACTTAAATCAGCAAAAATCAAACACTAGACTTAAGAGAATAAGCATAAACTTAGCTTTGAGATCACCGATCCGGACAGATTGCAAACCGATGGAGCAGGTACAAAGTCAACAACTCACCAACTTCAATCAACTAGCAGCCTAGGTAAACGATTTTTTTGATTTTTTTTCTTTTGGGAAAAGTAAAACCAACTATTAAACTAGCTATTTTTAATTTTTACAAATTTTTATGACAAATGAAAATGACTTAAAAAGCTTGGAGAAAACTAAGAAAAACTGTTTTGGGACTGTTTTGAGAAATTTTTACAAGTTGAATTGAAATCACATTTTGGCTTATCTAACAGGCATAGCAGTTGGCGAGTTTAAGGCATCTTTGATTAAGCGTTGTCGCGTCTGGTGGTGTACCAGCTGTTCATTTTGTAATAGCTTCTGTTCGTATTGATGTTACTTTTGCTAAGAAGAATAGAAAGATTCATTCTATATCATGGGTCCGATCGTCTCAGTGTCCTAATCAAGCTGGAGGTAACTTTTCTCATAGTCAATGAAAAACACACATCTAACTTAGATTAGAAAATATTATACATTAGTTCGTCTCGCTTTTTTTTTTTTTTTTTTTTTTTTTTTTTTTTTTACGACATTTGGTTTTATTTGTTCTCGGTTTACACAATTACATGACATACTGAAATTGAAGGTTAATCTCTGGCCTCAATAGTTTGTTTTCACCTAGCCTTTTAAAATTAAAGTACAAGGAGATATTACTGGAAGCTAAATAAGGTATTAATTAAGTTATTTCAATGCTTTATCGAGTAGTAACTTTGTGGTTGGATGCATATACGCCCATGTTAGGAGTTTGAAATACAACACCAACCTTTCAAAGTTATATAACCGAGCAACAATATATGAAAATGACTAAAGTTATCTTCATGTTTTGGTTCAACATGATACTAACTTCACTCATGGTAATGATTGGTTATTTGGTATTCATGTCTTAATGTTACTGATAAGTTTTTAGAGATGTTTGGTAGTTCATTTATTCTACCATTCATTCACCGTCTTTGTACTGCACTTGTGTCAGTATGTACAGAATAAGTGCAAATAAGACTTCAGATGTAAGCATATGACATTAGTAGAAAAGCCTTGGAATATGAATCAGTCAAGCTACAAGAGTAGTTTGTGAGAGCGACCACCTTTAATGACACTCTTGATCTTACCCATCAAGTTTGTACATTTGACGTCATACTTACCCAAATTTGGCTGAAACATGCAGGTCAGCATATTCTCTAGGCTCTGATCAGCACTATATTTTACATATCCGTTAGGACTTAAACTAGGACAGGCACCGCCATCCCCTAAGGCCAAGTGCTTGGTTATGAAGCTCTAATAAACAGGGAATAAGACTTGCAGTATTATGCTCCATCTTTTCTTTCTCATATTTTGTTATAGAATGATGATGCATGTACTCAAGGTGAATTAGCTATTCCAAACACCCAAGATCAAAACTGGTATGTATCATGCTATAAACTTAGCACCAGAATTCTGTAACGTATTACTAAGGGGGTGTTTCAGTTAGCTTAGTTTTTGGGCTTTGGAAAAGCTCATAAGTTCTTTTTTGAGCTTATGTGGTTATCAAGTTGAGGTTATCAAATATAGAATCCAAAAATCCCATTTAGTATGATAAATCATCCTATTTATATTGACATTGATGTATTTCTATCTCAAAAATGACGTTTTGTATGAAGCTAATTTACAACTTAATAATTAACAAATAAGATACTCAAAACGGTTTCATTAGTCCAACAGTAACACCGAGATTTTCGGATCATGTCAATGGTGTTGCCCTATCCTCCACCTCTAATTCACTTAAGAGACAATTGGTTCTTTTTCTTAAATGCATGGAAATTCAGTTATTTCCAAAGTTGCGACTATGAATTCACTGAAGTATAAAAGTAGTTCATTGAAAGTGTAGATTAAATCATTTAAACCCCCTTTCCTGCATAAAATTACACAAGGTTTATGGATGTCTGAATGCTTGATTTTTATGCATTAAATAGATTTCATAATATGATGGCTTATGTTATCATTTATCATTTGGGAATAAAGACTGGTTAAGAAAAATACAGATAATTTGGTTCTTTGTACGGTTATTAAATAATAACTGCCCGACATTGTTGTTATTAAATGATCTTTCAGTCTTTGTATGACTGGACTTTGTGCACTTCACGTTATGATATATAACTTGTAGCTGATTATCTTTTATGTTCAGTCTCTGGTAGAATTCTTTGGAACGCTATCGCAGAAATGGGCACTCGAGAGTGCATGAGAGATCTTTTGATGGTCAATGTGAGAGGGAAACCTTCAGATTTTAGTGTAGGTAAAGTTCATTCGGTATGAACATTTATCTCCCGGTTTCATTTTACCTAAAAAAAACGTCAAAACAATTTCTGTGTACGTCAATCATTTAAAAAATAAAATAAAAAAACAACTCATGTTTTTAAAAACTAAAAAATCGCTAAATAACACCATCAAAACAAAAATACAACTAAACATAAATAAATATATTTTAAACAATAATAAAAAAACAACATACTTGAGTAACAGTTTTCCGTTAACCAACACCATCATTTTCATTTCTCTACAAATTGTAACGTGGGTGCATTTAAAATTGAAGACTTCATATTCACCATGTGCTTTAAATGAGCTATTCATTTTTTTTGTTTGAACATTCGCTATAGGCTCTCTTTGTTTCCGTTAATGTAAGTTATGCAATTGAAACCCCATGTCTTTGAACATGTACCGTAATATTTTTTCTACCGTCATAATTGAACCTTTAGGCTTTTGGTATGTAACACATTGACTAATGACCGCTTCGAACTTCTTTTCCTCTTCAAGTTCCTCTTCTTTTTCCTTTATTATTACTCTTTCTTAAAGCACCATCATGGTAAGAGCCTAAGAGGGCTTAATAATATATTGTGATATTGTGTACAGCCTTCTCTCCATTATTTCGATGTATACTCATCAGTTCGCAACTATAGCCCATTGCCATCAATCAACAAGAGTATCAAGGTTTGTGTTATATTATATCACGATAATCTATGTTGAAACAATTTTAGAAAATTTTATACAACATGCAATCAATATGTTGTAAATAGTTGTTGCAATATTACTAATATGCTCACTGTGGTTTGGACTTTTGAGTTGAGATTTAAAAGTTACTCAGTCAGACAGACTACACCTTTGAGTTTGATTAGTTACAAATGGTATAAGAGCATAGCTTTCTGTTAGTTGAGGTTGGATGAATGCCTCGTGCATCTCTTAGGTATTAGTAATTTTTAAGTGTGCAGATATAACAAGGATGTCATGTGTATATTTGGAGAGTGGTGCACTTTAGAATCTAATGATCAATACAGTTCAATCATGCTAAAAAGTACTATTACCAATCCCATATGATACCAAGGTAGCAATATGTATTGATCGGGTTACAACTCCCAGAGTCTCAGCCACCCACGCTTCTACAACTCTCAGTCGCCAATTTCCTATTCACCGGTAATAATTTTAGCATTTATTTAATCTTTCACTTTTTTCTGTTCTATTTCTTAAAGTTATTATCTTAACTCTTGAATTTGTGCAGGTTAGCCTTTTGTTATTTCTGGACCAATGAAGAACTTGAATATTGCGAAGGCTGTTTAGCCACATACTCTATAGTAGATTGGCAATGTGTGGGTGTGCTTGATTTAATCACGGATACACCGGAAAATTCTTATGCGTATCTAGATGTGTTCGGCTTTGTGTGACTGTCCAATGTATGCTAATTAATTTGTTATGAATAATCATCATGTAATTTAATTTCTTATGATACTTATGATTGTTCTTTTTACATATAATACATGGGCAATATATAATGGTTTTCCAATTATTTTGTTAAACATATTGGCCATTATTCATGAGCAATTTATATGATGCTTGCTTGATTAATTTTTACATTGAAATAGTTCTTTCATTATTTATTCTATCTTAACATGTAAAATTGTTGATATATGCATATGTTCATTAATAAAATTTTGACTTAATAATGAACATATTGATTTAATAGGTTTATATGGTATTCAAGGTCCGGTTTATGAGGGTATGGGATGTGTGTTTAAGAGAACATTATATGGTTATGAACCTCCAATTAAGCCTAAGAAGAAGATAGAAGACGGGGTTTTCTCTTTATGTTTTGGAGGATCACGAAAGAAAAAGTCAAAATCAAGTAAAAAGGGCAAATATAAAAATAAATCAAGCAAGCATGTGGATTGGCCACTGTGCCAGTATTCAATCCGGAAGATATCGAAGAGGGGTTGAAGGTAAGCTTCTATTAAAAGTAATTTCAAGTGTCACCATATATAGTTGTTATTGAATGTTATAATCTTATTTTAGGTGCGGATTTGATGATGAGAAATCATTACTAATTTCGCAAATGTCACTAGAGGTCGAGTTGCCTTTTCAGATGGTGATGTTGGACAACCTCAGGTTACTCGGAGAAACCAATATCGGAAAATTCTTTATAAGCCTTCATAACGTAAATTCTTATTTTTCTTGCATTTTACTGTTTTCTGTTTTTTGGATGTATGTTGTGTTCTAGATTCACAAGTTCCCGTTTACCAACCTCTATGGACATCTAAATCATTGGTGCATATAAACTTCAATTCATGTTTATGATATACGGCTATTAGTTATTCATAATTATAGGATAGTAAGTAGGAATAACAGTGATATTAAATGGGACGGGAAGTAGAATATTACTTGTGTCCATCTGTTAACGGCTTCATGCGCAACTTTAGTAGCTTTCCTAAAAATAAAAACCAAAAATCAAAGTACTTACATGCTTTTAGCCGTTTTATGTATTATAATAACATCAATTATAGATCCTAACCGTTTTATTTAACTTTTAATTACTTTTTAGTATATATTTGTTCTACTAAATCCTAAAAAGAAAAACCACAGTCATACCCGTCCCATCGGACGGGTTTTACCACTAGTATATATATATATATATATATATATATATATATATATATATATATATATATATATATATATATATATATATATATATATATATATATATGTTGTTATGTCGAATGAAATGACATATTAAGCACATGTTTGTATAAATTTACAATTTAGTGCATCCAAAATAAGCGTTAGCGCATCTCGTTAGTATGATTATGGCATCATGCTTCTTATTACAAGATTTGTTTGTATAATTACCGCTTAAAAAATGAGTTACGACATCTCTCTTTATGATAAGAGCATAATGTTAAGTTAGGCATCTTCTTGTTTTCTTAGTGCATCAAAAATGTATTACGACATCTGTTAGTACGATAAGTGCATCGTGAATAGTTGTCATAATATTTGTTTGTAAGATTAGAACATCAAATGGCTTGTTACGCATCCGCTTGTGTGATTATTTCATCAAAAATATGTTTAGTGCATCGTTGATCATATTAGAGCATCAAACAGTATGTTTAGGGCATTAGTGATTATGATTAGTGCATTGTTAAATATATTAAGGCATCGGTGCGTGTTTAGTACATCCGCTTGTATGTTTAGTGCTTCATGAATATATTCAGCATCAATGAGTATGATTAGTCTAGTGCATCGTCGAGAAAAATTAAGGCATCAATGTGTATGTTTAGTGCATCATTGGAACTACTTCACATCTGCTGGTATGTTTGCATCGTTGGACATATTAAGGCATCAAAGTGTATGTTTAGTGCATCCATTTACATCGCCGCACATATTAAGGCATCAAAGGCCCATAGTAATCTCACGATGTCGATTAAGGTACAAACAACTGCTGGTGCACTCAAGGCTCGTAAGGAATTCAAGTTGTGAAACAAATTAAAGCCATAATCAAAATTTAGGCTAATGTGATACTTGTGTGATATATGTTTAACTGCTCATCGTGTATGAATGCAACCTGGCATGTTAGGCAACTTGTTGAAATAGGCTAGGTTAAACGGTTACTATTAGAACCGCTTGGGTCAGCACTTTACAAGCACTTTTTGTGTTTAATTTTCTTAAATTATGCCAATAAGAAAATCTTTTAAGTCCGATTAAGAAAAGTATATTAATACAATGATAGTTGGAATTTGAAATTGAACGTTTTAAGTCTTTAAGAGGTATGGGCAGTTTAAATATGTTTCAGGTGACTTTTGATCCATTCAATCCATTTCCATTATGACCAAATTTGTGATATTTACCAATTTGACCTAATCCTCCTTCTTTTGCTTATTTTAAAAAAATATTAAGCAGTTGCAATAAGTAATCTGAATCATGACCTAAATTTGATTGTAGATAACGAGATGGTATCTCATTAACTGACAAGGAGATAACATCAAGGCGCCATACCATCAAAGAACTATGTGCATCTTATATCTTATACATCTACTTATTGAAATTAGTGTTTATTAAGATAATTGTAACAAGTTTTTCTTGCATACTAGTATATGATTGTGTTGAAATATCGCTTTAACTTAAATTTATATTGATACGATTGCGACTTTGTTTCGGATTTGTGGTCGGCCGAGATACATGTCCTTCAGACAGAGTTTATGAGACCAAGAAGGTATATTTTGTTCTTTCCGAACGTTATGTAATTTTATTATTTATTGCTATGTAGAGTTTAGTTATCTTTATGAGGGTGTTTGAAATTGCATTTTGAAATAGTTTTATCTGATTTGTGGTGCATGAGCTGTTGCTACATGTTTATGTATATGTGATGATTTGAAGCTCTCAATGTCTTTTAGCCATTATTTATTTGACTTGTTTGATATAATAAAAATAGCCAAATTAGACTCATTCATTAATAAATGAGTCGAAGTTTCCACCTCTAGAAAAAAATGAATGTGAAAATAACAAGCAGTAAGTATCCTACACTACATCTTCTAGGTGACCGTCCTCGTCAATTGGTGCATCAAAAAGGTAGATATTAGGGCATCTATGTGTAAAATTAGTGCATCAAAAAGGTATATTTTAGTGCATCGGAGGCCTACTAGAAGGAGGTGGTGATGATAACTGTACCATCATGAAACTAAAATTGTCATTTCTGAACTTTTTGTTGCACTTTCTTGTATTGATCTGGACGCACAAGTCCATGAAGATATGCTTATAAAACTATAAACTTTTGCTAAAGGAGAAGTTGAGGAAAACAAAAGCGTAAGAAGCGAAAGCTCATCGCATAAATGAGAGGTATAACTTGCTAGCTCGCTTGAATGGATGTCATTCTCGCTAGAGGCGCGAAGTGGGTTCAAGGTTTGGATAACAAATAAATTTTTTTGATATCTGATCTTTCAAATATAATTTATAAGAATTATTCATAAACTAATTTTTTGTCACTTTTGTTTTATGTTTAATGGTTATCTGTTGTTTGCACAGGTTATTACCCAAACTATATTCACAAAATGCGTGAAACGTGAATGTATGGCTTGTAGCACAAAAAAGTTCCTGGCTTTATTAATGATATGTGGTTTGACGTACATATCTAATGGTTACTCACGGGAGTCCTGTTCATTCTATATAGAATGGCATATCGGAAGGTACTTTAGTGCATCCGTTTGAGGGACTTCAATGCATCCCTTTGAGGTACTTTAGTGCATCCCTTTGATAACACAAAAAAAAATAATAAACCCATCTCTCTATATCCCCTGCACCCACGCCTGTCCCTCTCTTTTGCCCATCACTGTCAGGCATCGGAATTTGCCCATCACTGTCGGGCATTGGAAGCAGCAGCGAGACACACCAAGAAGAAGGAGAAGACAGAGAAGAAACACAAGAAGCTCAAGTATAAAAGGCCTCTTCATTCACAGAGATTAGTATGTAGAGTAGGAGTAGTGTAGAGTGTAGTTCTGAGTAGTTTTTACTTGTTTTCAATGAATTAGTTTGATTCCAGTATTTGCAATTTCATTTGTACTCAAATTTTATTAATACAAGTTTTTATTTCAGCATTAAATTCTCCTCAAATTTAAATCATTGTTTCACTATTTCATCTCAGCTTATTAATATTTCAAATGCTTATTTGAGCTTATATTAAATCTGTTTTAGTTTGCTACTCGTAAATACTCAAAATAAAATCTGTCACTAAAGTCAAATCCACAGATTCATTGTCAAATTCTTCTGGATTGCTGATATGGTATTGGATATGGTTTGATTTTGTTCATTTTGGGGTTGAGATCAGTGTAGAATAAGGGTATTCAGTTTTATTTGGCAAGCCACAGTGGCTGGACTATTGTGAGTATCTGATATCTTCCTTAATCTATGATAGTTTTTAGTTTTTGTTTATTTGTGTTAATTTAGTATTATATTAGCTTATAATTCAGTAGTTTTAGTGTAAGTTGCACTTTTTTTGAATTCTGTCATTAGACTGCTCATTTATCTGCATAATCTGCATATACAGCTTAGAGTAGAGGTTTTAGTTATAGCTGAAACTGTTGCATCATTTAGATAGAATTGAACCAGTAGGATCTGTATTAGTAGTAAGTATGGTAGAGATTAGATCATATTTTTTATTTTGTCGAAATCCGTTTTAAAACCAGTGTTTGGATTAGATAGCTTTAGTAATATTAAGGATTGGTTTGTGGTTAAAAGCAGTTGGAATAACTTCATTTAGTATAAATAACTCATTCTAGTTCATATTTTACCTGTGCAATCAGTTAAAGTCAAAATTGTATAAAATCTGTTCTATTTTTCTGTCTTATACTGATTCAGGTTCTGTCCCAAGTGATTGATTTCAGAGCTTCTTTTCAGCTTATTAGATTAGTATTTTGAACTGATTTGTGCTTCCACTAGTAATTTAGGTAGTGTGGTAATCTGATTCTAGCTCACTTGTCTTGTAGGTATTTTTAGCTTGCTGTAAATTAGTCTCATAGTCACTCAAGTGTGACTCATTTTTCCTGTTTTGCTGCACTTCTCCTTATAAGAATAAAAAGTAATGTTGAACCTGACATAACCCAAACCGGATTTGACCCAGAACATGCTACACTCCCAGGGACCCAAACCTGTTTGGCCACCTCTAAATATGATCACGGGCCCATTCGAGTTACACATGCCAGTAGTAGCTGTAAATGTTTAAAAATTATGCACCTTCTAAGAATAAAAGTAACAAGTTGCTGATGTTAATTTGATAGAAAAACACGAGTTTAAATTGAAAATAGAATTGATAATATACAACACATGGGATCTAAGCAAAATCCAAACTATTGTTCTAAACAACCCTCGTCGCAAAACTCATATGACTAGTCAATTTGTCTTAATTGGATAATTATTTTGAAAAGTAGAGAACAAACTGCATAATACAAACTCTATATGTTCGGTATATCTGGTGATCAATAATCAGAGAGTAGAATGAGAAAATCTTTAAAATTTTTGAGAAACTATATCGCAAAATATTTGAATAATGGTGTGTTAATCACTCATTTGCTTCGACTCAAGGACAATATCGTCAAGGCGATATTCACTTTCTTCAACATCCGCAATGTCAATATCTTCAACACCAAGAACCAATGATGATGGTGCATCACATTATCTACTCAATTTCTCTTCATCGCCATCATTGGATGATTCATGAAAGGATGCCTTTCTCCAAGTTCTCTTACTTGATGGAAATCCACATAATCATCATCGAGATCAATGTCATTGAAAACAAAGTCCGTTGGAATACCACGCTTTGTGCTCATAATTCCCACTAACGGATAAATGAATCTCGCCTCAACGCTTGCTCTTACATCTCTAATAGGCATCATAAATCCTTTTGCAGCAGGGTTATCTGAAAACGAGTACTGAGTTTTTGCCATACAGATGGGAAGTCCCGAGAATCCTTGTTTGGTATACATTTTAATCTGTTTCTCCGCCTGCAAGAAATATATACCAAGTGAAGTTACATATATCTATTTGCCCTTAACGTTAAAGTGAGTGAAAATTTTGAGTAGCTTTGCGAGTATTTGACACAACTGGAACCATATGATGTTGCTATAGCTTATATCTTGTCTTTTATACTTGCTTGTAAAGGGTACAAGAATTTAAAAGGCTCTGTCGCACTTTCGCATGCATTTTGAACCGCAATCCCAAAGTCAATTTGATAAGATTGGGTGAAAACAGCTTAGTGAGTAATATTAACCGCCAATTTAATAATTCAAATTATATTATGTTCCAATAATTGGAAATTTACCTTCCAATCCCATAATGCATTTTTCCCATATGCAATTATAGCATCATACATATTAACTACGTGGCATTGTAGTTATGAACAATTAATGCATCACAGTATGAAATTAGTGCATCACAATTATAAAGTTTTATTGAAACATTTTATCAAACACCTTATGTGCATATTTATAAACACGTTTTACTGGCATTTTTTTTCCTCAATTTCGTTTCAAATAACTATTCTATACATTAAATCATGTCAATAAACTCTTTATAATCAATATATCAATGAACAAACATGTCACTACGTACAAATTGCAATAAACAAAACCTAAACTCATAAGAAACGAGAATCCGACAAATAAACACTAACAAACACACACACTTATATATATAGTCTATATTTGAATTTAAATATCAAAACTAATAAAAATATAATCGAAATCAGTTAAACAACTTACCTTGATCTTCAATTTGAGAAATTATCACAAGAAGATCTGATAATAAACCTTGTTTAGTGTGTTGATTGCAGAATTTAATCAGAGAATAGAAAGGAAAAAAAAAGCTCAAGAAATTCACAGAGAGGGTGAGCGTATGCTCAGAGAAAAAAAAAGGAAAAAATGAAAAGAATTAGACATTTTATATGGTCAGAGAAAAAAAGAGTGTGATTTACAAAATCGTCCCCTGAAGAATGAAAGAAGTAACAAATGTGTCCCTGGAGTTTGAGGGAAAAAGGAGGGAAGGAGGTTTAATCCAATGGTTGAGATTACTTTTCTCACTTTTCTCGAGATCAACTTTTAAATGATCCAATCTACATATATATATATATATATATATATATATATATATATATATATATATATATATATATATCTCATATCTCCTCTTTTTAGTTGAAAATTTATATATACTAAAACATGCATTAAAAACATTGTATATTATGCATCTAATACTTGCACTTTGGGTATATATGAAATTAATCATGAAAGTAAGGTGATATATGAAATTAGGGGTGAAATCAATAAAGATCACATAAAAACTAAATATCAAATAGATCAATCTCAACAATCCATTTTTTATCAGATTAATTAAATTCACTTTCACTCTTATATGTAAAAATTAAATATCTCACAAATCGCTAATAGTTAGATAAAACTAATTATACCATTGTCACAAGAATAAAATTATCGTTTTATAGAGATCCAATATCAGATATTTTCGATTTAATTTATTTTTATCGCTTTTGCGGTTTCGATATATTATACTATACATGAAAATTTTAAAAATACTCTTTTGTGTTAACACAACCCCTAAACTACAAACCCTAAACACTAAAAACCCTAACTCCTAAACCCTAAAAACCCTAAAACCCTAAACCTCTAAAACCTTAAACCCATAAAAACCCTAAACCCTATTCGCTAAACCGTAAGAAACCTAAACCCTTAACCCCTAAAAAGCTTAACCCAAAAAAGTCAAATCTCTAAACCCTAAAATCCTAAACCCTAACCGCAAACCCTAAACTCACAAAAAAGTATGGAAAAAAAATTCGTCGAAAGTATATGATGTTGGATATCAAATTAAAAGTAATTTTATTCTTGTCGTGATGATATGATTAGTTTCGTATAACGATCAATGGTTTGTGAGATATTTAGTTTTTAAAAATGAAAGTGAAAATTTATTTTATTGCTTTGATAAAAAATGAATTGTTGAGAATGATTTATTTAATGAGAGTTCACATATATTCATATCTCAATCAATATTTACATATTTTCTCAAACACAAAGTTTTTCACGCATGATGTACTACGCCTTAAAGCAAGGTTTGGAAATATGTAAATATTAGTTTGATATAATATATACGCCCCTATTTAATATTAGATTTAAGATCATTTGAGTGACAAAGATTATTTACATACTAAGGGATTAATCACATCATCCATTTTTATTCGATCTAATTGGATGATTAATCTCAACAATTTAAAACCCACTTTCATCATCTTTTAAAATGTTAATAACTTTCAAACCGCTAATCGTTAGCGAAAAAAAATATCATTCTGACGAAGATTTAATTATCTTTCTATAGATAGACACTTTGATATACTTTCGACAAAAATTTTTTTCGTATTTTCACGCTTTTTTTAAGTTTTTCGCTTTTTACGCCATCGAAATTGCATTAAAATATCATATATGATTTAACACTAATTTGAATACCACACGTGATATTAGTGTTAAATCATATATGATATGATATCATATGTGATTTATCATATATGATTTAACACTAGATCACATATGATATTACATATCATATGTGATTTAACACTAATATCATGTGATCTTCAAATTAGTCTAAATCATATACGATATTTCACGAAATTCAGGTTCAAGAAAACGAAAAAAAAAAGAAAAAACGTGAAAAAATGATTTTTTTCTTTTCGAAAGATATCAAAGTCGCCTGCCTATAAAAAGATAATTAAATGTTCGTCACTATGGTGTAATTATTTTCGCTTAACGATAAACCGTTTAAGAGATATTTAAATTATAAAAAATATGTGAAATAATAAAACGTTTTAATCTCACCATCGATTTTTTTAGATGGATGACTGAGATGTCATTCCTCAGATGTAAAGAAAAGTTTAGTATGTAAAATAACTCTCTCTTAATATTTAGTTTTTCCTTGATCTTCATTGAACCAAACTCTATGAAATTAATCTATATATATATGTCGGTTTTCGAGAAAAAACTTTTCAAAAAATTAGTCATGCTTTTGAACAGGCCGACACTCTTTTAAGCGAGACACTGAGTCAGTTTGATGCATATTGTGAATATTGCATCTCACATAATCACATATTATCTAGTGAAACAAAAACAATGTGAATTGTTGGTAGAAAAATCAATACGTCCTTTTGGGCCCAAAACCGGGTTATTACTATTGAGAAACCCAAAGCCCATATTTAATGTTTCCAATTTCAAATACAGGATCAAAATTAAATTACCATAGAGTTTCAAATCTACCATCATTTCATTATATATTTTATACAGTAATGTAAAGGTCAATTGAATTCATATCTCCAACCACCAACACAATCATCATCATGTCATGGTTGGCTCGATCAATTTCCAACAATCTCATAATCAACGATGATGATGAACCAACAACCTCAAACATCAACCTTAAATCTGCTGATATAATAATAAATCAAGAAGAAGAAGATGATCAAGATTCACATAATCATCTAAGCGATGGTGTAAAAGGAGATCTTTCGGAATTTACCGAGTCTTTAGCGAAACAAATCTGGGGTGTTGCTTCTTTTCTTGCTCCTCCACCTCCACCACAGCTTGAAGACGTTGGTTCGGATGTGTCGAATTCGATTAGAGAGGATTTAATTGAGGAAATGGACAAGGAGAAGGAAATTGTGGGTGTGACAGAAGAAGTGTTGGGGTTTGCAATGAATATAGCTCATCATCCTGAAACTTGGTTGGATTTCCCTTTGTCCGAAGACGAAGATAGTGATGGTATTTTCAATTCTTTTCCAAAATATGTTGTTTGTCTAACACTTTAAACTCTGAATACTAAACTTTAGGATACATGGAACTTCACCAAAAGGTAGGGGTGTTTGGTTTAGTTTCTAGTTTTTGGGTATTGCGAAACCTCTTCTATTTATCTAGGATCCAAATAATCACTTCTCCATTGGAATATCTACCTAGGTGTAACAAAACCAAAATTAACCTTCATCTTCATATTTACAAGTTATATTACTTGTAGGTCCTTATGTAACCAAAATTTGTCAAATATTTAAACTTGTCTTTTTAAAATGCACTGCTCTAAGATAGTAAGATCCCTTAGGACTCGTGTAGTTTTTGTAGCTATCTGGATGCAGGTCACTCATGTTGGTAAAAGATATCTAATTCCCATTGAAAAGATGTTTTTTTTTTTAATTATTATTATCTAATGCTGCATGGTGCTATGATATTCAAAAGGTTCAGTTGAATTCAACAATTGCTTTTAGTTCTGATTATGTGAACCATAGAGATATTGGCGGAATTTTGAAGGTCTATATGATGTTTGATACTTGTTTTTATTAAAAGATGAATTCAGCTACCATGTAAATGCATTGATATTAGATTTATGTTAATGGTACAAGCTGTTATATTGATTTATTTCTTATTTTTTAGATTTTGAAATGTCTGATACTCAATGGAACCATGCAACTTTGGTTGAACAACTAGTACCGAGATTAGCTGCTCTCAGAATTGAGTTTTGTCCAGTTCATATGAGCGAAAGTTACTTTTGGAAGGTCTACTTTGTTCTATTGCACCCACGGCTCAATAAACACGATGCTGATCTTCTATCAACCCCCCAGGTATGTGGCACAATCATTTTTTTTTTCCTTTTTTTCCTTTTTTTCAGTGTATGTGGCCATATTCAGGGAAAATTCAGTTTGTAATCTACATACATTTTCCAGTGGTCATCAATTTTAAAGCTATCAAACTACTTCACATCCCTAGCTTATAACAGATATCAATCATGTTAAGTGTCTAAATCTACTGTCAAACATGACTGTGAATGCCCTCATATCAAAACTAAACGAGTTAAAGCAGCATCATACAACCTGGTAGCTAAAGGTTAGGTCAAATTGGACTAACTGCTATTATGTATATGGTATGGGATTGTGGATTGTTTTATTATCGATCTAAGTTATGACATCTGTCTTTTACTGCTTCCATATATCTAAGGAGCTTCAAACCATAGAACTGTCTAGTTCCAAGTTCCTAACCATAGTGTACACTACTTAGGGCAATCAAATCTTTCTATAATGTGGGAAGAGTTGTTATAAATTCCCCCAGTTAAAACACCCAAGTCCTCATTAGAGTATATACCTGAGGAGATCCTTGAATCACACTGGGGGATTGTTTACTAATTATTTCATCAAGTCTCGGTGGATATAGATGACTATATTATATAGATGTTGAATGGTTGTTTGCAGTGATCAATTGCTTTTTACTTTTTATGGTGAATCAATAGTCTTGAGTACTAGTAAATGACTATATTTAACCTTGTTAGTAAATTAATGCTGTTAATCTGTTTTTGTATTCTAATTTGAAGTATAGATAAAACAAAGAAGCTGTATGTTATATCAACCACCATTAAGAAAACTCAGCCCTACATAGAATTTACCAAACATTTGATGTCAGTGGGATCAAACTAAATTTTAATAGCAACTTCAAGGCAAAGACCACATGATAAAAGGATTATCAAATTAAAAAACCATTGTCATGTTTCCACGTCAGATATTTAGACAAGCAAATAACAAAATTTTGAACAATCCTAGACCAAGAACCAAAGCAAAAATCGACAGTTATTGAAAGATGAGGTTAAATTGGGAAGTGAAAAGAAAATAAACAAGTGGTATTACCGGAAAAAGTAGGATAAAAGTTGGGCTATATTATAGCATGTTGTAAAATCGGTTGATAAGCCGCTTAAAGCGGCGCCTAGCGGATATCGGTGGTCCACCGCCACGATATTTCCCAAATCGGTCTAACATGGCGTTTTGGTCAAAATCGGTCGAATCGAGACTTGTCGGTCAAAATCGGCCTTATGGCGGTTTGGTCAACGCCGGTCAACGGTGGTCAACTTCAGATCCGGGTTTTTTTTTCCAATTCACGTAATTAACTCCGATTTTATTGATTTTGTTCTAATTTAAGCTAGTTTTATAATTAATCTTGCTAATATTCATTTCTTTAATAAATTCCTTTGTAATTTAGGGTCATCGCTTTAGCGCCGCCATGACGGCTATGGCGCTTGGCGGGGGTCAACCTCCACGGTACCGCCGAGCGATTTTTACAACCTTGTATTATAGGGATCACAATGCTCCCCCATAGATGAGCGAATAAGTCACATATGTAAAATTTAAGTCACATGTAAGCAAGTAAATATGGGTGACCAATTAATCCAAGTAGGCTTTTAAGCCTAATAAGTCAAAAGTAAACACCACCTGATTGTAGCTTGAGGAGCAACTAACCATTTTGCAAGCCAAAGATCACATGGCAGTATAATAATGTAATTTCAACTTAAAACCATGATAGATGTTATTAGTAGTATCCCACAACACAAGACCTTCTCTTTTTTATTTTTTATTTTTATTTCTTTTCAAACAAGACATATGTTATACAATTTGCTAACAATTTAACCATGATGTTAATAGTATCCCCTAACTACATATATTATCTAATCTTATCTCATGGAACAAGTTGACAACTACACATACAAGTAAAAATTATTATTTGTCATTTAATAATGTTTATTTTATCGACACCTCTTCTTTTAGTTTATTTTTTGTTTTTAGATTCTCTATTTCTCAAATAAGTTTGTCAAATTGTTGCTTGCTTTCAGCTTTATTTTTATTGGCTTTATCTTTTATCTGTTTTAAAATTTTCACTCCTTTTTGATACACTAGTTGGATACCCGCGCACAGCAGCGGCGATAAATATAGTTATATAATAAATATAGTAAATGAATTGCTAACCCAACTCTCCCCGCAATTCCCTACCCGCTTAGTAAATTCATTTCACAACACTCCAAATGTATATTTGTTAGTTGTATGTGTTTGTTTGAGTTTTTCGTATCTTTCCCGTGACATCAATATTCCCCGCATATAAAAATACTTTCACAATCTCTTACCCGTCAAACACTCTTCCAAAAGTAAATGATTTTGATACATCAAGTTTGTATTGATTGAAAAAAAGGTTAAAGTTATAAAATTTTGAATCAAAAAATAAAAGGGGCTTTTGCATATATATCCTTCCGAAAATGCAAAATTGCATATATATCCAAAGCATGCATAAAAACCATTGTACTATGTGCTTAAAAAACTTGTAAAAAGGATATATATGCAATTATTCACTTTGGGAGGGATATATATGCATTTTTGCCAAAATAATAAAAAATAAAATAAAATAAAATAAATAAACATACTAAAAATGTAAAAACTAAAAACTCATAAAAATATATCAAAATGGATGTTGAATTAAAGAGCACAAAATTTTAGAAAATATGGTGAAATTAGATCATAAAAAAATTAAACGAATAAAAAGATATTTAAATTTAAAAACAAAGGTGATTAATTAGTTAAGAAGTGACACGTGTCACCCTATTATTGGAGCTCCTTATTTTAGTTTGTTAGAGCTCCTCTATTTTGTTATTTTTTAGTTGAGAAGTGACACACGCCACCGAACGATTGGAAACTTCTTATCTTAATTTTTGTGAGCCCACAACTTAAATGCTTATATAAGTAGATAGATGATTAGGGGGGTGGCAATGGTTTTAGACCATACCTCACCATACCTCACAACCCACCAATAATTTTATCCCACCTAATCTCATACCTCATCATACCTCACAATAGTTTTTTAGTGGCAACACCATGACTCACCATACCTCACTTAATTTATATTCACTTTGAAACAAAAACACATGCTCCTCTTCATACCGTTCGGCAAAGATTGCCGCTCCTCATGCCCTGCCGAACATTGCCGAATGGGTGGCAATGGTATGCCTCATCATACCGAATGATACCTCATCCATACCGAAGGTGTTGCCACCCCCCTTACTATGCATATCAAAGGAACCATAATGTTTGTTTTTCTCAAACTCTACACAACATCAATTATTTAGCAATCAATCTGCAATGAAAATAGTTATTACAGCTTCAGTATTCTTTATTTTGTGGGTACTAACCATATGTGATCATGATTAGAGAACACACTGGTGTTGCGTTTGTTGCTTCAGAGCCAACTAGAAACACCAACTCTTTGAAGATCACAACTGCCCAGCATTATGTGCCCAAACAAGCAAATGCTATAAACCCCTGATAAGTTAAAAATATTGATAATAAATATTTTATAGTTAGGAGTGAATAATTCCTTAAATTAACCAAGCAAAACCAATGCAATCGTAATATCCATTAGTATTTTTTGACTGGTTGTTGAACTGGTGGCTTCTGCATTGCAGATAGTTGCAGCACGAACTATGTGGATGAAGGAATTACATATGCAGACCAAGCCCGAACCAGAATATTTTGAGGGAAATACTCCACGCACAGTAGATAGCCGTGAAGATAATAATACCTCTGCATCAGATTCTCCTTCTGCAAACATGTCAGAAAGAAAACAACATGCTTTTGAACCTACAACATATCACACAGTTACAGAGACACGACCACCAGTGTCGGCCAAAGAAGAGGTATCGACAAACGATGCATCAGATCAGAGGGTGATTCCATCTTATACAAAACCAATTGCGGATTTTAGTGACGACGAGGACAATTGGATTCATGATAACTCTGAAGAATTAGATGGGTACGAAGGGCCTCATGTTCCTGTTGGAACTGATGAAGACATTTCATTTAGTGATCTTGAAGATGATGATTGTACCATGCCAGTAAGATCCAGCATCATCTGAAAGAAATTTCCCATAACTATGGTGATTTCTGACTTGGGCTCATCCGGTCTGGCAGATGCTGATTCTTTGACTGCTGATTTGGGACCAGCATTGCCATCCAACAAGATGACAGTGTGAGGACAGTCGGTCTCTGAAACCGATGCATGCGAGTTAAAGCACGAGAAAGAGTATGCTCGTCATTTTTCAAAGATGGGGTCTCTTTGCAAGAAGTGTACAGGCGAACAGTGTGAGGGCATGGCATTGGGTTCATGCTATTGGAGTGATTTCTTCTTAAAGATTGAACAACTGAAGTTTTGTTTTTTGGTTTTAATTATCTTATCTTTTGCTCTTTTATTTACAATATTACTTTTTCTTCATGAATTTATGAAGATTATGGCTGTTTACAGGATTGCTATGTACAAAGTTTCTGGAAATGGATAGTGGTGAAGTGAAATTGAACTCATTTACCTTGTAACATTAAAGTCAGTTTCTGTTATATTCTGTGCAAGGGTAAAGGCAAATAAACGAATGTATATGAAGTTGTAGCTTCATTAAGAAACATGTATTTGAGCATATATACTATTATAGCATAACAAAGATCAAAGTATAGAACTACTATTAGGAATTAAGGATTAAGATGACCGGAGTTGGGTTGATCTTGTGTGTAGATATAATCAAGATGCGCTTTGTCAATACTATTCCTCATCAAGCACTCATCTTCAACATCCTGCATCCAATAATTACATTTTCTACTTCAAGATTTGGCAAATTTATGTGTGAACGGTCAAACCTTTTTTAGCTTATGCTTGTGACTTATAAGTACTCCCCATGTGCTTATTTATAAGTGTTTATTTTTCTCAAAATTTAAGCAAACAAGCAGTCAATCTTCGCCTTTTTCACTAGCGTAACACTTCTGCTAAAAAAGCCGTTACACCTTGTTTGCCGCTAAAAATATGAAAGAGTGGTGGTCAGTAGCTTACCAAAGATGAGGTGGCATGGTTTACCACCAAAAACTCGTCCGCACCCTACAATCTTATAAATTAAAAGGAGGTATAAGATTTCATATTTTAAGTGATGTGACATGTCTTTGATCGATGATTGTTTTATTCGTTATATGTCTTAGGCCCGTTTAGTTAGAGGGTATTACTTATTAGTAGGGTTTGCATCAAAAAATCATTTAATCATTTTGTTTGGTACAATTTGATTTCTTTAACATAGTATTTGGATTCAAAATTTGAAACCAACTTATTTTAGCTATTTTCTATAAATCCAACCAACTAAAAAAAAAAAAAAACTTTTTTATTTGATAAATTATGTGAGCCACATATTTTTCATCTTTATATTACTTTTACTTTTTTTATTCCAAACAAATACATAAAACTTATTAAACATATATATAATTTAAATATTAATTAATTTTCTCTTTCCTTTATTTCTTTCAAACCATTACCAAATCCAACTCTAATTTCAATCTCACTTACAAATCAAACGGACCCTTACTTTTTTGTCCTAAAATTCACTTGAATTTGCAAATTTTATGATTTTAGTATTATATTTTCAAACACACATATGTACACAAATATTAGTTTTTACTTTCTAACCCAAAAACCATATATGTAAAAATAGTCCCGATTAGAAAGCAAAAAGAGAAAAAATCGAATAAATACTTCTCAAATTTTTGTTTTCAAAGGACTCTTTTATAATCATGGCACGAGGCACCTGAATCCATGTGATGGCGTTGCTACTAACAACAAACGATATACTATTTATTTTAAGAGCAAACAGTACGTACAAGCCATAGGCTCGCGTTGAGCTAGCAGCCCAAAAATGGCCACCGCCAAGACGGTACAATGTGGGCGCTCATCGGTCCTTCGCGCATGGTGACACCACCGCTAGTAGTTTTTTTTTTTTTTTGAATTGTGAACGTTACACCCCTACCATCGGGTTGGACTCTAAAGAAATAAAAATGCTTGGGAAGAGGATCATGAGTTTCAATATATGTTTCAATACCTTGTACTATTTCTAAAAATAGTTTACGTCTCATACGAAAACGACGCCTAAAATTTTCTTCCGTATATTTTGGGTTGTCACCAAATAGTCAAGAAGTAGACGCTTCAAAGAATTTCCATTCACGGGGGATGTATCTACGTGTAATGAAGGGCCGACTTGTTGTTGTTTGTTGGAATCACTCCTAAACCTTAATTCAAGTGTTAGTGATTCATATGTAATAGTTAGCTTAATATGGCCTTTATGTTTGTTATTATCCGCTTAGGCTTATGTAGAAGGCCCATAAGCCTGAGGCCAAGCTCCAATAAGGAAAGGATGGGAACTCTAAGGAGTGTTGCCCTAGCCATCCTCCTATAAATAGTCTTGTAATACCTTCACTGAAGGTTGGTTGTTCACTTTACTTAGCTTAATATGGCCTTTACTTAGTTATACGCATAACCTTTCTATTCATACGCCAATAAGTGTGTGTGTTGTGTTGTTCAACCGATCTATTCTTCTTCTCTATTTCTTCATATTGATGCTTGTGTTACTAATATGGTGACCTAACAAAGGGTATCATTCGCCAAATAGTTGGGTGAATCGCTTTGTTTTTGAAGTTTTTTCGGTCTTACGCGTAACAACGGTTCAAACTTTGGTTCGCTTAAAACTTATTTTTACACTTTTTAATCCAAGATTCTTGTACTTTCAACGCTTTAAGGTGTTAAAATATCTGCTTTTGGCAAAAGTTTCAAACTTTACGCGTGGATCATTGTTTTTAAGCTTGGTTTTTACGTGGTTGTAGTTCTACGATAACGTGTTTTATAGCTTTGATCATCAAGTTTCACACTTTTGTGTTATTTTGGTGATATTGAAGCTATTTCATCACAAAAATCTGGTTTAGAAACATCATTTGACGTAAATCACTTTTGTTAATTTCTACGCCGTAAGAGAAACCCTAATCTTACGCGTAAATTGTCCTTGGTTTGATCTTCGCCAGGATTACTCAAGGATTTTCTTGCTTGGATAAGCCCGAAAACACTTCGACTTTGGATATCTTTTGCACCGTGATAGTGTAAAAGATCATTTGGGCAAACCCTAAATTTACGCATAAGCTTAAGCTTACGCCAGAATTTTTTACGATAAGATTCATCTTACGCCTAAGCTTTGTCTTACGATAAGTTAATCCTACGCCTAAGTTTTCTACGCCTAACTTCTCTGTTTACGATAACTTTAGTGTTTTCTCATTACTTACGCCAGAAGCTAATCCTACGCGAACTATTGTCATTACGCCGTATCTTTGGTGTTTTACGATAAGTGGTACTTTGCTTTTCCGTGATTTCTACGCCTAAGGATACTTCATCAACAACGGTTCATTCGACTACAAAGATCCATTTAACAACACAAGTTTTCAACATGTCACAACCACCATACTCTAACTATTTTCCTTACACTTATCATCAACAACAACAACAACAACTAAGTCCACAACATCAACAATTTAATCATCAACAACAAATTTATCAACAACAATTTAATCAACAACATACTCCACAACTTGGAGCAATTCCACCACCACAAATGGTTCAACCACCACCTAGTCTTCAAGTACAACCTTACACAAACTTCTACAATCAACATCCATCCAGAATACTATGAAGGAACCGACATGGTTTGGCAAGATGTGTGAAGCCTTAAGTAGCCAACAATCAATTCATGAAGTCGGCTCACTTGATAGACCTCCAATGCTCACTCCCGTAATTATGATCAATGGGTGATAAGGTTCTTTAGGTTTTGTGATCTAAAGAAGCCACATGGAAAGTTCTTAAAGAAGGTCATTATGGAAGGTCCATTTCGGATGCCTCACCGTTATTACACCCGCAGATCCAGATGCCAATCCACCAAGAGATGTGTCACCAACATTGCAACTATCTCGACCTCACCGGTGATGAACTTCTACACTTTGAAGCCGATGAACTAGCAATGCAATACATCCTTTGGGACTACCTAATCCGATCCTTCAAGTGTTGATGCTCAAAAGACAACTAAAGCAATGTGGGAACATATTCATCTACTAATGGAAGGCACAACACTCAATCAGAAGACATGGAATCCAAAATCTACTTGGCTTATGAACACTTCATGATTGAACCAGAGAGACATTAGAGTCATATCATCATCGCTTTTCGATATCATTAATGATTTGGACAAACACAACATCATCATGCCACGAATTGTCACAACACTAAGTTCCTAAGTAGTCTTGGTCCGAATGGGAGAAGTATGTCATTTTCTCCGCAAGCTAAGAATCTTCATCATGCTACATACGGATTGTTGTACGACTATTTGAAGCCTCACCAAAAGAAGTTGACAAAGAAAGGACTATCCGTGGACTCCCGACTTCACAACAATTCCCGATAATCAACAACTTGCTTTGTGGGCTCAAACTAATCTTCCTCCTCAAACAGCCTCCTCAACCCGCTCCTCAACCAACCGCAACCATTACACCATATGATCAACACAAGAACAACCTCAACAAACTCAATTGGTTCCATACAACAACAACAATGCTCAAGCACTTTACAAAGGAAGTCGATGAGGACTCGCCGCTTTCGATGAATTGCAACAAGGATTTGTTATGATTGCTAAAGCCTTCGGTCTGTATATACAAACAAATCCAACAATCGCATTCGCTCCTCATCCAACACAAGGAATCAAGTCATGTAAACAATGGACGCGTTGAAGTTCGAACCGTGGTTATGGTCGCCGATGGGAGGTGGTCAAGGGTTTAATGCTATTGGAAGGAATAACATGGTGCTCCGCAACAACAAAGGGGTCAAGTGGTTGAACAGGGAATGCTCGTAATGGGGTTAATGGTCTTCGTTGTTATAACCGCAATGAGAAGGGTCACCGCTAATGCATGTCCTAAGCCGAGGACAAGAGGCGTGCTTATCACAAAGAGGCGCTGCTTTGGCTCTTAAGGATGAAGTCGGTGGAACTCTTACCAACAAGGAACAGAGCTTTATGGCGTATGCGATTCGATGATGATATGGAGGACTTGCAGCTAATGCAAAGCAGTTGATGTTGATGGCACAAATGCAAGCTCTACACATGAGTGACACAGCCCAAGTATGACATCGATGGCTTGTCTCGTGTACCGAACAAACAATTATCATTAATGATCCGATATCTCCGCCAACATCTGCATCTGACAAGGATCAGAGTGTTCAACATGAGCCTTCCACATCTCATTCCGATGATCTTCAACTAGACCCCGTAGTTATATTTGATGATCAAGATGACCTTATGGTTACCATTGATGATCAAGTTGACTCCGTGGTTATACTTGAGGATCTAAATAATGATCATGTTGAGACTCACGTTGAACAAAATGATTCTTTGTCTGATCCAGAACTTGAGCTCAGGACCTTAGTTAAAGACCAACAATCCCGAGTGGAACATTACCATAACATGAATACCAAATTAAAAGATCAAAATGCACTGTTAACCAGGGATAATGAATGCTTAATTCGACAAATCAATTTTTTCAAAACTCAAGAAAAACGTGAAGAAAGTTTTGAAGTCGCTTTTGCTAAATCTCATCAAAACGAAAAATCATTAGAACGACAGATACGTGATCTAGCCGCTTCCAAGAATGCTTTGTTGTCTCAAATAGAACAACTGAAACATGAACATAAACAACAACTTAACGCCTTACTTTGAAACTCAAAAGCCAAGGTCGAGTTGTTAACTTGTCAAAACAGCTCTCGAGTACAAACAAGATTCCACGAAACGAATAGATAACTATCTTGAAGAAATTGTCGACTTACAACACAAAATCAAAGAGTTTCAAATGTTGTTTATAAACATGGTGAGTCAATCACAACTATTCAAAAGTTTACTTTTAAACCAAATCCAAATGGATATGGACCAATTCTTGCCGACATAAACCTAAGTTTTCAAACAGAGCATTCAAACCAAATCCTAAAGTTTACAAAGGCGTAACATAGAATTGATGATTCAATTATGACCGTTGTTGAATATAATCGTATGGAGGAATTAGATGCGATGACGAGAGTCGGTCAAAATGGAAAATGTCGCTTATAACAAACCATTTAACTATTCAAAAGTCAGAACTTTTGTCACACAACAAGATACTTCTAACAAACCTTTGTTATCACACCGCTCAAGTTAGTCCCAAACCCAATGGTGCACAAATTAATGGTCCTTTACCTTCACTTAGTGAAGTTAAAACAAAAGCCGAAAGTTGTCGCGTTATAAAATACTTTGACACTTTCTTATCTCGACCTCAAAATTTTGAACGTGAGATTGAATTTCATTCTCAAATAAAAGTTGAACATTTTCAATCGCCAATGGCGCGAGAACATAGAGACATTCTTCGAAAAGACTTTTACCCCATGTCAAAAATTTGAAAACTTGTGCACTATATTGGGAAAGGGATTTTCACAAGGAACTCGGTCTCATGAAAACAGCTGAGAAAATGAAACATCGATTTCAAATACTAAACGAAAAAGAAATTGTTGAGAAAAGATGTTGATCGACTCTTGGAAGATGTTATCTGTGCCGATATCAATAATCTTGTTGTATTACAACTGCTGCATATGCATCCGATCATATCTCTCACGATTCTCGTTGACTCGTTGATATTGTTGTATATACCGATAATGTGCATCGATCGAGTCTTTAAAAGTCGAAAATGAACGATCGTTAAACGAACTTTCAAATTCAAAACGCCGCCTTCAATGGTGTCAAAAGATTGTCAAAATCGTGAACTTGCTTTGCAAAACAAAATCCACCAGCTTGCAATCAAAAACGCTTAATCCTAAAATTGAGCAACCGGATGATCAAAACGTGTCTTTGAAATGTCAAATCTCAAAATATGAACAAGAACTTGCAAACGTTAAAAGGAATATGGTGTCATATTTGATTTACTCAAACAGACTCGTAATGAAGCATCAAACGAACTTGATCATTATCTTGCACACACTAAAGAAGTCATGAATTTTTCTCGAAATCTTCGCTCAAAATCAAGATTTGGTGCACACTATCATTAAGTTAAGGAAATGTTAGGAAAGTATGAACAAGTTCACCTAGCATCATTAAGAGAATTGCACCAAGAACACTTAGCAAACGTGAACCCGCATTGCCTACCGACAAAACACAAGATACTAATGTGCTTCCTCATCGAAACAGACTAGTTGCTCTTTTCCAAACGTCCGCACTTCACAAATTTAGAGCAATACAAGGAAGAATAGGAAGTTGCGACTTAAGAAAAGATCAATAAAGAATGTCAAGTAGAAGAACACCCTAGGACTTTGAATAAGACTCAAGTTGCACCCACTTTAGATATTGCGTCTCGACAAATGTAATGGAAAAGTGTTGTAACGAATGCTAAACCTTTAAGTACTTTTGATATTCACCGATGCTTCTTGTGTTATTTGTCGTAAAAGTATGCTTTCGATTGTCATGACAAATGTGTTGCTAGAGCTATCTTGTCTCGCTTAAGGAATCCTAAGAATCGAATACCTCTAGGCCCACTAATGCTTCTAAGTCCGTGCTTGGTAAACCGCCTCCTTAGATTCTAAGAAACGCATTGATGTCCCCGTAGTTCCAAAGATCACCTCCAAGGAATGTAGTACCACCTAGTGCATTCACTAAGACTAAAGCTAAGACTAGTTGGAGATGGCGTAAATGGATACATAATACACTAGGATTTAAATGGATGCCTAAAGTCATTGATGTGTGTATTTCTACTATAATCGCTTTAACCTCTAACACTTCGGGTTCCACATCTACTTCTATTCCATCCGTGTCGCCTCGTGTGTAATGCAGTGATACAGATCATCCTTTGATTGTTGATAGCGGATGTTCCCGACACATGACAGCAATCTTAAACTGTTATCAAACTTTATTGCAAAGTTCATTGGCACCGCCGATTCGGAATGATCACTTCACAGCTATCATGGGCTACGAGATTATATCAATGGCAATATCGAAATTAGCGGTGGTTTATTATGTGGAAGGCCCTCGGTCACAATCTCTTTTCACCGGTCAATTCGTGATGGAGATTTGGAAGTTGCTTTTCGGGAGAAAACTTGTTTCATTCGTGATCTACAAGGAAACGATCTAATGTCCGGCTCTCGCAATTCTAGTCTATACACAATCTCAATGCAAGACATGGTTGCTTCATCTCCCATCCGCTCTACTTTCAAAGGCAACATCAACAAAATCTCGCTATGGCACCGCTGCCTCTCACATTTAAACTTTCAAACCATCACCAACCTTGCTCGACACAAACTTGTTGAAGGTCTCCCGAGATTCCGATATTCTAAAGATCACCTATGCTCACCAGAACAAGGAAAAAGCACTCGTGCTCATTTTCCTTCAAAGGTGGAACACACCTCAAAGATGTGCTTCATCTTCTTCACATGGATTTGTGTGGCCCGATGCGCGCAAACGATTAATGGCAAACGCTACATCTTGGTAATTGTCGATGACTACTCACGATGGACTTAGGTCTACTTTCTTCAAGTAAAGATCAAGCTCCACAGATGATCATCACCTTTCTCACGAAAATTCAAGTTCACCCCGAACACCGTCCGCCAAATCGTAATGCATAAAGGAACCGAATTTGTTAACCAAACTCTTCGAGAATTTTATGAGAAAGTGGAATCGAGCATCGACATCTATTGCACGCACACCGTAACAAAACGGAGTTGTTGAAAGACGAAACCGACGTTAGTGGAAGTCGCAAGAACAATGTTAATCAATGCTAAACTTCCAGATTACTTGTGGGCGTGTCGATCAACCGCATGCTATACTCAAAATCGCTCAATGATTACAAAACGCCACAACAAAACACCTTTTGAGCTTATCCACAACCATAAACCGAATCTCAAACACTTTCATGTATTTGGATCCCTTTGCTACCCAAATAATGATCGTGATGACTTTGGAAAGCTCAAAGCCAAAGTCGACATTGGAGTCTTTATAGGATATTGTGAAAATTCTAAGGGTTTCCGGATCCGAATCGTCAGACAAAGCAAAGTTATGGAAACGATTCATGCTAATTTTGATGAACTTACGAATGGCTTCGAGCATAATAACTTGGAACCCGGTCACAACCGCTTAAACTTCCTCAAACCCCATCATCACCGAACTAAGCCCCCGCCTTACTCACAACAAATGGAAACGCTATTTGCTCCGTTGTTTAGTGATGACATTGATGAACGTGCTCCATGTGTATCCGTTGCTCACCGCTCAACCCGATCATACTCTTATACCGATACACTGCTACAACAACTATCATTGAAGAAGCACCACCATTGACTCTACAACAACAGCTTGAACAAACCGCTTCCAACGACGTCGAACCAACCGATGATGTTCTTAATGAAGTACCCCACCGCAGATTTTGATCCAAATGCGTTTTTAACCCGCTTGCCAATGAAACTGCCGCACCGATGTCGCGAATCATCAACAAACCATTTGAATCCTCAAAATCGCACAATGTATACCAACATCAACCTCTACACATCGTTGGACAAAAGACCATCCTCTAGAGAATATTATTGGCAACCCAAATCAACCAACCGTTACGAGACAACGCCTTCACACAGATGGTGAACATTGCATTTATGCACTCACCGTCCGCTAACTGAGCCTAAAAACATTAAAGACGCAATGACAAAAGACAACCGGATTGAATCCATGCAAGAAGAACTCAACCAATTCAAACGCCTTGAAGTATGGAACCGTTGAAAGACCAACAGGGTCTACGCTATTGGTCTCAAATGGATTTGGAAGAACAAATTGATGTCAAGGAAACGAATCGTAAACAAGTCACGCCCGTGGCTAAGGGTTATAGATGAAGAGGGTATTGACTTTGAAGAATCATTTGCCCGGCTGCTCGCCTTGAGGTCGCTCGATTTTTCTCGCTCATGCTCATATGAACATAACGGTCTTTCAAATGGACGCCAAACCGCTTTTCGAATGGGCAACCGAAAGAAACGGTTTATGTCACCACCTGTAAGGATTCGTTGATCCCAGTTCCCGAACCATGTCTACAAACCGAACAAAGCTCAGATGGTCTCAAACAAGCTCCTCAAGCGTGGTACGATAAGTTATCATCCTTCCTCATTGCCAATAAATTCACCAAAGGTTCGGTCGATCCTACACTTTTCATACAATATCACGGGCTCACATCTTAATCGCTCAAATCTATGTGATGACATCATTTTGGGTCAACACATTTAAAATACTCAAATGCTTTTGCAAAATTAATGACAAAACATTTTGAAATGTCAATGATGGGTGAACTCACATTCTTTCTAGGAATGCAAGTTCATCAATCACCCCGTGGTATTTTCTTAAGTCACCCAAATATGCCCTTGAATTGTTAAACAAATTTGAATGCAAACTGTGACACCTATGCCACACCAATGGCTCATACCAAGAAGCTAGATGTTGATTTACATGGGAAATTGGTGGACCCTACCAAATACCGTAGTATTATTGGGTCTCTCATGTATCTAATAAAGCAGCCTCGATATTGTTTTTGCCAGATATCTTTGCTCCGCTATCACGAGACCAATCGAAACCCACCTCTCGAGGCTAAAAGAATCCTCCGATACATCAAGGGAACCATTAACTTGGGGATCCGTATCCGAAGGATTCGGTTTTGAACTAATAGCTTTTTCAGACGACCACGCAGGATGCTTAGATTCACGAAAAGTACTTCAGAGCATTACAATTTCTTGGTGATAAACCGTGTCATGGCAATCAAGAAGCAGATTGTACATCGCTTTCCTCAACCGTAAGGTAATATGTAGCCATGTCGGCGTGTTGTGCTCAAGTCATTTGGATGAGAACACAACTCAAAGACTATGGTTACGTGTTTGACAAAATCCCGATGTATCGCGACAATCGGAGTGCTATTGCGATCTCGCAACTCGCTCAACATTCAAATCAAAGCACATCGATCTTCGATATCATTTCATCAAGGACCACGTGGAACAGGTACTGTTGAATTATACTTTGTGGTACTGAATACCAATTGGCGCATCTCCTCACCAAAGCCTTAGCTCCTCGCTAGGTTTAATGAGTTGGTCCACCGGATTGGTATGCGGTGTTTGACTCAAGAGGAACCGGATGAACTCTTAAAACATTCTTAAAACCAACAAACACCAAAACCTCTTTTGTAAATATTTTTCAAAACAAAATACAAAATTATAAAATCGATAAAACAACAAAAATATTCTTCTATCTATATTTCTTTTAACATGGCAAGTATAATCTTCCGTCAACACTCAAATCTTTCAAAATTCAAGATTTTTTCGATCAAGTGTTGAGGGGAGAAAACAAATATTTTAAAGTTCAATAAAACCTTGTACTTGCATGTTACCTTATCCCGTTGTTTCTTTAATAATGGTGGTCACATTTCGGTTTTCGACACCTCGGACTAAAATTTATAAACTTTCATTATTTCTTAAGTCGAGGGGAGTGTCGTCAAATTTCTTTCCAAATATCCTTCGCTTGGTAACCAAAATGGAAGTTAAAGGCATTGGATGAAAATGGAAAAGTGGAGGGGCTAAAACTGTCAAAAGCTTAAAGTTATTTTAATAAAACAACCCACCAACCTCATTAACTCTTCACATTTAATATTTCACCAAACAAATCCTACGCCTAAGAATCATTCTTCTAATCCGTGTTTTTGATCATCAAACTGTAAGTGTTTTTATGTTTCTAACATGATTACAAACATTGGTTTTGAATTTTAAACTAATCCAACAGGTTAGATTTTTGTATATGGATGATTTTGTGTTCTACGATATGCGTATGAACACATAATCAAGTTTGTGTGTTTATGGTTAAAATGATAGTGTCAAAACATTTCTATAACATCAATGATACATTTTCATCACTAAAACACACCCGATACACGAATTGAATGATATTTGAAAATTAGGGTTTATGCGTTAATTTGGGTATTTTCAAATGAGAACATTTTGGTTAAAAAGATTGTTGTGTGATGTTGTTTACATGATGAATTGATCATATCCATGTTTAGAATCAACCCGTAAACACTAATTGATTGATAATTAGAAATTAGGGTTTATGTTCTTGATATTTGGGTATTTTTGATTCATGAGAATTTGATGTTAAAACTTGGATATAACAACTCACTTGACTTCTTAGACTTACCGTAAAAACTTTGGTGCAAATCCTATGGCTAAATTTCTTACTCGTAATTCTTGAACTTTAGGGTTTAGGTTTACGATAAGGTTTTTTCGCATAACTGCTTGAATGAGTGTTCGTGATTAAATCTGTTATAGAATGAATGTATGTGTTAATATTGATGCTATGATGAACTTATTTCGTGTTTGTTACAAGTGAAAATTCGTAATCAAGGTTACTAGCAATCACGATAAGGATCACCTTACGCGTAGAATGTTATGCGTAAGAGAAATCTTACGCGTAAATCCGCCGTAAGGTTCTACATAAGGGACCACGCGTATCCCGTGAAGGATATGCGTAAACAAGGACCTCACGCATAAGGTTGACTTCACGAGTAAGCCTTACGCGTAAGGTTTATATACGCCACGCGTAAGCTCCACGCATAAGGTCCCCTTTTCCCACGCTGTAATATTTCTTACGCCAGAAGTCAAGAACCCACGCATAAGCTTGCGCTTTACGCGATATCATTCCCTGCTTACGCATAAGCTTGCCATTTCACGCCTAAGCCTTGTTTAACCTTAATTATGAATTGTTACGCTGCAAACTTGTAAATAAATAAATCATAACGCCACGAAACCAATAATGTCACTAATAAGCTTAAACGTTTAATATGTTGTGAAAAATAAGTGATAACATGGACTTTAAAACTTAAAGTTAATTAACTCACGAAACTTATCACGACGTCATTGGACTATTGGACAAACAAGTGACATTGGACTCAGAATAATCATCGACATATCACATTCAATAATTAGACAATAAAACCATCCGTTGACTAACATAATGTCTTTCGATATGTTGGTTCTTTTGGCTAAATATCTTTCGATCACGACATGGACGCTCAAATGCGTAATGTAGATGCACCAAATGTTCTCACCGCTTGCGATATCTTCCCTAATGGCTATCCGATGAAGATTGGAAAGAACAACCTCCGTGTTGATTTTGATACTCTCACCGCTCGTAGTCTTCTTGCTTGATTGCTATGGATATTCAAAGAATCATTCTTATCGAATATGCTCACCAACTCGCCACAAAGCTCGAGATCTACATTCATCAATTCGCACACAATGAAGAAGATCCAAGGACAAAATGTTGTGACAGTGACTCTCAATGACAAACAAGTCACCATCACCCCTACAGACTTAAGGGTTGTTCTCCTCATTCCGGTCATCGAGCCAACCGAACTCAATGCAACACCAATCAAGAGACGTTTCTACAATTCATGCTCGACATTGGTTATGACGAAGCTCAGAGTAATCTCTAAGCATTCACATGTGGATCTTAAGAATATTCCTCAACCATGGAGAACTCTACATCATCATCACCAAATCTGCTTCGGTCGCGATAGTGGCTATGAGCATCCCAAGCTCATGGAACCGCAAATCTTTGGGCTTTGGTCAACATGAAGCACATCAAGTCAAAGCTCGATATGGGACGATATGATGACATTCTCAAAAGCTTGGCTCAAAGATCCCTTATATCGATATACAAAACTGTTGATCCAAAGAGCACTGGGTATAACCCCGATATCCCCAAGAGAATCAATGACCCCAACAATCACGATATGTTGTCTGAACCTACTCTAACAATGATTCAAGGAATCAACAACAAAGAAACAAGGTGTTGTGTTGCCGATCACCTTCTCTCGATGAAATCAAAAAGCTCTACACATACAAAAGGTATCCGTAGCAATGAAGAAAGCAAAGTTGGTTTTCTCGATGACAAGTCTTCCGCACACCCACAAGGAAAACCGTAAGAGGAAGTGCAGAAGTGTTGCAAGCATCGAGAGTAAAAGGAAGTTCCCAAGAGGAAACCCGACACGACGGGAAAGTTCCTCTAAGGAAGCTGCTCCCTATTCCCATTCCCAAGACCGCAACAAAAAGCTAAAGGATGAAAGCTCGAGGAAACCGAATCGAAGAAGAGATAACTTACTATGAAACCGCCAAAGATGACACTCAAACAACCACAAAGCCTTCAAGTCCCAAAGGTGCTAAAGGAAAGACTCCGGTGATTGAGCACGAAGAAGAGAGCTCGATGAAGAGCCTCGGATACCGACACATGGAGGAAGTTCAAAATCATTAGACTCCAACACATTGCGAAAGAGTTTGCAAAGGATTAAATAAGGAACCGTGCCACCACTCTGCCAACAACAAAGAGGAGGATCATTGAGTATGGAGAAACCAATCGAGAAGTTCAACCTACACCAAAGCGTTCCAGTCGAAAAAGCTAAAATGCTAAGTTAATCAACCCGATAAAGGAGAACTTCGAACCTGCCACCACTCTTCAGCAACAACAACAACAAACCAGATCAACATCCAAATCGGAGGATTCTATTGAGTATGACATCGAGAAACAAAAGTGAACTTTCTCACGACCGTGCAAACCGAGAAGTCGCAGAACATCCGAAAACATGATCCTCGCGGATGAACGAAGATCAAAGGTTATCGATAACGCCAAGCCGTCGTCGTGGGTCAAAAACTTCCTTTCTTCGAGCAAGTTTTATAACACCCAGATGAACAGAGGTAGTAATTAGGTAAGCTTACCCCATTGATATCGCTCAAGCTAAAGGAGTTACTACGCTATGAAGAAGCTAGGATTGGATTTGGGGTTTGGTATTTCTACCGATTACTCTACTATTATCTAATTATCTAAACTAAGGTTGTGGGAGTCTATGTCTAATTAATGTGTGTCGATGATAGTTTAAAGATGTGTTTACTTAGGTTGTATTACTCCTTAATTATCTCCTATTGATGGTTGAGTTGTCACGCCTTATTCCTAGTCGCGCTGGTGTCTAAAGTTGTAGGCATGCTTCTCCCCAACTCTTTGAACTTACCAAAGGGTCTCGCCTACAAACCCACTAGGGATGATAAACCCTACTCTAAGGCGCTTCTTGGATGGTTTAGCCTACAACTACTCTGTAATTATATTCTAAGGTTCACAAAGATGAATCACATTATACACAACGAATGACCTATCGATTACTAGATCATTAATCAACTAAGATAAGAAACAACCAATCAATATTTAATAATTAAGTTTCATACTTCCTAAGCAAACACACAAATAAATTAGCTTGACATGGAGAAAATGCAAGAATACACACAAATAATCAAAGACATAATTGAATTAATGAAGTAAAGACTTATCTTGATGTAAGATAGGGTTTAAAACCCTAAAATACTCGTACAAGACACCTTAGGTTCGGTTTTAGGTTTTACTCCAAAAGACTTCCACAAAAGACCTAAAAATTTGGATTCTATATATAAGATTACATATGCGACGCGCACCTTATGTTTCGTGGACGCCGTGTCGCCGCTATTGGGTTTCGCCTTGGCCACGTTAACCTTGCGACGGGCCACCTTATGTCCGCTACGTCCTCTCTTCCTCGACATCGTCCTGATTGCATCTAGGCCGCCCGAGTAGCGACGACCTACTCTTTCACAACCCGACGCTACTTGAAAATACGAAGCTGAGTTCTCAGATCGTCAAAATCTTGGGACGCAAGGCCGCATTAGCACCGACGCCGCCTTCTAATTTCAAAGAATCGATGTGTCTCGATTTTGACTTTGGCCATTTTCTTCATATTCGCGCTTTTTGTCCAAATAAGTGTCATTCCAAGATTTTGCCTTAAAAGTGAAAAGGAACGATATTAAGCAATAACGGACACAAAGTGATCAAATAAGGACTTAAACGACCCCTCAAAATGGTACCTTTAAAACCTTATCAAATATCCCTACACTTGTTATTTGCTTGTCCTCACAAATGTGCTTTTAGCCAATTAATTTATAAGTTGTGGTCATTTAATTCAAAACGGTCCACAACACATATAAGCCCCAAAAGTCATAACAAGCACGGAATTACATACTAGCACCTCACATGGGGTGTTTGGATACTCACATCTCTCTCGGGTATATATGAAATATAACAAATAGAAATGGAAGATAAACACTCATTAACCGTCCTAGTACATAGATTACCATAGGCTCGAGAATAGATAAACCTCCATCGCTTACGTGAAGTTAGGAGAAAGACTATCAAAGAGGTCTTTTAATGGGTTGTAATGTTAGGCTTACTTGTAGGGAAACAAGGGTTTGGTGGGATAGGCTATTTAGTGGTGGCAAGTCAAAATCTCTATGTTAAATGCATATGAAGAATGGCGCTTGTTAAGCCAAGACTCAAGACACTCTAAACTCTAGATAACCTAAATAAATAAACATAAATTTAAAGGATAGATGTAGGATGGTAGCCCGTATATATATATATATTTTTTTCACTATATTTTTTTCTTCTTTTTATTTTTTCGATTTTTTTTTTTTTTTTTTTTTTTCATACACTTTACTCTACCATCCTCTACGATAACATCAAAATACTAGGGATTTATAGGCACATCCCTACACTTGAGTTTTTATTACTCTAACACTAATTTGACCCGATTTGAAAAGATCAAAACACTGGGTACATTATTACGCAAACAAAGGGAATTTGAATTTAACGCTTCTTCCCGCCATTTCATAAACTTTAACTTTTCCCATGAATCCCAATCGTCCCAAAACTCAGATACAAAGGATATGACTCGACTTAGAAACTTATGCAAGCAACTAGATAATTGAACTAAGGGTTTGGGGTGATATACAAACATTTGCACTAAAAGTGAGTGCATAAGGGTAGGCTAAGGCGATTTGGGTGTATATTCGGGGGTGTAAACAATGTTTTCATTGATATTCCGAAAACCAAACATCACGAGAACCGCGAAAAGGATAGGCTCGAGGGTTAACTAGGGTATCGTGTACTAAAGATGAGTACAACGCAGTGGTGTGGGGGAATTACTCAACCGATATGGAAGAGGTAATTATATTACGTGTATCAAACAAGGGTTATCCTAATGCCCTTATCATTTAGTTATTCCTAACTACACAAGTGTAGCCTCACTATGCATCTCGAATGCATCACAAAACAAGTTCTAGAATCTAATATACTACCGGTTCACACTCTAAGCATTGAAGATGAATGCTTTAATTCCTACTAATCTAAGGGCGATCCTCACATTTGGTGGAATTGGGTGGTAAAGGGTTTTGGCTAGTCATGCAACTTCCTATCCATGAGACGCTTTTGTTAAGACTAATGGCCCACCCTATATGTCATAAAAAATTTTAAATTTGGTGCCAAAATGACCCTAACCGACATTTTCTCATGGTTTATTACACAATCACAATCGACAAAGCAAATAGTCAAGGATAAGCATAGTTTCAAAATTCTGCTTTATTTTCCCTCCCTACACTTAAACCGAACATTGTCCCCTAATGTTCCCGAAAGTATCAAAGTTATGATAAAAGAAGGTAATTAAAATGAAAGAAACTAATACTCCCCGATTAGCTCGGTAGGATCCGTATGGTTAAATCCTTTTCAAGAAGAATTATCAAGTGAAAAGCTCCTTCCAATCTTATGTAATTTCTTCTTGACAAACTAAACCCGCAGACACTTGAAGAAAATAAACGAAACCTTCACAGAAATTGGCGGTAATAATATATATAAGACCGATTTAAACTAGGATATATATGCAATGGATGTTTGCTGCACTTCTAAGAAAATTAAGACCGGAAAATTCCAAAATTTATGTCGGCTCGTAAAACGAGAAAAAGTAACTGATGTTTTACTCCTTCTCGACGCCCACAGTTATCCTCGACAAAAATCGTCTCATGATTTTCCAAAAATTCGAAAATTTACATCTTTAGAACTGGAAAATTTCGCAAAACATCCATTGTGACTCGACACAAGCATTTGACTCCGAACAAACAAACATATATATCTTTAGTTAATTGTTATTCTCATGTTTACGCTTCTTTTGAAAACGTGTAATCCTCCCTACACTTATCCCTTATGTAAAATACCTTTATATGCAATTAAGACGAGGTTAAAACAAAATAAAGCATTTTACAAATTTAAACATGAGGATAAACAATTAATAAAAGATATATGACACTAACAAGCAAACAATTAAGCATGGGTTGCCTCCCACGAAGCGCTTTTCTTTATTTAAGAGTCTTGTAGCTAGACTCGTAGTCGTGCTCCTACGCTTTCTCATTACCGCCTCTTCACGGTTTCTAATGGGGATTCCATGTTGTAGAAGTGCCCTAAAATGCGCTTCTAAGAGTTCATCCTCTCCCCAATCGGTCCTATATTCCGTCCTAGGCTCAAGCAATCCTTATAGAATCCAAAATCTTAGCCATAACATAATCAACACCTTTTTCCCTATCCTCATCATTCCTATAATAGACCGATGCTTAAGTTCCTTTTCATCATTGAGAGTGATGAAAACTTCTCAATCTTAAACGGCATTTGGTGTTTATGTCATCGGTCTCATTCTTGAATCGCACTACTCCTAACGAGGAGTCATAGGTCATCCCTGCTTTATGAATGGTTTTCCTAGAATAACATGGGATAAGCTAGGGTCTATGGTCGTGCTATCATCCACAATTATGAAGTTCGTAGGAAACGTGAAACTACCTACATAAACGGGCAATCCCTTAATTCTTCCTAGAAAATTGCAACCAACATTAGGATCATTGGGGTCTTGCCTAGTTGGAATAGGCTTCTTCAATATCCAATTGTAATAGGTGCTAGTCATTATGTTGATTGGGGATTTATGATCAATGTTGGCTTTTTACACAAAAAGGTGTCCTATGACACATGGTATGTTAAGATTCCAAGGGTTCCCAAACTTGATTCGAGGACTTTTCCTAACATACATGTGACCTAAGATCACGACTAAGTGAGGGTGGCGTAGATAGTTCTTCTTCCGTAGGAAATTTGTTGAAATAGTCAATGTCTACTTCATCTACTTCCTCAAGTGTTTCATCATCCACAAGTGTATAGTCCTCTCGTCATTTGTTTCATTAGGTTCAACTAAGGCGATATTATTGACTTAATCGACATGCTTCGTTAGCTTGCTTGGATCCTTAATCTCTATACCCAAGGCTCTGGAGTTGAGATAGCACTAACCTTCTTATCACTATTAGTTATGGCTTTCAAAAGGTTGTTCATTTTCCTATCCATCTCGGTTTGTTGATGGTTAAAGCGGTCCGAGAGCTTAGCCATTTGGGTTTCTTGGGATGCAACTAGGTTTTGCAACATCCCTTCGATGTTTTGTTGGTTAGGACCATTAGGGGCCATGAGAAATCATTAGAGGTGAATTTTTGGTTTGTCCCTCAAGAGAAGTCGGGCTTGTTTTTCCATGCTCACGGTTTCATTGAAAATCCTAGGTCCGTGTGTTGGAATCTTCCTCCGCCCATTAATACGCCGAGGATGCGAGTCAATGTATGCGTGTTCGGGATCGCGCGTGCCGCTGTTATGAGGATCACAAAACGGCTCGCACGAGGAAGAAACTTTGTTCACATGGTGTGAAGACTTAGGATTTTCAGAGGAACTCATGAGGAATTTAACTTGATATTCAAGTTCGATCATCCTACGGTCGGGAGGAGGCAAGGAGATTGCCTTGACGGTTTTGGGCAGCTCACGGGGTCATCCCAACTTTCGCTGTCACAGAGGCGAGGTCCTCTATTATTTCCCATGATTCTTCGCGGTGAGATCACTAAGTTTTCCACCGCCGCTTGGTCAATGGATCGCTTAGGGGGAAGTTGACATGATCATAAAAGATTTGGACTCGGAGCCAAAGATCAATGCCGTGATGAGGGACTTTCATGAAGTAAGTCCTGAATCGGGTCCATGCTTCGAGAGATTCACCTTGACGTTGTTGGAACATCAAGATGTCATTCCTAAGCTTAGTGGTTCTCCCCGTGGAAAAATCGAAAAGAAGCGAGGGTAAGATCATCCCAACTTGAGATGGAGCCAGGAAGTCGCCAAGCCAATTACTAGCTTGGTCCCGAGAGAGAATTGGAAGAGACGCAGCGTGGTCTCCCGAGTAGTAGCATCAAGGTCGATGGAATCGACAATTTTGAGGAAATCCTCAGATGTCGATTTGGATCTTCTAACGAAGTCCATGGAATGCACATCCGCTTTGCACCAACCGGATGGTGCGGATCGCAGGGCCGTAGGTTGGGCTTGGTCGGGAAGCTCAATGGTGTTCCCATAGCCTAAGCGCTTGGTCTGAATACTCACCAAGAGTACGGCTCTGGTGGGTCAATTGGGCGGGTTGATGAATGGGTGGTTATCACCTTCCATGATGAAAAGTGATGGGGTCACGAACAAAAGTCACGTAGGCGGGGGATGACTCAAGAGAAGGCTAAAAATGAGAAAAATTTACTTGATAGGAATCAAGCAAAGAACCTAAACGAGGTGGACTACT
This sequence comes from Chrysanthemum lavandulifolium, assembly GCA_022545495.1. Classification (NCBI taxonomy): domain Eukaryota; kingdom Viridiplantae; phylum Streptophyta; class Magnoliopsida; order Asterales; family Asteraceae; genus Chrysanthemum; species Chrysanthemum lavandulifolium. The sequence continues at coordinate 110,774,365 of CM040244.1, forward strand.
AACTAGCTATTCTATTCCGCAATGGCGCCTAAAACTTGATAACGCCATAAGCGCTGCTCGGGGTCAAGGAAACTTCCTTTCTTCGAGCAAGTTTTATAACACCCTAGGCAAGCGAACCTAATCGTTGTAGTGTAGTAATTAGGGTAAGCCACGGTATTGATATCGCTTCTGGGGAATAGGAATGCTAGTAAGGAGTTACTACGCTAAGTTTAAGGTTGAGGAAGATTATTTTTATCTTTTATATTTTATGAAATGGAAAGGTACCTAATCTCGGTATTGATTCGGGGTTTGGTATTTCACCGATTACCTACTATTATCTAATTATCTAAACTAAGGTTGTGGAGTCTATGTCTAATTAATGTGCTCAGATGATAGTTTAAAGATGTGTTTACTTAGGTTGTATTACTCCTTAATTATCTCCTATTGATGGTTGAGTTGTCACGCCTTATTCCTAGTCAATGCTGTGTCTAAAGTTGTAGGCATGCCGCTTCTCCTAACTCTTGAACTTACCAAAGGGTCTCGCCTACAAACCCACTAGGATGATAAACCCTACTCTAAGGCGCCCCTGGATGGTTTAGCCTACAACTACTCGTAATTATATTCTAAGGTTCAAAGATGAATCAAGCATTAAGTACACAATCTAATAACCTATCGTGATTACTAGATCATTAATCAACTAAGATAAGAAACAACCAATCAATATTTAATAATTAAGTTTCATACTTCCTAAGCAAACACACAAATAAATTAGCTTGACATGGAGAAAATGCAAGCATACACACAAATAATCAAAGACATAATTGAATTAATGAAGTAAAGACTTATCTTGATGTAAGATAGGTTTAAAACCTAAAATACTCGTACAAGACACCTTAGGTTCGGTTTTAGGTTTTACCCAAAAGACTCTCCACAAAAGACCGAAAAATTTGGATTCTATATATAAGATTACATATGCGACGGCGCCACCTTATGTTTCGCGGATCGCCGTGTCGCCATTGTGGTTTCGCCTTGGCCACGTTAACCTTGCGACGGCGCCACCTTATGTCCGCTACGCCGTCTCCTTCGCCTCGACGTCGCCCTGATTGCATCTAGCCGCCCGAGTAGCGACGACCTACTCTTTCACAACCGGACGCCGCCACTTGAAAATACGAGTTTGAGTTCGATCGTCACAAAATCTGGGACGGCGCCGCACTAGAACCCGACGCCGCCGCTTCTAATTTCAAAGAATCGTGAGTGTCTCGATTTTGACTTTGGCCATTTTCTTCATATATTCGCGCTTTTTGTCCAAATAAGTGTCATTCCAAAGATTTTGCCTTCAAGAGACCTAAAAGTGAAAAGGAACGATATTAAGCAATAACGGATACAAAGTGATCAAATAAGTGATCAAAATGGTAAAAACAGTCAAGAAAAGGCTAAAACCGATCAAGATGACGAAGTGAACTATGATGTTTTTCTTCTCAACGCCCAACTCGCTCCAAGGAGAAAACTTCAACCTCCTAAGGACCCTCGAACCTCCTCATGACTCTTCATCATCGATTCATCCTCTCACTCTTCACCACCACCATCCGTAAGAGCAACCAAATCCACATCCAAATCGCTGAAGAAACCAATGTACTCTTGGATTTCTCGAGCAAAGACAAGGATCGTTAAAGTCGCCAAGCAAGTCGTGAAGAAAGACATGCTTTACCGAAGTCCTTGACTGTGTTCAAGATCTTCATGACGAGAATGACAAGATGTCACCGAAAGGGAGTACATCCGAAGTTCATGCAACGTGATCCTCGGGAAATGAACGAGATGATCAAAGGTTACACTCACAAGTTCCTTCTTGACATCGCTCGTATGACAAGAGAAATGTACACCAAACAACTCTATCCGAATCTATTGCATTTGGCCAAGCAAACTATGAGATCAACACCTATGCAAGTAAACATCAATCCAACTTGATCCCATAATATTCTCGATGTCAATTGGTTTCAGTGCTCGGTATCTCAAATGTCTAAACGATCCGCAACATTTGCCTCTTACGAAGGTAAATTGTTTGAAGCATTGTCGGAATACCAACTTAAATCAAGATGCGAGAAGAAGTCGAGAGGCCCAAGCGCCCAAGAGACTATGAAGATAAGGATAAAGATAAAGAGCCTAAACGCCCAAGAAAACCGGTGAATCATCCTCCATGCAACCTCCACCCCAAAGGACTCCACCAACAACGATCTCTCCACGCTCTTCTATCTAAAACCTCAGACTCGAGTTACCACCCCAAACTACGAAACCCGTGATCACTTTGAGTACACCGGTGGTGACGATGAGGAAGTCTCGAGCCCCAACAACAACCCACCTCTCCCGCTTTAACAACAAAGAAACCATCATCCTCATCAAAGCCTAAGAAAAAGAAGAAGACTCCCAAGGTCGATGTCGTCTCATGGCTTGACGATGACGACACCGAGTATGATTGGTTCTCCACACTTGTTGTCCGCTACACCCGCATTAACCGATGACCAAGATATGGTAGAAGGTAGTACGCTGGAGCATGCTAAGTTAATGCAAGAAAAGTTCCGCGTGAAGAAGATGACAAAATCGAGTTGAAACGAATCAAGAATGAAGCCTTTCAAATACTCAAAGACAACCTCGAAAGTGTTATTGAAGTTGAATATCACCTTGAAAACATAGCACGAGCCATGTCCAACAACATTGATTGGCTCAACCTCAAGCAAACATCGACTACACCGTAAAAGACAACGCCCATACTACACAGTTGGACCAAACCTCTACCTACCATTGGTCGACCAGATCAACCTCATATTCCATTTCGATACTTCTTCAACAACGACCGGAATTTCTTCTACATGGTAGCGATGTGTCAAAGAAATACGCTACATCACTTACACTTCCGCTCCCAGCACCATATACTCCAACCGCATAGCCATCGAGGAAAAGGCTAACCACATGTTCAACAACAGTGGAAGAGTATGACATCGATGCAATCAGATGGGATTCACCATTGGCCGGCACGCCGACGAATCTACTACGTGTCGCCAGTTCAGAATCTCAACATGAAGTGCATAGTGATAAAGGAATCGTTGTTCTTAAGCATGTTGCTCTTCGTCTAAATGGGATTACACCTTCCTAAAGAACATCGTGGTCAAAAGACAAGACGAAAAGGACTATGCTTTCGTGAAGCGGACTTTCGAATTTGTCTCTCAACGACATTGAAGATCTATATCTTGCAAAGGTACAGGACGCATGAGACAATTCTCCATAGAAATTCAACGTGAATACATCAAGTCCTTGCTTATCTTCATCGAAGCATCGTAATCCGTGAACGTGTAGAAGATCTACAACTTGTCGCTGAGTCGACGCACACGTGTCAACTTCACCAAACCTCGCCAGAACTTCCTCGACATAAACCATCTTCCTCAATACACTCTCATCAAGAAACCCTTGGAGTAGTCACCGCAGTGAACTACACCGCAACCGCTTGATGGCGGTAGAGCTTCATAAGTTTGGTGATTCAACATTGAAGCATGTCGTGATGGACTAGCTTATCGGTTAAAGGCGATTCAACAAGGCATTGGGTCACAAAAGAGATGGGATTCTAAGGAAAGACGGATGTCAAGAGAATCATCAAACGATTGATGAAAGGTTGTTTCGAAGGGACCAGCCTGTAACATTGGAAAGCTTCAGTAGGTGGTCGCCCTCGCATTAATCTCACAGATATCAACGCCAGCCGCATTCCCGAGTTCTTGCCGACCTACCCGAAATTCCTGGTACCCCTTAAATTGTCTCAATTTCATACTAATTTGATGTGTACTTATATATTGACAATGGCTTGTACACACATAACAAGAGGTACAACCCGTTTTGTAATGAAAGGACCCCGTGGTACGCTTCAAAGGCCACAATCCTTATAAAAGGAGCGAAAGCTCTTACTTTTGAGTAAAACCTATCAAACCTTTCAATTTTCAAGGTTTTGCTCAAAAGAACAAGTACTTCCCTTACGTTTTCAAAACCTCAAAAGTTAGTATTACTTGTCGAGGGGAGTATTTGACTTAAAACTTTGTTCACAAATTATTCTTTGTGTAATCTTCCCACAAAACTCAAAATGGTCATATGTATTCTCAACATTTCTTCAAAAATAACACTTATATGCCATTTTTGAGGGGGGGAAAATTATGTGATAAGAAATATGTTGTCAAACTGCTATTGATTTCTCGTGTGAAAAGACTTCAACCCATGAATTGACGGGAACTGAACAGTCTTACTTTGAAAAGATTTGTCTTCCAAGACTTATCCAAGTAAATTGTACCTATTCAAGAAACTCTTGATAGACATGAACTGTGACGGGTTTGACAACCTTTCGGGGTTGTCCACATCTTCAAGGTAGTTATCAGAGCTAGTTGTCACCTAAAAGCTGACAATGTATCTCTTTAACTATGCAACGAATCGTGTCTCACAAGGATTGTCTATCTTGAGTCGATCAATTCAAAAGTGCGCGCTTTTCCTCACCGCAGATTTATGTCAAAACTCTTAAGCACATGTGGAGGGGGAGTATTTCTGAAAATCTAAAACTCTTGAAGTGTTCAAACATGTTTTTCATTCACAAACACTTCGAGAGATTTTCATGAAAATGGTTTTATGGCAATGGAGTTATAAGGTGATTAAGGTTAGGAATAACCGTCCTATGATCCGCCAGAGCCGGAGGGATCTACCCAAGGACACTACCAATAGTTAGAATTAGAAGTCCTTAGGTATGATTATAAAAAGGAGAAAATGAGAATCGGAGAAAGAAGGAGTTGAAGAATTAAAAAGAAATGCAAAGAAAAGGGTGAAAAGAAATAGCCTCCGCATTATTCAACTTAGGGCATAATCGGTTCAATTCATATGCTATTGGTTGTCACTTAGTGACACCGTATTGAAGATTAAAAGTCGTCATGGACCCAAAGACGCATGCACTAAACCTTCTTAGCCACTCAAGTTTCTCCCAATGTGCTTGTTTCATTCTCACAGGGAACCCTACGTAAACTATCGGCTTTCTCTTAGATATTGCCGGTATTGAAGAAGGAGACCTCTCCCTTGTCTCCGCCAGAAAACCAAAGTGCACTATTGAGTCTAGAGCCACGAGATTCATCAAAAGATCTCTTAGGTACACTTGACATTTCATCACTTGTTGTTCAACAATAAGAACAACAAGGGTACGTTATCGAGTCCTACACGATCCTAGCAACTGTCGAGAACATTTATGAGAGGTTCACTATTGTGATCCTCGCGATTGAATGGAAACTCCCGCCGTGGTCAACATCTAACACCTCGACAAAGAGTCACTTCGTAACTCCCCGGATTACGCTTAGTGTGTCTCAAACGGTCTACGTGAGGGTGATGCTTCGTACCTCAACGACTTATCCGAATCAGAGGTGTACTTCGACATCGTGTTATCTCACTTGTGGGACTCCAGCTCAGAACGGCCTTTGTGAGAATTAGAGTTGTGTTTTCACACTATGTCATAACACTCTCAAGTTCAAACTTGTAAGTGCCGGAATCCGCTTATTACTAACCTTTCTTATGTTTTCTTCTTATGGAAGCTCGAGCGGACCGATCGTGCGATTCTTCACATGCTCATACCAACAACATCACTAATGGAAGTTCTATCAAAAGGCAACACAAAGTCCGAAAGATTCTTCATCAAGTCAAAGAATCTACAAAGTTAAAGACTAAGAGAACTTCATCAAGATCATAATCCAACTTTAAAGAGCGCAAAGTGAGCATGTTAAAGAATGACGTGAGACACTCAGAGCAACGGTCGACTCGATGCGATAACAACAACATACTATCACTACCATCACAAAGAACAAAGATCAAAGAACAAAGATGACGCCAAAGGTAATACTTCAAAGGAAACAATTTCTCTACATCGGGAGATTGTTCGAATCAAGACACTTCTTCTCACAAGAAAGAAGAATGTCGAAGACGCCAAAGCTACTATTACATCAAGACCTAAATCGTTTATCACTCATTCATTCATCACTAACACTTAGGGAGATTGTTGGAATCACTCCTAAACCTTAATTCAAGTGTTAGTGATTCATATGTAATAGTTAGCTTAATATGGCCTTTATGTTAGTTATTGCTTAGGCTTATGTAGAAGGCCCATAAGCCCAGCCAAGCCCAATAAGGAAAGGATGGGAACTTGGAGTGTTGCCCTAGTTCCTCCTATAAATAGTCTTGTAAACCTTCTATGAGGGTTGGTTGTTCACTTTATTAACTCTTTCACTCTCACGCATAACCGTTTCATATTCATACGTGTGTGTTTGTTGTTCAACCGATCTATATCTCTTCTCTATTTCTTCATATTGATGCTTGTATTATTAATATGATGACCTAATGTAGGCTCATTGTTAGGTAGGCTACAGTAGCCACCATTCCACGCCAAAGGGTTTTTTTTTTTTTTTGGGTTTGTTTTAATTTGGTGGGTTTATTTCTTTTTGTTTGTGTTTGTGATGTGTTTGTGTAGGTTTGGAAGGAGTGTACTGCGTGTGTGTGTGAACTTGTGGTAGTGAAGGTAGATAGATGAAGAAGATGACTTTATGGAGTAAAAGATAAGGGTAGGTTACTTAACTATGGTTGAGTTTGTGTTTTTATTATAGTACATGCCAACAGATATACGGAGTAGTTAAGTATTGATCAAACAATGCATATTGCACGTATTTCCACTATGTTCCTGCATTTTGGGCATTTGGTTTCCATTTTATTTTGAACAAATATTTTTATACAAGAGTGTATAACAATTAACAAAACATACTAAAATCTCTTGAGTAGTGGTAATAAAATTGCACTTAGGCTGCTAATGATTTCTGACATTAAAGTTAAAGAACTTCGAGATAAAAAAGTGCGCAACAACCTTCGACAAGACATCATGATTTTTTATTTTATTTTTAATTTAGTGTACTTTTCTATGTCTAATTTTTATTTTACGTACTTTTTTTTATTTAATATACTTTTTAAATTTTATGTCGTTTTTTTATTAATGTAATGTGTTTTTTATTAATTAAATTAAATTTTAGTTAAATATATTGTTTTATTTAAAAAAAGCACTACGGCACCAGAAAACTGATGTTATGTTAAGAGGCTTTGATGCCATGGGACAAAACTCTATGCCATGATCAAAAGCGATTGGCGCCACTACTTTTTCACACTCAAGACTACCTTTCTGGCGACGAGATTGTACCTGGCCCTCTCACATTAACCACGCGTTAACAACATTAACATGACAGAGATCTTGACACCCCTATGTTTCTGCTGTCGTCATCCTTACAATCTCATAATTTCTTTCTTTTCAATTTAACTTAAGTTCCCCTTCCCCAAATAAATAATATAATATTTGTATTTTATACAGTAACTATTTATCATCAACTCTGAAGAAGAAAAGAGTTTGTTTGATCCACAAAAGTAAACAAAGATGTTTGGTGATGCAGGAGAATCACCTTCTAGGTAACTTTCATATTTTTTTTTATCACTTCACATTTTAGTGTAACCCGTTTTATTAGATATTTTTTTGATTAGGGATTTATGAACTATTGCTGTTTGGTTATTTTAAGTGTTTAGTGTAATCAAAATATTTGGGGGTGTTTATTGGATCAAGAGGGTCTTTGGGATTTTGCTTATTTTTGAAAATTAAACAATTTTGGAAATGCTATAAGCCATAGGTATAAGAATTCGGAAATAGCTTATTCAAAACAAGTTATTTCAAACAGAAATAACCAGATAAGTGTTTTTATAGGTGCGTTATCTTGGATTAGTGTGGTTTTGTAGAATTAATAAGATATAACTGGTCTGTCCCACAATCAGAGTTCCAAACATGCATTAGGTGTTTTTGTAGATAAATTATTATTGCATCTATTTTTCAATGTTTGTGATAAATAAATTACTTTTTTAGGCATGAATTGTTGAGTATGGTGAAGAAGCATTCAAATTTAATAGGAAAAACAGTAGTAGACGAGCAAGATGCTTCTGATGTTGAAATGGATCAAAAGTTTTGGCACGATGTTTTGGATCTATATTTCATTGCTGGGAGGGAGTTAAAAGATCAGCAAGATGATGATCTCTTATTCTTTGTTAAAAAAGTGGTATTGCCTTTAACCTCATATACTCGAATGCAACTATGAATTATTTACTTTGTGCTTCATGTTGTGATTTTTGGGTTTCAGAGCTTGCATGGTTATGGCTTCAATGATAATCTTGAAGGAGACTCTCCTTACTTTGTACGCAGGTGGGCTCCCAAGGTAAATAAACCAATGATAAATGTTACAGTATCTTAATTCTAGACTTTTGTGTGTTATATCTAACGGGGCTAGAAATATGTTATATATTGTTGTTATAGCTTTGAAAAATTTATGATTAGATGTTAGCGCCTGTAAGATTTATATGGGATGTGGATCTAAGCTGAGTTACTAGATTGATGTTAATATAATGTATCTTTTGACAGTTGGATGATTTAGTTGGAGAGAGCTCAGTTATTGTAGATTGGAGACGCTCATTGTACTTAAATTTAATTGCCCACACTTGTGATAGTGTGACAGTGGCAATTTGCAGGTATTTGCACCTTCTCAGATACTGTAATATACCAAAGTTTTATATCCGTTTTGTTTCCTGAAATTTTGATTAGCATTACAATTATTACCAAGTGTATTAATGCCGTATAATGTAAACATATCCTCTTCGTGGCTAATTCCGTATATAAAATGCTTACCTCGCTTTCTATTAGCTTGTATGCTTGTATATTTCTGTTATAGCCCTAAAATGAGAAATTATGTAATAAACATAAAACATTTCTGATTATGCCCAAAAACATTGTTTAGTGACATTCTGATGTCGAGTAAAAGCTGAACTTCTTTGTGGAATTCTTTTGTTAACAACCACCCATTTGCAGATGTCTTACTTAATTACTTAGCTTAAAACAAGCCTTCACTGTCTAATTAAATTATATTTGAGAGAGTCTTTAGTCATTTTAATAAATGCAAGTGAGCCTTACAATCTAATTACATATCACATATTGACATCGATGTCCAAATGTCAAGAAACCTGCTGTCTGCAGAAACTTTGAAAAGTCTTATTTATTACTATATCGAGCATTCTAGTTTGTGCAAAGTCATCATCTAATGATTGTTTTGTGGGGTCCCGTGGATTTCTTTGCCAGGTAGATGCAAACTAAGCTCTTGTCTGCATGGCTACACATATGATCATGTGATTTTATATAATCCATACAAATGAAACAAACCACAAAACATGTTTTTCTCAAGATGGTTGTGTAGGTTAAAGCTTAAGCCCTAACAGTTATGAAACATTGACGAAACTCTTTCGGCAGTATTGTATTTCTTTCTTTCTTTTTCCATTTCTAAAAGGACGTGATTTGTTTCAGTCATCAATCTCTTCAAAATCATCAGAATAGCCAAGGAACCCCACTATCTCCTATATACAAGGTAACTTTTCTGGTTAACTAAGTCTAGTTTGCTAGTATTCTTGAGTATGTGTTATTCTTATTATTATTTTTTTTCAACAATTACCTTTATTATAGTCATATTTATTTATCATTTACATCACTGATCATGCAATACACCAAGTTTGCTTTCTTCCGGGCCATGTATTGCTTCTATGAGCGACTAATCGTAACTTCCTAGATAAATTATTGTATGTGGAGACAAACTCAGGTCACTGGTGTAAGTGATGTTTCTTGTGATGCTTTGATGGTTTCTTTTAAGAGTTATTTTGTCGTGTAATAATGGGTTTATACTTTATAGCGCCTACGCCTAACCATCAAAAGCCTTGCTTTTATATATATTTTTTGTGACAACCCCCTTTTTCCGTAATTAGAAATGGTCATTGTCTACCCACAAGGGCAATAGTCAGGTATAAATGAATTATAACTAACCATCCAGAGACATTTTTAAGTTGCAAACACTGAAATTCGGTCTTAGTTGTTAAATGATATGAATACGAGTCAAAACTGGGGTCAAGTGTTCCAGCGGTGCAAAAAGAAATAAGTTGAGGGACCTTTGGGTTGGTTTGAAGCCTGGGAGAGATAGAAGTAATCTTTTTGTTTATTGTTTACGTATTAGAATTATATTAGGATTCCTTATTTACATTTCTTGTTTATGAAATCTGGTGGGTATTTTATTCACAAAGATTATCAGTTTTGAAATAGAGTTATTTAGAGTCGATAGACTAGGGAGATACCTGCTTCACAAATTGCAGGAGGTATTTGTTCTTTACATTTGTTCTTTTTCTATTGATCAAGAGTATTAGCCAATTTGATTCATATCATATGTATCATTAAACTTGTACTTGGCAAGAGTCGATCACTAAGAATGGACTCAGTTTACATTGAAAGTGACCACTCAGACCTGTGACATGGAAATACACGAGACTTGCTCGATGACTCACAAAATATGGTCGACTGCTTCGGGTACCTAGCACCTTGTAACTTGTAGGAGTAGGAGTAGTATACTAGTCTTCACTGTTTATTGAATGTAACCATCAGTCCATTGACTCTCAATTGTTAAAGTTTTAGAGTAATTCCAAAATATTACTGGTGTAACTTGACTTTTGATGATTTGAATTTGTGATTCATTTTAAAAGATCCCACAATCTCACTTCCTTAGCTATCAAACGAAGATAAACCTAGACATCCTTATAACAGGTTTTTAAACGACTTCCACTTCATTCTTTTGTCGGCGTGCGGCTAGGTGTCATATTGACAACCATTGTGGCTGCCATCAAATTGTTTGGTGCCAAGTGGAGTTAAAATAAAAGAAAATTGAGCGGGCTTTGTCTTTTGGACATGTTTTCTGGACATTTTCGCATAATTGAAACTCAAGAAATTGCGTGAGGTGATTGAACGGGTTAGGATTTAAATTAAATTAAATGGCCACCACTTTACCTTACGATCTTTTTAAAGATGAACTAAGACACTAGAGTTTTCATTTTGCATTTCAAATACATTTTTAATTCTTATAAATGAAAATTAATCAATAATATATTTATTATTTATAGTGTTTAAGATTTTGAACAAATGTAAGTGAAACTCGATTTCTCAGATATGATGAAAATGAAAGTGAAACTCGATACTCGATATTACTAGGAACACTACTCTCGAGCAAAGCCAGGTAATGGTAGTAAATTGCAATGTAACTACCTTGTAATATGGTGAAGAATCGTCATGTGGGATAAAAAGAGGCACTGTCGCTTGGTCAGTGAACATTTTTAAATTCACAGTGATGGGTTAAGGAAAATAAGTTCAAGGCTAAAGACGATACATGTTCTGATTTGTGAAATATACTATAAGTTTGACATGACTTTGAATTCATTTATCAAGACGTGAGCAGAAAAAACAATGAATCAAACATTGAAGAATAGATACATATTATGATTTGTGAAATATACTATAAGTTTGACATGACTGTAGTTCATGCTCTATGGCAACATTTATGTGGCAAAGCATTGCCATGTGGAAAGAGTTTGAAATTGTTGGAGAGTTCAGTTAGGAATCGAAATTTTCTTGTTTTTGCTGAGACAAGTGTCACATACTTGAAGAAGGCTTGAATAAATAGAGAGGAATGGAAGAAGATGAGCTACACAATATGTCACATGACTGGGCTCACAAAAATATAGTTCAATCGCAAATTTTCTTCTAAGTGGCAAAGTAGCACAAACATTGTGAGTTCGATTAAGACGCCATGTTGTGAACCATTGCACGATCTTTTCTTTCACAGCATATGTGTCAGTTGATCTCACTATAGGTTGTCACTTGGATAATCACAACAAAATTTATGATCGACCTTTGCTATCTTTTGGTCAAACCATTGGGCGCAATTGTGCACCGCCTTTCATCATTCTTCTTTGTAGTTATTCCAACTCTTCTTCGGACATTTTACCTCCATCAAGTATGTGACTTTTGCCTGGAGATAAGGTGGAAGTTTCAATCATTTACTTCACTTTCCCACGAATCTCACAACTTCTTTCCATGATAGATACTACACCATACAAATGACAAAGCTTCACAGCTATCATGTTAAAGGGTGTCCTACTAATGTTCTTATCGAAATCAGCAAGGAAGTGCTGGTCTAAGTATAGAGTTTTTTCAAGTGTTCATACATCTGCATTAATGCCATGATTTGAGCATGAGTGACCTCCCATTTGGCACGTTTGTTCTTGTCTACGTGGTTGGAACTGGAGTACTGAGATCAGTATGACCCCAAAAGTTATTCTCCTCGAGTAGTCACTGAAGTGGCAGCATCACACTTGTCTCAAATGATGGCCCAGGATCTTAATCAAGAGTGACTAAGGATATGGTATTGAAATAGATAGAATTGTAAAACCAGAAACACATCATGATTGTGTCTGCGATACCATAAGAAATGTAGATATTTATGCGATACCAAACTCAAAGTACCATTAGAAGTTAAAAAATAGTTCTTGGTGATCAATCTGTCTAACTCTAAATGCACATTCATTGACTCACATCTGATTTTGCAAATAGATACTGCTGTATTAGCTATACTATGACAAGATAATTTATTATGATATCTTGAATGAGTTTTCCTTTCACCTCAGTCTTTTGTGTTTATGCGACCTTTATCTCATGCAAACTGTTGATATCTAATATGCAAATCATAACCTATATATGTATTATAGCTAGGTTTCTAATTACCTTATACAGACAGTCTTCGTCAGTAGATCCCTCATTTGAATGTTCATACTATTTTGAGTTTTTCTATTAATATTTCTATTTTCTAGTAGGAATTTAATTTTATTACTGGCCAATGACTTTTAAAGTTTCTGTATCTAGAAAGTGGCATTAACCATGCTTCTTAAATGTGTCTTCAGATAGTGAAACCGTCTATGCATCTCCAACCCGTGTCAATTTTCACTTGGACTCGAGAAAGGTAAACAATCTTGTCATCCTTTAATGCTGTTTATTATTTTGTACCCTGACTATATGTTGTCAGTTTTGAAGCCCTGGTGTTTGTTTTTCCAGGAAGTCGAGACCAAACCTGCATATCCAGATATATGTTTTGCAGTTGATGACTTTGATTCTACATTTGATGCTGTGGTAAGTTCTTAACATACATAACCTTATGACTGTCATTCACAGGCAATGAAAAGTTTACCTTTGGTAGTTAGCTTGTCTCTTCCAGAAACTAATACATTTTACTTAGAAGTTGCAAGATGGGCCAGTTTATGGTCGGGCTTCAACATATCATTCATAGTACGTGTTGAAACAGGCCGAGTTGGGTTGAGTTGTCCCATAAACACTAGCATTTTCATTTTTCACTCAACATATATGTAAAAAAATGTGTCAAGCATGACTTCAAGATGCTCTATTATAACAAATCTCCAGAAGTAAAACGATTAAGGAGGTTGATTGCCTAGAAATAGAATGTGGGCGACTGTCATACCAATTGGCGAGTTCCGCTTTTTAGTTAGTTTTTATTTTTCATTTACCCGTTTTTGACCCATCTTTTATGAAAAGTACCCAAACCGACCCATCCATAAGCCAATAGGTCAAAATTCACACATCTTTATGAATACGTCATTGCAAGCTCTTTCCTTTTTCAGGTTTTAACGGATACAGACCATTGCTACTGCGTCCTTTTAAATGCCGTTGGCGGGGCAGCATTTCCAAGTGAAAAGTCATCACACGATAGTAGTTCTAGTGAAAGTTTGACCCCAAAACATAATGTGGATGCTGGACAAACTAATAAAACGAAGGTACATTCATTTGTGCTTATGAGGATATCAATAATCAATACTAGTAATATTTAGTTTTCAATTACTGATTTACTTCTGACAATTTGTTATTCTAAATAGTAATTTTATGTCATATTTATGTATTCATGTAAATGCTCCTTGTTACTTTGTTCTAGTGGTCATCTGCACTCTGATCTTGCTTGTAGTTTTAACAAGGTTGTAATTTGTGCTTCACAGCTTACTCTGTTCTCAGGATTTGTCAGCTATCAAATGGTTCGTGAAGCCTATGATGGTAAATACGTTTATATGGTTTAAATCTATCTAAATTTACGTTCAACATCTTGTATGATCCATGTAAAGAAATTATCTGTTGTTTGGAGCCGTTATAGATTTATAAAAGCAGTAGCAAAGCTTTTTGCAGAATGCAGTTTTTGAATTATAGATGTAATATTCTATAATACTGTGCTTTATATATTCTTTATGTTCTGTCCTTGTATAATATGGATTGAACAAATGTTAACTATTGCCATTTAGTATATTTTATTCATTTGTAAATTTTACAGCTGGGAAGTCTGGATTTGGAAGCCTATTGCCATTTGGTAATTCTCCTGGCAAAACAGACAGGATATACATGAAAGGTCCTGGAGGTCGTGGGAAGTTGAGGTTGCAGTTTCTGGTGTTGTAGGTATGTATATTGTCTACTCTGTTGATTAATTAAGTTACGTTTGTAAAGTTAATGATCTGTCCACCCTGTATTCTGATGTCAATCCCTCATGTATCTTGCAATCTTTCTAAATGTAACATGGGTGTGACTGTGACCTGGTAAATAATTATTTTTTCGAGTAAATGGTGTATACTATTAGTGGTGGCAATTCCAATCATTTACTTATAAGTGGTTAGATTCGGTTATGTTCTACCATTAAATAGATCAAGCAGCTAGTTCTCTTGCCAAAAAAAATTAGCTAAACAGAAACGGGTCAAAGTCAGCTAAATTGTATTTCGTTTATTAAGTCAAGTAACTAGACTTTGTATTTGTTTCATTAAAGTTTTTAAACCATTTTCATAAGATTATATTCTTATTTATAAAATCATAAATAGAAAACAACAAAAATATGGACAAAATTGGATCAACCCAACTAAATCCCACCTCTTTGGACTGGTGCAAAAATAAACCATTTTGACCCATTACGACTTGCCTGACCCATCCATTTTGCCACTTTTATGTATCTGGAGATGATAAATGCACCATTTAATTTTGTCATACACCAATTTTGTTCTTTATTTTACCATAATGCCCTTATAAAGTTTGCACACAGTGAAGAGCAATGGGTAAAATAGACAGTTTTAATGGTGTATGGCAAATATTAATGGTGTATTTATCACCTCCGTATGTAATATGCTAAAATGGACTATGCTATGTGTCTTAAACCATAATGCTGCTATTTCAGATCAGAGCCTAGATGAATCAGGCCCTCATTCACCCGTATATATATCCCAAGGAGGATCCAAGATTGGTGCAATGGTCAGGAAAGCTGCATCAGTTGCTCAGGTGGCAGCTAAAAATGCATATGCAGCTGCTTCTTCCACACGGAATCCAGATGGAGGGATGGTGCCCCTTAAGTGCTGTCTTATGTCTATATCACTGCCTTGGGAACATATAGCTTACGATCTTCTTTTTAAGGTATGATCTCTTACATTTCTAGTAGGGTGTGCTTTATGAATGTGATTGTATGATATATCAACAATCAGAATGAGATAAATCAAAACTGGCAAAACGGGGTGTAGAAGAGTGTGTTTGGACTTTGCTTTACGCTATCTGAAGTTGTAATAACACACCACATGCTTGAGTGTTTGACAAATCTAATTAGGTAAAAAAATATATAAGGAGCAAAAACGACATTATTATTGAATGAAGACACATCTTGTTAAATGGTAGTATAAAAAGGGTTGATAGGACTATTTATGAGCCTAAATCATCAGTTGTCATTTAAGTATCTCTAATTTAATTTTCATCTCTTGTTTGCCAAAAAATCAGGGAGGGGTTCCAGTTAACTTGTAGGATCTATGATTACAGATGAAGCAAGTATCGACTTTCAATTTCTTTTCATCAATGTTGAGAAGAAGCACAAAGACTGAAGACTGGAGACAAGTGCGTGCGCCTAGCTTCTATGTGGTTTAAGAGTGCATGAAGGAAATTGTATATAGATCATAATCGTGTTGGGAAGCATACAACTGGTTCGGCGTTTTCCTCTGTTATCTGTTTAAAGATGTGAATTTCTCAGATATTCAGATTAAATCAGCTGTTGGTTAAGTACTCGATTCATATTTGTTACGAAAGTATTCTGGTCTGTTTTATGTATGGGAATTTTGTATTAATGCCAATTGCTTAAAGTAGTGAAGCGATGAAATCATCATCTGTCGTTATCATTTCTATGATAATTATCAAATAAGACGATAACAGTTATTGTATAAAGTTTGACGTTAGCAAGTGTTATGTTTATCTGGTGTTATGTTTATTGC